>BPTQ01000008.1:157123865-157614744 GCA_019973895.1 Chrysanthemum seticuspe | reverse complement strand
GATAGCAAGACCTTTGACCAAGTTGACGCAGAAAAACAAGAAGTACGAGTGGGGAAAGAAATAAGAAGTTGCTTTTCAGTTGTTGAAGCAAAAGCTTTGCAGTGCGCCAATTTTGGCACTACCCGAAGGCATCGAGAACTTTGTTGTATATTGCGATGCTTCGCATAAAGGACTTGGGGCTGTTTTAATGCAAAATGAGAAGGTGATAGCGTATGCTTCTCGACAACTTAAGACTCATGAGAAGAACTACACCACTCATGATCTCGAGTTAGGAGCCGTAGTTTTTGCACTCAAGATTTGGAGACACTACCTCTACGGTACAAAGTGCACAGTGTTTACTGACCACAAGAGTTTGCAATATATTCTTGATCAGAAAGAGCTTAATATGAGGCAACGTCGTTGGTTGGAGTTACTTAGCGACTATGACTGTGAAATCAAGTATCACCCGGGAAAAGCCAATGTTGTGGCTGATGCTCTTAGTCGGAAAGAGAGGCCTAAACCTTTAAGAGTTCGATCATTGGGAATGACGATTATTTCTCCTTTACCATCAAAAATCCATGAAGCACAGATTGAAGCACTTAAGGAGGAGAACCGACCAAGTGAAAAGCTTTATGGTATGCCCGAAAGCGCAAACGGTTTTGTAAAGAGAGCAGATGGAGTATTATGTTTCAAAGATAGAATGTGGGTTCCATTGTATGGCGGAATACGAGAATTGATTATGCATGAGTCGCATAAGTCAAAGTATTCTATTCACCCAGGATCGGATAAGATGTATCAAGATCTTAAGAAGCTTTATTGGTGGCCGAACATGAAAGCAGAGATTGCCACGTACATTAGCAAATGCCTTACCTGCTCTAAGGTAAAAGTCGAATACCAGAAGCCGTCAGGATTACTCCAACAACCAGAAATTCCTCAATGGAAATGGGAACGCATTACGATGGACTTTGTTACGAAACTTCCTAAGACATCGGGAGGTTACGACGCTATTTGGGTCATTGTTGATCGCCTTACCAAGTCAGCCCATTTCATACCGATTAGAGAGACTTATTCCATGGAGCAACTCACTAGACTTTACGTCAAGGAAATAGTCTCGAGGCACGGCGCACCAATTTCTATCATTTCTGACAGAGATAGTCGATTCACTTCAAACTTCTGGAATTCATTGCAAGATTCATTCGGAACCAGATTAGAGATGAGCACAACATATCACCCACAAACCGACGGTCAAAGTGAAAGGACTATTCAAACTTTAGAAGATATGCTGAGGGCATGTGTAATTGATTTTGGAAATGGTTGGGCTAACCATTTGCCCTTGATTGAATTCTCGTACAACAACAGTTATCACACCAGTATAAAGATGGCACCATTCGAGGCACTCTATGGTCGAAAGTGCCGATCACCTGTTTGTTGGGCCGAGGTAGGAGACGCACAACTAACTGGTCCAGAAATGGTACGAGAAACCACGGAAAAGATAGTTCAAATTCGTGATAGACTCAGAACTGCCAGGAGTCGACAGAAAAGTTATGCGGATGTTAGACGCAAGGATTTGGAATTTCAAGTGGGCGACAAAGTTATGTTGAAAGTATCGCCTTGGAAAGGCGTGGTACGATTTGGAAAGCGTGGAAAGTTGAATCCGAGATACATTGGACCATTCAAGATTTTGAGCAGAGTTGGTCCTGTAGCTTATCGACTTGATCTTCCGTCAGAACTCAGTCATGTGCACAACACGTTTCACGTTTCAAACCTGAAGAAGTGTCTTTCGGATGAATCGCTCGTTATTCCATTGGACGAAGTTCAGCTTGACGATAAACTCAATTTTGTGGAGGCACCTGTAGAAATCATGGACCGCGAAGTCAAGCAGTTGAAGCAGAGTCGTATTCCTATTGTGAAGGTTCGTTGGAATTCTCGAAGAGGTCCTGAGTTTACTTGGGAACGGGAAGACCAGATGCGACACAAGTATCCTCATCTTTTCATCGACACCGTTAGACCTAACAACGATTGAATTCAGGGACTGAATTCCTTTTTGGATGGGCGAATGTGACAACCCGTACTTTCAGGTCATTTCTTGACACAATTTATGCCTCATTATTTCAACATTTATCGTAAACTTGGTTTACTTGTTCCAAATTCGCGTAACCTTAAAGGTTTAGCGGCGAATTCATGATCATAACATCACGTACATTTCATATGGACTAAGATTAGTCTACATTTCATTGACATCATTTGCATCTCATTAGTTCATTCATGACATTTCATTTCACTTTAAACGCGTAATTTTTATATTAAATAAACGTTATCGCGTGAGTTATTATTTTTAATATTTAATCCGTTACTTTCAAAAATGATCCCGACATATTTGTATACTTACATTTAGTTATAAAAACTATATTTTGAGTTTTCCTAGTGTTTTAAATTTGTTTGGTATATTAATCGTTAAAGTTATATTATTACGACGTTTTTCTTAAAAATTATACGATAATTATTTTATCACTCAATTTTTACAAGGAATGTATTTTTATAATTTTTATGATCTCATTACATTCTATTTTGACCTATTAAAAACTTACTTGTACCAAAAATTTCCACTTACCTTTACTTGTACATTTTCTACACAATTACTTACACTTTTGGTCAAATAATTACACTAACAATTATATATACACAAGTTTTATAAAAAAAAAAATAAAAATAAATAAATATCTACATCCCTCCCCCCTTGGCCGACCAAGGGGGAGGGTTAGTCATAAATGTGGCATGGGTTGTGATTGATAATAATTCATACTCAAATTATAAGTCTTACATATTTTTTCACTCATTCTCTTCACAAAATTTCTTCAAGTATTAGAAAGTTTCTCTCCTCTCTTTGGTTCTCCATATAACCGGCCACTTCAAGAGCTCAAAAGGGATCAAAAATTTTCAAGTCCAAGTGTTATAAACAATCTAGTTAATACTCTTTATAAGGTTTTGAAATAAAAACCAAGAGTGTTTAGGTTTAACCTTGTTCTTTACACCTCATCATATTAACTAGTAAGCATGTTTCTTTCATTTTTCATGTTTTCTTATCATCTCATATGTATCTTTACATTTTTGGTACAAACATGCAAGACATATGTGATTTATACCATTTTTACATGATTTTTATAAGTTATATATATATATGGTCATCCTATAATTATCCCCTTGGTATACTTTGGTCTTGATGATGTTTAGGAACCCATGACACCCTAAGAAGGTGTACGGTAGGATTAGATTAGTTTTGGAGTTGATTTGAAGGGATTAGAATAGGTTTTGTCCGAGAAAAACTATTTTCGATAAGTATATAAATGTGTTCTGTCCTTGTTTTAATTTTCTGGAAAATCCGACAGTAGGCACGACATTTTGGCCTTGATATTTAGAAAATATACTTTAAAACGAATCTGTGGCCGCTTGAACGGATAAAAACGGAGTTATAACGAAGAAGTTATGGATTTTTAAAGTTTGACGACGAAATATATAATTTTCAGAAATTTCAGCATACTATTTTTACTCTATTCGGGTCAAAAACGAGTCCTAAGCTTCACAAATTATTTCGACTTATCAAAAATATATTAGTATACTTTGATACGAAGCTAAGGACGTATTATACGTAGAAAACGGATTTGAAATGACAAAGATATGCACGTTTTCATAAAATTGCCGTAACTATTATTTTCTGAAAAACTATATTATTTTTACGATACAAGTGTTACGGTAGCTGAAACGACTATGTTTGAGGCTGTTTTTATCAATGATGTGGAACTTTTTGAAACGAAATGTCTTCTAATAAAATCAAGATCACCGAGCATATTTTTCAAAACGACAAGCCGTTTGTATAGCGGAGTTTTAATAAATTAATTACGGTTGCTCAAACTTGGCCGAAACTCACTTTTTACACAACAATTAGAAAAAATCACCGTCTTTAACCCTTATTGTCTTTATGTTCGAGACCTTTATGACGAAAACTCCTGAACTGAAACTTCTAGATTTCGATACAAACTTTCCAAAACTGTCGAGTTCGTTTCCTAACGATCGACGCACACCATTTTACGATTAGCTTTCAAAAGCCATTTTTGTTACTTTTATAAAAATTCCGACGACATTGTTTTACGACGAAAAGTGATAATTTCACTATAAATCATTATAAAACCATTGTAGGATGACATTTTGACGTAAATACTTGTAAAGTCAGTTTTGAAGGGTCAAGACGTCAAAAGAGTATTTTTCGACGATAAGTAATATTTTCAAAACTCGCAAATGGTATAAATAACATACGAAATGCATGCATAACATTACATTGCAACTCATTACATATCATATCATTCGTAATAGGTCCAGATTAAAGTTTCACATTATACCTCGGTGTACTCACTCTTGTCATCATACCAGTTTATCAAGTGAGTTTTCATAGCCCCGTTTTACAAGTTTTTACATTATTTCAAACCTACGGGGGAGAATACATTGCACAACATTTTTATTACGATACCAAGTATGTTAAATTCATTTACATTGCTTGAGTTACAAAGTTGCCAGTTAAAAGTCCCCACTTTAATGCATGAGCCGTTAATTTTCTAGAAGCGTGTGTGAGTGGATAGATCTATCGAGGGTGACACCTCCATCCGAGTTGGTGAATCCCAACTTGTCATACGGATGCATTTCATTCATAAACATTATTAGAGTTGTTTGGCAAGACACTCTGTTGGGGCGTACATCAGTCTGAGCTTCGGTATCATGCGCTTAAGCAATTGTAACATTTTTACGTGACATAATTGTCATGCCTGTAACATTTTTACGTGACATAATTGTCATGCCTGAACATTTACGTGAATATTCCTGATCTACTTGTGTAGCCGTATAAAACATTTACATAAACCTATGATTTCTCACCAACATTATTGTTGACCGTTTTAGCAATGTATTTTCAGGTAACTAAGGCATTATCATCATGGCATGGTTAAGGAACCACCTTTTGAGTCGCGGCGTCGACTTACATCATTGTACATCATGGCACTTTCTTTCAAAAACATCGTTTGTACTTGTAATATATTTATGTTTCCGCAAACTTTGTAAACATTTGGGACCTATACTTTGTAAACTCTGATTGTTTTAATAAATCAAACGATGTTCTTTTCAAACGACACTTTAGGTCGTTCAATATAACTGTGAATGTGGTGCTATGACAGTCTATCCCCAGGAATTCCATTCCGCTGCAAAACAGGTAAATTGGGGGTGTGACAGATTGGTACCAGAGCTACAGTTATAGAGAACTAGGTTGCATCATTGACCCTAGACTATAACTACATTATCATAGCATCTCATCATTTCATCATAAGTGCATGTTCACTTTACATGCGGTTTATACGTACATTTTCGAGTTATTTACTTTCATTTCATATCGATTGTCACATGGATGCCTTTAAATGCCCATTCCATTATTCTTTCTTCATACTTTAATGTGGAGAATTCCTTGTCATTCCCTATCACAATTTTCACATCAATCGACTCATCACCGATAACGTTGAATACCGAGATAAACCTTTTAGGAGGACGAAGTTACACCTACACCATCACGATCACTATTGATTCACTATAGGATCAGGACAATTTTTATCACTCAGTTGGGACAGATCATACCATTGGGTAGAACTTATAGGCTTAGTCTTAATGAACCTATTTTCTTAACTCACCACAAGGATTCCATTATCATCATTGTCATTATTTTCATCATCATTATCATTTCGAGCACCATCCGTACCATCACATCTCATACCCGATACTCATACACCTAACTTGCAGCTTGGGAAGCGTGCATGATTTGACACACCATTACCATCTACCACTAAGACTATAGACGCTACACCATCTCATAGGTTTGAGGACTGTGAGAGTTCTAGGACTATTGTTGCTAGACCGCCTACTACTCCTACACTTGAAACACGATTAGACCACCAACAGGAACAGATAATAAGTACCTTCCTAGCTAATGTGATCTTTATCATTTATTATCTCTACGATAATCACCACCTTGTTTATTTCATTCCTTACTCCAATTGCCCAATTTTCCATCATATCATGATGATACATCACTATCTTACTAGGGGTTAGGCCAACTTTATTCTCGATCAATTAGTAGACTGTTATTACTCGATAAGGTTCTCTTATGTATCCTACAAACCATCCAACAAATTTTATTCCAAATTATTCTGCTACTATTTCATGAAATTATTTCACTTGATTTTATTTCGAACTATTTTATCACCATCTTAGAAACGTTGTTTCATAAAGTTTTAACGCAAGTTGTTTTATTACCAACTTATCAATTGGTTTCAGTCATTTTATCAACTATTTAATATCCTCATGCGAAACGATTTTCATGTTACTCTGAAAAATCATCGAGCTATTATCTTACAAAACAAAACGTTGAATATCAACTATTTGTCCTACATTCCCTCTTATGAGATAATAAACTTCATCGTTATCTAACGCAAACTGCTTTCAACTATTTTACCGACCATTTCATCTTACTCCTGCACCATTAAACCAAAAATTTACGACTTTAATAATACTTTATAAACAATGACCTTACTGATAAATTGCAAACTATTTTCTCATAGTATGATAAACCGATTAATTTGCTATTATTTTATAAAACAACAAACAATTGCAATAGCAAGTTATAAACTATATTACAAATTTTTCCTGCAAGTAATATTACGGTCTTATAAACTATTTTACCCTTTTGGTGAGCTATTTTAGCCACTGTCTGATTTAAAATTATAAAACTTGGTACGCTTACCTCACAGACTATTCGCCTTTACTTTACTGACTATTATATTACCAACCTATAAACCATCTTGATATTAATTGAACTACGAAATCTTCTATTAATTGACAAACGATAAATTGTTTTCTTGTAAGCTATTTTACAAATTATTTCACGAGTTATGTTATAATCTGAATTGTGTCTTACCAAAATATTTCACTACCATTGTTAAGCCGTTTTCTATCACTATATATAAGCTGTTTTAAAATCACCTTAACAAGTTGTTGCTTTAACACCAAGCCACAACTAAGATTTATTATTAAACTGTAAATGAAAAAAAAAAATGTTTCTTTCTTACTCAATAAAGTGGTTTTACAAACCTTTTCATAAACTTTACTGTAATTTTCTTACAAACTATTTATTCTCGTTTGAAAGCAAAGTTTTATAATCAGATATATCGTGCATAAACATTTCTTTCTGTTAACACTCTATAGATGCTTACGCCATTTATCTCTCACTCAACCGATAAGTTAGGATTTGACGAGTGACCTTTTTAGGAAAGACTTCCTATACCATCTGTGAGGAGGATTCCTCGATACAAGAAAACAATGAAAGGATTTTGGAATTACCAACAAGGACTAGAACTAGGTGGTAGGATGATTCAAAACTCAACAAAAATCTTAAGACATCACGAGACATTCCGAACCACTATTTTGAATTAGAATCCAAACTCTATCATTCCATAAGTACTAGCTAGACCGAGTTACGAGATTTAATACGAAGCGAATATCCATGAAGCAACACTATAGGGATATACCAAGTCTTCTATCTGAGGCTACAGAACATTCTATTAAACATGGCCTCAACAATATGTGAACTTCCCTACAATGAGTGTCCCTTAAAGGAAAATTTGGTTAAATTAAGGTTATCGATATAAACTTCCCCTAAGGCATTGTGATCTCTAGAAATTCCAAGTAACCTCAAACTTACCACCTTCTATCATCTCTCTTTAGAGCGCTTATTCTTAACATAGGATTTGACCACGTCTCATTTTCCTTTATTTTGAAGAGTTATGGCGCCGAAGAGAGCTCCACCAGCTATGACACGAGTTGATATCCAAAAGTATATAGAGGATTGTATAGCTAGGGAACTAGAGAAAGAACGGGCAACGATAGCTGCTGCTGCTGCCGCTGTCGAGACCACGGCTGTTACTGAAGCTACTAGACATGCTACTACTACAGGAGTTGCAGGAGGTTCGAGAGTTCGAAGTGGTACATACATGGACTTTAAGAGCAGTGACCCCCCTAAGTTCGGAGGCACAGAAGGAGCCATTGCTATGATCCGTTGGTTGGAAAGGATCGAGTCGTTATTTCTTCTATGCGATTGCCCAGATGACTGCAAGGTGAAATTTGCTACTAGTACACTCTTGGATGAGGCAATGATATGGTGGAATCATTATGCACAGCCTATTGGTATGGAAAATGCTTATAAACTCTCATGGGATCAATTCAAGAGGTTGATGACTAAGAAGTATTGTCCACACAAGGAGGTGAAGAAATTGGAAATGGAATTTCTTGGGCTAATGACCGTTGGTTATGACATTGAGACCTACATCAGAAGGTTTCAAGAGTTGGCTGCTTTATGTCCATATATGGTTCTGGACAATGAGAAACTACTGGAAAGTTTCATTGGAGGACTTCCAAAATGCATTCAAGGAGAGGTAACCTCTTTCGATTCGCAAACAATTGAAGAAACCATCAAGGTAACTCAAATACTCATGGCTCAAGTTGTGAGGAGGGAGAATTTTATCGACAACAACAACCGCGACAACCAAACTAACAACAACAAAAGGAAATGGGAAAATGACCAGGGAGGTTATAACAACAACAACCAAAGCCGTAACACCAACCATCACCAACAACAAAATAGAAGACAAGAAGCCGCCAGGGTTCATGTTGCTGCACCAACAAAGGAAAGAACTTATACTGGAAACTTACCACGATACCATCAATGCACGCTACATCATAATGGTCCATGTGGTATATGCTTTATCTGTCAAACAATGGGACACCTTGCTAAGGACTTCAAGGGAAAAGGATATGTTGGGACTAAACCACTATGTAATCGATGTAAGTATCATCACACGGGTCCTTGCCCTGCCAAATGCCGCGAATGCCAAAAACCGGGACATCTAGCCAGGGATTGTAAAGGCAAAACTATAATTACATGTTTCGGATGTGGGAAGCAAGGACACTATCGGAATCAATGTCCTCAAAACCAAGGTCAATAAGTTGATGGTGCTCATGGGAAGGCATACATGTTAGGAGGAGGAGAAGCTCGTCAAGGTACCAACGACGCGGAAGACTGAAGAAGTTCGGAAACTAACAGTCTTATTTCTCCTTATGTAATATGTCATACTAAGTTTATGTTTTCCATCGTATTCGAATCTTTATAACCTAAGATGTACTACTTTTGATAAACCACTCGTTGTAAAATATTCTCATCTATCGTACTTTATTTCCTTTCGATTCGATATCACTTACGAGAATTTTACTTCTTTTTACCTTATCGACCATTTTAACGACACGGTTTAAATCCTTGTAAGCATCGAGAGTTATAACAACTAAACCGAACGTCACATCATCGTTCCTTAATTATACATAGCCTAACTAACTATGTCTAATTCTGGAGGGATCATGTTATGTTGGGAGCGGTTATTTATAAATCTTAGTGCAAGCAAAATGTTCACATATTCCACAGTCAAAGTATTACTCATGCGAGATTTATCAAATACGATGTTTTGTACGTCCTCGATCATCGACTACCGTAACGACACTTCTCCATGTTTTCTTTCCTCGATATTCATCACAAACTCAAAAATTCGATAGACCAACACGATTTGAATTCAGGGACTGAATTCCTTTTTGGATGGGCGAATGTGACAACCCGTACTTTCAGGTCATTTCTCGAAACAATTTATGCCTCACTATTTCAACATTTATCGTAAACTTGGTTTACTTGTTCCAAATTCGCGTAACCTTAAAGGTTTAGCGGCGAATTCATGATCATAACATCACGTACATTTCATATGGACTAAGATTAGTCTACATTTCATTGACATCATTTGCATCACGTTAGTTCATTCATGACATTTCATTTCACATTTAACGCGAAATTTTTATATTAAATAAACGTTATCGCGTGAGTTATTATTTTTAATATTTAATCCGTTACTTTCAAAAATGATCCCGACATATTTTTATACTTACATTTAGTTATAAAAACTATATTTTGAGTTTTCCCAGTGTTTTAAATTTATTTGGTATATTAATCGTTAAAGTTATATTATTACGACGTTTTTCTTAAAAATTATACGATAATTATTTTATCACTCAATTTTTACAAGGAATGTATTTTTATAATTTTTATGATCTCATTACATTCTATTTTGACCTATTAAAAACTTACTTGTACCAAAAATTTCCACTTACCTTTACTTGTACATTTTCTACACAATTACTTACACTTTTGGTCAAATAATTACACTAACAATTATATATACACAAGTTTTATAAAAAAATAAAAATAAATAAATAAATATCTACATCCCTCCCCCCTTGGCCGACCAAGGGGGAGGGTTAGTCATAAATGTGGCATGGGTTGTGATTGATAATAATTCATACTCAAATTATAAGTCTTACTTCACATATTTTTTCACTCATTCTCTTCACAAAATTTCTTCAAGTATTAGAAAGTTTCTCTCCTCTCTTTGGTTCTCCATATAACCGGCCACTTCAAGAGCTCAAAAGGGATCAAAAATTTTCAAGTCCAAGTGTTATAAACAATCTAGTTAATACTCTTTATAAGGTTTTGAAATAAAAACCAAGAGTGTTTAGGTTTAACCTTGTTCTTTACACCTCATCATATTAACTAGTAAGCATGTTTCTTTCATTTTTCATGTTTTCTTATCATCTCATATGTATCTTTACATTTTTGGTACAAACATGCAAGACATATGTGATTTATACCATTTTTACATGATTTTTATAAGTTATATATATATATGGTCATCCTATAATTATCCCCTTGGTATACTTTGGTCTTGATGATGTTTAGGAACCCATGACATCCTAAGAAGGTGTATGGTAGGATTAGATTAGTTTTGGAGTTGATTTGAATGGATTAGAATAGGTTTTGTCCGAGAAAAACTATTTTCGATAAGTATATAAATGTGTTCTGTCCTTGTTTTAATTTTCTGGAAAATCCGACAGTAGGCACGACATTTTGGCCTTGATATTTAGAAAATATACTTTAAAACGAATCCGTGGCCGCTTGAACGGATAAAAACGGAGTTATAACGAAGAAGTTATGGATTTTTAAAGTTTGACGACGAAATATATAATTTTCAGAAATTTCAGCATACTATTTTTACTCTATTCGGGTCAAAAACGAGTCCTAAGCTTCACAAATTATTTCGACTTATCAAAAATATATTAGTATACTTTGATACGAAGCTAAGGACGTATTATACGTAGAAAACGGATTTGAAATGACAAAGATATGCACGTTTTCATAAAATTGCCGTAACTATTATTTTCTGAAAAACTATATTATTTTTACGATACAAGTGTTACGGTAGCTGAAACGACTATGTTTGAGGCTGTTTTTATCAATGATGTGGAACTTTTTGAAACGAAATGTCTTCTAATAAAATCAAGATCACCGAGCATATTTTTCAAAACGACAAGCCGTTTGTATAACGGAGTTTTAATAAATTAATTACGGTTGCTCAAACTTGGCCGAAACTCACTTTTTACACAACAATTAGAAAAAATCACCGTCTTTAACCCTTATTGTCTTTATGTTCGAGACCTTTATGACGAAAACTCCTGAACTGAAACTTCTAGATTTCGATACAAACTTTCCAAAACTGTCGAGTTCGTTTCCTAACAATCGACGCACACCATTTTACGATTAGCTTTCAAAAGCCATTTTTGTTACTTTTATAAAAATTCCGACGACATTGTTTTACGACGAAAAGTGATAATTTCACTATAAATCATTATAAAACCATTGTAGGATGACATTTTGACGTAAATACTTGTAAAGTCAGTTTTGAAGGGTCTAGACGTCAAAAGAGTATTTTTCGACGATAAGTAATATTTTCAAAACTCGCAAATGGTATAAATAACATACGAAATGCATGCATAACATTACATTGCAACTCATTACATATCATATCATTCGTAATAGGTCCAGATTAAAGTTTCACATTATACCTCGGTGTACTCACTCTTGTCATCATACCAGTTTATCAAGTGAGTTTTCATAGCCCCGTTTTACAAGTTTTTACATTATTTCAAACCTACGGGGGAGAATACATTGCACAACATTTTTATTACGATACCAAGTATGTTAAATTCATTTACATTGCTTGAGTTACAAAGTTGCCAGTTAAAAGTCCCCACTTTAATGCATGAGCCGTTAATTTTCTAGAAGCGTGTGTGAGTGGATAGATCTATCGAGGGTGACACCTCCACCCGAGTTGGTGAATCCCAACTTGTCATACGGATGCATTTCATTCATAAACATTATTAGAGTTGTTTGGCAAGACACTCTGTTGGGGCGTACATCAGTCTGAGCTTCGGTATCATGCGCTTAAGCAATTGTAACATTTTTACGTGACATAATTGTCATGCCTGTAACATTTTTACGTGACATAATTGTCATGCCTGATCTATACTTGTGTAGCCGTATAAAACATTTACATAAACCTATGATTTCTCACCAACATTGTTGTTGACCGTTTTAGCAATGTATTTTCAGGTAACTAAGGCATTATCATCATGGCATGGTTAAGGAACCACCTTTTGAGTCGCGGCGTCGACTTACATCATTGTACATCATGGCACTTTCTTTCAAAAACATCGTTTGTACTTGTAATATATTTATGTTTCCGCAAACTTTGTAAACATTTGGGACCTATACTTTGTAAACTCTGATTGTTTTAATAAATCAAACGATGTTCTTTTCAAACGACACTTTAGGTCGTTCAATATAACTGTGAATGTGGTGCTATGACAGTCTATCCCCAGGAATTCCATTCCGCTGCAAAACAGGTAAATTGGGGGTGTGACATCTACTTACTTCCATTTACTTCAGGTGGGGTCAAAGTCGAGAGGACAACATTTGGTCAATTCGCCCTAACCTATCAGCAAAGATGCCACCACTGGAGAAGTCAGGCGCACAGTCATAAGTCTTGTTGTTCCTGGTCCCCTAAGCCGAGTCATTAAGTACCGCTACATGCTAGATTTATAATAGTGAGTGCCCGGCCGTTAGGAACTTAGAGACTCACCCCTAATTCTTAAGTTCATCCAAATGATAGGTGATCAATTGGTCAAATCGCACAAGTAACGTCAGTTGGTCATATCTTACCCCTTCCGTCTCAGTCCGCTCACCTAGGGTCAGTTGGTCATATCTCCTAGGCAATTGGCCTCTATCGCCATTCAAAACTACCAAACCAAGGGTGGCTACCAATAAACTATGCATGCATACACTTAGAAATAATTGTACGGAATTAAAGTAAACGCAAACAAAACAATTAAGGAATCATAACTAGGCTAGCACCAAAAGGTGCTTAGCCGCTCATATTAATCATGCAAACCAATTCAATATTCAAAGGTACGAAATACATGAATTGAAAGTAAAAGAAATATAAAACGCTAATGCTTATCGTAGGGGAGTGATTTCTCCCTTGGAGACAGCTCCGTATACTCCTCTAGACCTGCCTTGAGCTTTTTCCCACGTTCTTAGAGTGTTGTGTGTGGAATGGAATGAATAGAGATGCTGGAATTCGTGGGGGATTTATAGGCCAGATCTGGGTTACGGCGTAACCAATATAGGAGTTACGCCGTAACCTTCTATTTCTTCGAATAATGCACTAGATCTGCTGGTTATGGTGTAACCTAAATAGTGGTTACTCCGTAGTCTTCAATAAGCTCGGTTACGTCGTAATAGATGCGGTAGTTACGACGTAAGTATCAGCGGCGTGGAACCTCATTTGACCTAATGTAGTTACGTCGTAACCTTTGGGAAGAGTTACGCCGTAACCTAATGATAAGTTGGCTTTCTGAGTCACGCAATAGTTACGGCGTAATGTGAGAGACGAGTTATGCCGTAACTTCTTTAAAATTGCATACTGTGATAAATCTTTAGATATTTCTCCAGTTACGCGTCTCTTTAGCTCCAATGCTCGTAATTTACCTGAAAGTGGAAAACAATGGAAAACAAACGTAAATCCATATAAATGATATAAATTACAAGCATTATCGGAGAAAATTGACACTTAATATTCATGACTATTTGATGTTATCACCGGAAGGATCTACCCAAGGACACCACAAATAGTTAATATTTAGAAGTCCTTAGGTATGGTTATAAAAAGGAGAAAATGAGAATCGGAGAAAGAAGGAGTTGAAGAATTAAAAAGAAAAGTAAAGAAAAGGGTGAAAATAAATACCCCTCCAGATTATTCAACTTAGGGTAGACACCGGGTTCAATTCATATGCTACTGGTCGTCACAAGTTGACACCGGTATTGAAGATCAAAGTCTTCATGGGCCTAATGACACACTGCACTAAACCTTCTTAGCCACTCAAGTTTCTCTCAAAAGAAGCTTGTTTCATTCTCACAGGGAACCCTACGTAATCTATCGACTCTCTCTTATTGTTGGTATTGATGAAGGAGACCCTCTCCCTAGTCTCCGCTCAGGAAAACCAAAGTGCACTATTGAGTCTAGAGCCACGAGATTCATAAAAAATATCTCTTAGGAACACTTGAACTTTCATTACTTGTCGTTCAATATTAAGGACACAAGTGATACATTCTAGAGTCCTTCGCAGATACTAGCAATCTGACGAGAACATTTATGAGGGGATTCACAATTGTGATCCTCAGTGATTGAATGGAAACTCCTGCCAGGGTCAACATCAAACAGCCCTGACAGCAGGTCACTTCGGTAACTCCTTGTGAGTTACGCTTAGTGTTGTCTCAAACGGTCTACAGTCGTAAGGTGATGCCTCGGTGTACCTCAGCGACTCACCTGAACTGTAGATGTACTTCAGTACATCGTGTTAGCTTACTTGAGGGCCTCCAGTTTCAGGAACAGCCTTTGCTAGAATTAGAGATGTATTTTCACACTATGTTGTTAACACCCTCGAAGTTCGAACTTGTAAGTGCTGGAAATCCCGCTAAAGAGATTCTTTTCAAGAATCGAGTCCTGAAGATGTGGGTCATTACTTGAACTCGTTCAATGTAATGCCAACTGTCCCTCCACGGGATTCGGACGGCTGATTCGCCCGACCAAGGTGAATGGAATCAAGACATTCATCAGTAAAACAATCGTAGTGGTCAATTCTGTAAGAAAAGACCACAAACATTGATTGGTGCTTATTACTAACCAAATTTATGCAGCTGCTGATGGATGTTCCTGGGAAGAAAGATCGTGCTGATTCTCCACATGCTCATACCAACAACAACACAAATGAAGTTCTCTCAAAAGGCAACTCAAAAGTCAAAAAGGTTCTTCATCAAAGCCAAAGAATCTACAAAGTTTAAAGACTAGAGAACTACATCACATCTAGAATCAAAGTCAAAAGGGCGTCTGAGCATGTTGGAGAAAGACATGGAGACACCTGAGCAACGAAGCTGACCAGATGCAGACAACAATATACAATCACATCATCCACACACAGAACATAGAACAAAGAACAAAGAACAAAGATCACAATGACGTCAAAGCTGAAAAATTCAAAAGTAACAAGATCCCACACAAGGGGAGATTGTTGGAACAAAAGCATCTCTACTCACAAGAAAGAAGAGTGCTAGAAGACATCAAGAAACCGCTATTACATCATAACTATCACTTAGGGGGAGATTTTTGGAAATGCTCCTAAACAGTATTTTGAAGTGTTAGTCATTTATATGTAATAGGTTGCATTTATATGGCTTTTATGTTAGTTATTAAGGTATGGCTTATGTAGAAAGCCCATAAGCCCATGATAAGGCCCATGAGGTGAAAGGAAGGGACTAGATGTGTTGCCCTAGCTCCCTTCCCCTATAAATACTCTTGTATACTCTCATTTAAGAGTGTTGTTCACTCATAATACATTCCTACGCATAACCTTTCTCTATTGTCATTCGTGTGTGTGTTTGTGTGTGCAACCGTCTCTCTCAACCTTATTTCTATCATATTAATGCTTGTGTTAAGTTATAGTGACCTAACAGAGAGATCATTGTGGAACTCACAATGTCTTGCGAAATGATAGAGAGATCATTGTGTAACTCACAATGTCTTGAGAAATGATAGAGAGATCATTGTGTACTCACAATGTCTTGAGAAATTAATTAGACCATTGTTTCAATTACACTCTTTTGGGGATGTAATTAAGACCACTGTGTTACTCACGGTATCTAGGAATGTAATAGAGACCATTGTATCACTTATAGTGTCTGAGAACGTAATCGAGACCACTGTATCTCACAGTGTCTTGAAAAATGAATGAGACCATTGTATCTCACAATGTCTGGGAAGTAGGAAAGACCATTGTAATCAGTTACAATGTCTTGGATAAAGTTTCAATATCCTAAAATGCACGAGTAGATACATGATTGGGAAAATATGATTGTGCCGCAATGCCTTGGAATAGGCATACGCAGATATGTTTAGTCCATCGGTTAGCTAAAATGATTGAAAATATGTCGAGTGTATATATCAATATACTAGTATGTTTGAGTAGCATAAACTACCTAGAAGTCACATAATCGTCTGGAGGATGGAAGGAACGAAGAGCGTAAGGCTATAAAACATTTTTGTGTAAAAGTGGTTATAGTATAGGTCATAATTAGACCTGTTTCTCTATAATTAAGGCTCTGATACCAATCTGTAACACCCCCCATTTTCGTGATGCGCAATGGAATTCAAAATGGGTGTTACTTCATGGCACAACAGTTATAATAATAGAAAATGAACTCGAATGGAGTCGTTTTAAAATATTTATCATTTGATTTATATAAATATCAGAGTTTACAAAATGAGGTCCTGATAAGGTTTTAAAAGGTACCATTTTGAGGGGTCGTTTAAGTCCTTATTTGATCACTTTTGTATCCGTTATTGCTTAATATCGTTCCTTTTCACTTTTTAGGTCTCGTGAAGGCAAAATGCTGGAATGGCACTTATTTGGACGAAAAGGCGCGAATATATGAAGAAAATGGCCAAAGTCAAAATCGAGACACTCACAGTTGCTGAAACTAGAAGGCGACGGCGTCAGGTGTTAATGGCGACGCCCTCCCAAAAATATTGTGACGATACAGGTCTCAAAACTCGTATTTTCAAGTGGCGACGTCTAGTTGTGAAAGAGTAGACCGTCGCTACTCAGACGGCCTAGATGCAATCCAGACGACGTCAGAAGCTGAAGAGGACGGCGTCACAGACATAAGGTGACGCCGTCGCAAGGTTAACGTGGCCAAGACGAAACCCTAATGACGGCGACACGACGGCGTCACTAAACATAAGGTGACGCCGTCGCATATGTAATCTTATATATAGAATCCGAATTTTTCAGTCTTGTGTGGAGAGTCTTTGGAGTAAAAACCTAAAACCGAACCTAAGGTGTCTTGTACAGTATTTTAGGGTTTTAAACCCTATCTTACATCAAGATAAGTCTTTACTTCATTAATTCAATTATGTCTTTGATTATTTGTGTGTATGCTTGCATGTTCTCCATGTCCGGCTAATTTACTTGTGTGTTTGCTTAGGAAGTATGAAACTTAATTATTGAATATTGATTGGTTGTTTCTTATCTTAGTTGATTAATGATCTAGTAATGCGATAGATCATTCGTTGTGTACTTAATGCTTGATTCATCTTTGTGAACCTTAGAATATAATTACCTGGGTAGTTGTAGGCTAAACCATCCAAAGAGCACCTTAGAGTAGGAGTTTATCATCCCTAGTGGGTTTGTAGACAAGACCCTTTGGTAAGTTCAAAGAGTTAGGGAGAAACGCATACCCTACAACTTTAGACACACAACGCAACTAGGAATAAGGACGTGACAATTCAACCACCAATAGGAGATAATTAAGGAGTAATACAAACTAAGTAAACACATCTTTAAACTATCATACGAGCACACATTAATTAGACATAGACTCCAACAACCTTAGGTTAGATAATTAGATAATAGTAGAGTAATCGGTAGAAATACCAACCCCCCAAATCCAATACCCGAGATTCGTACCTTTCCATTTCATAAAATATAAAAATATAAAAAATAATCATCCTCAACCTTAACCTTAGCGTAGTAACTCCTTACTAGCATTCCTATTCCCCTAGAGAACGATATCAATACCCGTGGCTTACCCTAATTACTACACTACAACGATTAGGTTCACTGCCTAGGGTGTTATAAAACTTGCTCGAAGAAAAGGAAGTTTCCTTGACCCCGAATGACGCGTGTAGCGTTATCAAGTTTTTGGCGCCGCTGCCGGGGAATAGAATAGCTAGTTAGTAGTCCACCTCGTTTAGGTTTCTTTGCTTGATTCCTATCAAGTAAATTTTTTCTTATTTTTAGCTTTCTCTTAGTCTATCCCCCTTCTTCGTAACCTTTGTTCGTAACACCCATCACTTTTCATCATGGAAGGTGATAACCCACTACCATTCATCAATCTACCACCAAATGACCCGCCAAGAGCCCGTACTCTTGGTGAATACTCGAGACCAAGCCACCTAGGCTATAGGAACACCATTGAGCTTCCCGACCAAGCCCAAACTACGGCCCTGCGATCCGACACCATCCGGTTGGTGCAAAACGGATGTGCATTCCATGGACTTCGTTCCGAAGATCCAAATCAGCATCTGAGGGATTTCCTCAAAATCGTCGATTCCATCGACCTTGATGCTACTACTCGGGAGACCACGCGCCTGCGTCTCTTCCAATTCTCTCTACGGGACCAAGCTAGTAATTGGCTTGAGCGACTTCCCGCCGGCTCCATCTCAAGTTGGGATGATCTTACTTCTCGCTTCCTTGCTCAATTTTTCCCACCGGGGAGAACCACTAAGCTTAGGAATGACATCTTGATGTTCCAACAACGTCAAGGTGAATCTCTCTACGAAGCATGGACCCGATTCAAGGACTTACTTCATAAAGTCCCTCATCACGGCATTGATCTTTGGCTCCAAGTCCAAATCTTTTATGATCATGTCAACTTCCCCACTAAGCGATCCATTGACCAAGCGGCCGGTGGAAAACTTAGTGATCTCACCGCAGAAGAATCATGGGGTATAATAGAGGACCTCGCCCTCTATGACAACGAAAGTTGGGATGACCCCCGTGAGCTGCCCAAAACCGTTAAGGCAATCTCCTTGCCTCCTTCCGACCGTAGGATGATCGAACTTGAAGATCAAGTTAGATTCCTCATGAGCTCATACGAAACTCCTAAATCTACACACCATGTGAACAAAGCTTCTTCCTCGTGTGAGCCGTGTTGTGATCCTCATAACACGCGCAATAGCACTCGCT
This sequence comes from Chrysanthemum seticuspe, assembly GCA_019973895.1. Classification (NCBI taxonomy): domain Eukaryota; kingdom Viridiplantae; phylum Streptophyta; class Magnoliopsida; order Asterales; family Asteraceae; genus Chrysanthemum; species Chrysanthemum seticuspe. Next base: position 157,595,388 of record BPTQ01000008.1, on the reverse strand, counting down.
CCCCAGAACATGCTTCCGTTGACTACGCATCCTTGCGTATCAATGGAACGGGAGGAAGATTCCCTAAAACACCCGGACCTAGGAATTTCAATGAAACCCGAGAGGCATGGAAAGGCAAGCCCGATTTCTACTGGGGACAAACCAAAGAATTCACCTCTAATGATTTCTCATGGCCCCCACCTAACGGTCCTAACCAACAAAATGTCGAAGGGATGTTGCAAAACCTAGTTGCATCCCAAGAAACCCAAATGGCTAAGCTCTCGGACCGCTTTAACCATCAACAAGCCGAGATGGATAGGAAAATAGACAACCTTTTGAAAGCCATAGCTAATAGTGATAAGAAGGTTAGTGCTATCTCAACTCCCGAGCCTTCAGGTATAGAGATTAAGGATCCAAGCAAGCTAACGAAGTATGTCCAATTCGTCAATACCATCGCCTTAGTTGAACCTAATGAAACAGATGACGAAGAGGACTATACACTTGTGGATGATGAAACACCCGAGGAAGTAGATGAAGTAGACATTGACTATTTCAACAAATTTCCTACGGAAGAAGAACTATCTCGCCACCCTCACTTAGTGCGTGACCTCCGTCACATGTATGTTAGGAAAAGTCCTCGAATCAAGTTTGGGAACCCTTGGAATCTTAACATACCATGTGTCATAGGACACCTTTTTGTGGCAAAAGCCTACATTGATCGCAAATCCCCAATCAACATAATGACTAGCACCTATTACAATTGGATATTGAAGAAGCCTATTCCAACTAGGCAAGACCCCAATGATCCTAAGATTAGTTGCAATTTTCTTGGTAGAGTTAAGGGATTGCCCGTTTATGTAGGTAGTTTCACGTTTCCTACGGACTTCATAATTGTGGATGATATTAGCACGGCCATAGACCCTAGCTTGTCCCATGTTATTCTAGGAAAACCTTTCATAGAGAGCACCGGGATGACCTATGACCCCTCGTTAGGAGTAGTGCGATTCAAGAATGAGATCGATGACATTGCTTACCAAATGCCGTTTAAGATTGAGAAGTTTTCATCACTCTCTAATGATGAAAAGGAACTTAAACTGTCGGTCTATTATAGGAATGATGAGGATAGGGAGAAAGGTGTTAATTATGTTATGGCTAAGATTTTCGGATTCTATAAGGATTGCTTGAGCCTAGGACCGGAATATAGGACCGATTGGGGAAAGGATGAACTCTTAGAGAAGCGCATTTTAGGGCACTTCTACAACATGGAATCCCCCATTAGAAACCGTCAAGAGGGCGGTAATGAGAAAACGTAGGAGCACGACTACGAGTCTAGCTACAAGACTCTTAAATAAAGAAAAGCGCTTCGTGGGAGGCAACCCATGCTTAATTGTTTGCTTGTTAGTGTCTTATATCTTTTATTAATTGTTTATCCTCATGTTTAAATTTGTAAAAATGCTTTATTTTGTTTTTAACCTCGTCTTAATTGCATATAAAGGTATTTTACATAAGGGATAAGTGTAGGGAGGATTACACACGTTTTCAAAAGAAACGTAAACATGAGAATAACAATTAACTAAAAGATATATATGTTTGTTTGTTCGAGTCAAATGTTTGTATCGAGTCATAATGGATGTTTTGCAGAATTTTTTTTCAGATTCTAAAGATGTAAATTTTCCAGAATTTTTTCCAGAAAATCGCAGACCAGTTTTTGTCAGGATAACCTGACGGCGTCAGGAAGGAGTAAAAACATCATATTACTTTTTTCTCGTTTTCTGAGCTACTTATAAATTTTTGGAATTTTCCAGGTCTTAATTTTCTTAGAAATTCTGTAAACATCCATTCCACAAGCATTATATCCTAGTTTAAATCGAGTCTTATATATATTATTACCGCCGATTTTACGCGAAGGTTTCGTTTGTTTTCTTCAAGTGTGCAGGTTTAGTTTGTCAAGAAGAAGTTACATAAGATTGGAGGAGCTTTTCACGCAATAATTCTTCTTGGAAAAGAGTTTAACCACCACTTTACACGGATCCTACCGAGCTAATCAGGGGAGTATTAGTTTCTTTCGTTTTAAATTACCTTCTTTTATCATAACTTTGATACTTTCGGGGAACATTGGGGACAATGTTCAGTTTAAGTGTAGGGAGGGAAAATAAAACGGGAACTTTGAAACTATGCTTATCCTTGATTATTTGCTTTGTCCAAATGTGATTGTGTAATAAACCATGAGAAAATGTCGGTTAAGGTAATTTTGGCACCAAATTTAAAATTTTTTATGACATATAGGAGTGGGCCATTAGTCTTAACAAAAGCGTCTCACGGATAGGAAATTACATGACTAGCACAAAAACCCTTTACCACCCAAATTCCACCCAAAATGTGAGGATCGCCCTTAGATTTGTAGGAATTAAAAGCATTCATCTTCAATGCTTAGAGTGTGAACCGGTAGTATATTAGATTCTAGAACTTGTTTTGTGATGCATTCCGAGATCGCAAGTGAGGCTACACTTGTGTAGTTAGGAATAACTAAATGATAAGAGGCATTAGGATAACCCTTGTTTGATACCTGTAATATAATTACTTCTTCCACTTCGGTTGAGTAATTCCCCCACACCCTTTGCGTTGTACTCATCTTTAGTACACGATACCCCTAGTTAACCCCTCAGAGCCTATCCTTTTCGCGGTTCTCGTGATGTTTCGGTTTTTCCGGAATATCAATGAAGAGCATTGTTTACACCCCACCCCCAAATATACACCCAAATCGCCTTAGCCTACCCCTTATGCACTCACTTTTAGTGCAAATGTTTGTTATCACCCTAAACCCTTAGTTCAATTATCTAGTTGCTTGCATAAGTTGCTAAGTCGAGTCATATCCTTTGTATACAGTTTTGGGACGATTGGGATTCATGGGAAAAGTTAAAGTTTATGAAATGACGGGAAGGGAACGTTAAATTCAAATTCCCTTTGTTTGCATAATAATGTACCCCAAGTGTTTTGATCTTTTCAATTCGGGTCAAATTAGTGTTAGAGTAATAAAAACTCAAGTGTAGGGATATGCCTATAAATCCCTATTAAAATGAGGTCCTGATAAGGTTTTAAAAGGTACCATTTTGAGGGGTCGTTTAAGTCCTTATTTGATCACTTTTGTATCCGTTATTGCTTAATATCGTTCCTTTTCACTTTTTAGGTCTCGTGAAGGCAAAATGCTGGAATGGCACTTATTTGGACGAAAAGGCGCGAATATATGAAGAAAATGGCCAAAGTCAAAATCGAGACACTCACAGTTGCTGAAACTAGAAGGCGACGGCGTCAGGTGTTAATGGCGACGCCGTCACAAAAATATTGTGACGATACAGGTCTCAAAACTCGTATTTTCAAGTGACGACGTCTAGTTGTGAAAGAGTAGACCGTCGCTACTCAGACGGCCTAGATGCAATCCAGACGACGTCAGAAGCTGAAGAGGACGGCGTCACAGACATAAGGTGACGCCGTCGCAAGGTTAACGTGGCCAAGACGAAACCCTAATGACGGCGACACGACGACGTCACTAAACATAAGGTGACGCCGTCGCATATGTAATCTTATATATAGAATCCGAATTTTTTAGTCTTGTGTGGAGAGTCTTTGGAGTAAAAACCTAAAACCGAACCTAAGGTGTCTTGTACAGTATTTTAGGGTTTAAAACCCTATCTTACATCAAGATAAGTCTTTACTTCATTAATTCAATTATGTCTTTGATTATTTGTGTGTATGCTTGCATGTTCTCCATGTCCGGCTAATTTACTTGTGTGTTTGCTTAGGAAGTATGAAACTTAATTATTGAATATTGATTGGTTGTTTCTTATCTTAGTTGATTAATGATCTAGTAATGCGATAGATCATTCGTTGTGTACTTAATGCTTGATTCATCTTTGTGAACCTTAAAATATAATTACCTGAGTAGTTGTAGGCTAAACCATCCAAAGAGCGCCTTAGAGTAGGAGTTTATCATCCCTAGTGGGTTTGTAGACAAGACCCTTTGGTAAGTTCAAAGAGTTAGGGAGAAACGCATACCCTACAACTTTAGACACACAACGCAACTAGGAATAAGGACGTGATAATTCAACCACCAATAGGAGATAATTAAGGAGTAATACAAACTAAGTAAACACATCTTTAAACTATCATACGAGCACACATTAATTAGACATAGACTCCAACAACCTTAGTTTAGATAATTAGATAATAGTAGAGTAATCGGTAGAAATACCAACCCCCCAAATCCAATACCCGAGATTCGTACCTTTCCATTTCATAAAATATAAAAATATAAAAAATAATCATCCTCAACCTTAACCTTAGCGTAGTAACTCCTTACTAGCATTCCTATTCCCCTAGAGAACGATATCAATACCCGTGGCTTACCCTAATTACTACACTACAACGATTAGGTTCACTGCCTAGGGTGTTATAAAACTTGCTCGAAGAAAAGGAAGTTTCCTTGACCCCGAACGACGCGTGTAGCGTTATCAGGTCCCAGTGGTTTCAAGGTTTACAAATTACATTAAATGAGTTTTTGAATGATAATAAAATTTATAGCCATCTAGAGTATCCGTGCTCTTCCTTTCCATCCTTGCCAGCCTCGTTCATTATGGACCTGAGATAAACATGTTTAAAAGGGTCAACACAAAGGTTGAGTGAATCCATAGGTTTATTGTTAAATGTTGAACACATAATGTTTGTGTGGGTTACGTTGTTATACACCCATAATGTTGAAAACAAAACAGTTATTATTTCACTAAGCTTATGCAACCAAGGCGTTAACGTGTTCTAATATAAATTGGTGAAATTTTTGGTACCAGCCCTAATAGGTAAAATTGTCATTTAACCTAACGTTACTCAAATATAGTGCGTTTGTTTGCCTTTAACGAGGCCAACACAAATGGGATTCGTCAATCCCAATAGATCTAATCACAATATTCGTGCTTACTCTCTCTAGTGATTAATGGTTCATGATATAGGGACTTATGTTTGGCAATTATGTTTACTTAGTGACAATAAAACAATTAGATAGCATAAAGTTCAAATGTCTGTGTGTTCATGGAATAGCATGTATCTCCCCCAAGGGTTTGTAAAAGAATTAAGTAATAGAAAGTGGGGCTATGAACTCACCGTGAGTTTGATGATGATTAGTACTCTAACGAATATGATGGTTAAGCCGAGAAACCTCTCTGTGCAAACCTAAAATAGGATGTTGCAACTTAAGTTTGGAATAATGTCCAAGAAAACATAAACGAGCTTATATATGTCCTTATATTGATCATAATGTAGTCTTTGATAGTTTTTTGCTTATAGTAACAGTTTAGTTTGTGAAAAAGTATATAGTTTATAGATACTGTACTACCGTTCGGGCCATCACAGTCCAGAGGTCATGTAGTGAATGTAGGAGGAGCCAGGTCACGTTAAATTGTTAATCCAGCAAACTCGTCAGTATGAACACCCCTGAGAGGCCCCTCATGTGAAGTTACCTACTGTTGTAGTACTTAGTATGTAAAACATATAGTTTGCTTGTTTGATTTCATATCATAAGTGTCAAAATGTTCATATGGTTTGTAAAACACAAGTTACAAGGTTGTTTGGTTATGATTAGGAAATCATAATGGTTATCACAAGTATCGTCATAATTTATGTCACAAGTGTTTAAAGAAAAGTTTACAAGTTTCTAAATTGTAAAGTTGGTTATTACAAGTATAGTTTCACATGTGAAAGCACTATCCTGAAGGTTGATTAAGCTTAGAAAAACTAATTTGAATGAAGTTTTTTAATTTAGTATGTAATTAGCCTTGATAACAACATGGTTTCTATATTCTTTAACTTGTGGAAAACCAAACTTTGACCCTAAAAACTGTTTTACAATTTGAGGCAGAAAAATGCTATCGTTTGATCTTTTTAGGCCGGGTTTCCTTACGGTAGATGTAAAACTTCAATCCGGACAACTTTCGTACTTTAACTTTTTGATGAAACATACCAGAAGGCCTTGGAAAAAGACAGTCAGACTCTTAACAGTTTTAATTTGGCAGTTTTGGTATTTTGGCTTTGCTAACTTCTTTTGGCCGTATCTTTTGATTCGTGTACTCGTTTTGGGTGATTCAAATTGCTATGTTTTCTTTGTAAAACCATTTTTAACAGTTGGTAAGATTCTAATATCATGGTTATACTATTTTGTTCGTATTTCACAACATGTGTCACTAGTTTTCTTGTTTACCCATTTTAAGTTATCATATAGTTCTCATAACTTGTTTTAAATATTTTTGTACATCATGATCAAGTATAATGAGCATATATAGCATTGATTAAGAATATTAAACATAATGTTAAGCACAATATTGTGTTAGGGTTTCTTACAACTTTTGGCTTTCTAAAGAAAGGAAGTTAAGAACAAGGATTAGGGCTTTGATTGAACTAGGATCTCTAGCTTCCAACTTCTTCAAGCTCTTGACACCAACTTGTGACTACTTGAGAAGACAATTAGAGTCTCTACTAGAACACTTCTTGTGGATGGAAGATCACCAAAGGATGGAAGAACAAGGACTTTGGATCAATCAAAGCTTAACAAGAGCTTTGGAATTGATATGGAGCTTGTGTTTCTTGAATAAAACTTGAAGTAACTAGAAAAATAAAGTGTGTTTTGTATGTGGTGATGGTATGAACGACCAAGAGGGATGGGAGGGGTTTATATATGGTCTTGAGGAGGTTAGGAAGGTGTAAATGAGGAGGTGTAAGTTTAGGATATTTTTGGAAGCTTAGCTTAGACGTTTACTTACATATGCATGTATCCTAAAGTCCAAGGCTTATCACTTAGGAACATGGCATGGTGAATCATCTATATACACGTTCATATGATGGTTAGGGTGACTAGGTACTTATTTTTGGTATTATATTGTTTTACGGAGGTCGTTTAGTCCCGATAACCGCTAACAGTAAATCGTAAAATCATAAAACTTAAAACCATGTATCGTAAAAATATGAAACATGTAGAAATGATTAAACTCATCATTATACTTCATAATAAAATATAAAATGAGTGGTAAGTTCCATCGAGTTGCTTAAACGCTGTTAAAACTGGAAACGCGGGTCAAAAACACGTATTTCGCGTAAAACGCAGAACTGGAAAACGTATAATTCCAAAACTTGTGGAATTCTCGTAAAATGGTAGAAATACATATTTCTAATGTTCATAGTGTTTTATGGATATATCGGGATGCCTGAATGACGTTTAAACCCTAAAGTAATTCTCAGACATGGTTTTGTGAAATCGGTTATGTATGGATTCAACGTACGTCGTCAGGACGACTTGTCGAGTTTCAATTATCTTGTCATGATAGTAAACTAAAATAAAAATTTTACGGGATGAATAGTGAAAGTGAATAGTAACTTTTCAAAAAAAATGAAAAGTAACATGAAAATGCAAGTTGTTACATAAGGTTTGAAATGATTAATAAACTAATAAAGCAAGAAAATGAAAGAAAGCAAATGAAGGCAAAGGTTGTGATCAATAGAGGTAAAGTGTGCTAACATAGTTACTCATCCGATCATTTTATGTTCACGTCTAATTACTTCCAATTGATTCAAGTGGGGGTTTAGGTCGCTAGGGCAGCATTTGGTCAATTCGTCCTAACCTATCAACAAAGGTTTCCACCGGAGATCAAGCAACTAACCTTTAAAGTACAGTTGTTTTTAGTCTCCTAAGCCAAGTCATTAAGTTCCGCTACATGCAAGATTCATAACAATGGGTTCCGGGGCGCTAGCATCTTAGACACTTATCCCTAACTTCTTAAGTTCATCCAAACGGAAGGCGATCATTTGGTCAGTTCGCACAAGCGAAGAAGGGTCTTCAGCTGGTCAATTCTTACCCTTCCCACTCAGTCTACCTACTTAGAGTCAGTTGGTCAATTCTCCTAAGCAACTAGACACTACCGCCATTCAAAACTACCGAAACAAGGGTAGCTACCAATGAACTATGCATGCATACACTAGAAACAATTATACGGAAGCAATGTAAACATAAACAAAACAATTAAGGAATCATAACTAGGCTAGAACCAAAGGTGCTTAGCCGATCATATTAAATGAAACAATCAATTCAATGTTTAACATATTGAAATACATTAATCAAAAGTAAAAAGAAATATAATCGCTATTGCTTATCGTTAGGGAGTGATTTCTCCTTGGGAGATGGCTCCGTATGCTCTTCGAGATCTGCCTTTGGTCCCTACTCACGTTCTCTGCTTTTTGGTATGGAGTGAATGATGTGAAATGCTGAATGTAAGGCTGGTATTTATAGGCGAGATATAGTTACGGAGTAACTAAACTTGAGAGTTATGTCGTAACCTATATAAATCTATAATAATGCTCTCGTTATAGATGGTTATGGCGTAACACATGGGATGAGTTACGCCGTATCTTCAATACAGGTTACAATGTCATGATTACGCCGTAATCGTTGGAAGGAGTTATGGCGTAGCTTGTAGCAGCGTGGAACTTCTTTTGACCTAATGGGTTACGACGTAATCCTTAGTGGGAGTTACGCCGTAATCTTCTGCTGAGCTAGCCTTCTGAGTCACGCATTAGCTACGGCGTAATGTAAAAGAGGATTTACGCCATAGCTGCATCACAGTGGGCATACTATCATTAATTCTTTATAAAATCTCCAAATCCACGCCTCTTTAGCTCCAATGCTCGTAAATTACCTGAAACTGAAATATAGAGGAAAACAAGCGTAAATCCATATAAATGATATAAAATACGAGCATTATCGGGGGAAATTGACACTTAATATTCAGGACTATTTGATGTTATCAAATATCCCCCCACTTTAACTCTACTTGCCCTCAAGTAGACCTTATTAGATAAATTTCTAAAAAGATATCTCCCATTACCTGTAAAATATAAGTGTAAAAATCCCTTATGCTAGAATAAAACAAAGCCGAACACCTCACGAAATGGGAACAAAACGCTCATAATCTCTCAACTAATCTAAGTGTCAATTTTAGGGTGATCTCTCAAAGCACAGTCATAGCATGTATTCTATCATAAGCTTGGCGGTTACACAAATCTCCACCACTAGAGTTAAGGACTAAACAATTCTCGAAGGCAATATGGGTAGACACGACATGGGTTAAGGGTGAATCGTCATTACTAACATGTCCAAATCCATGGCCAAGACACCAAAGATTGCTCGCTTCATCACCTAGACACGCTTCATGACTAAAGGGTAGGATAAGACATGGGATATAATTGGTGTAAAGTAAAAATAACAAGAAAACAGTCTAAACCTATAACCAAGTTATCACCTATTACCATTCATTCAAAGTTCAAGTTTCAAGGCTAAGAAACCAGATCATGATATACCAAGTTGATGTGCCATTAGAGGACGTCATGATGGGCACATTACTTGTTCTTCAACTGTTGGCGCAATAATTACCAACTTCATTCTTCAAATGTGACCGACGTGGCCTTCTCGATAATAAGTATTTGATGAGCTCCTAAACATAGTGCTTATAACTTCTCACTTTACAAAAGAAAAATAACTACAATTTTAATTTTTTTTTCCGAATCACTTCATCATCATCATTTTTTTTTACATCACAACTAAACATATCATCCCCCCCCCACTTGAGATGAACAATATGAGAATTTTGGGGGTCTTCAATGATCTTCAAATATATGTCTTTGACGAAAGCGTGATTCCCGAAGCTTTCTACTTGAACCTTGAACTTAGGCAAACAATGACTTCCCAATCACAAATTAAGACTATACAGTAGGCTAAGGTGTATGGGTGTATCGAAACAATATACTGAGTGAACAAAATGAAAGTAATGGCACACACGGGTGTATCTAGGGGTATCTTGCACTAAAGGTGAGTGCAACAAAAGGGTTTAACATGGGGATTGAGAGGTCGAGGTGACTAATCGATAGACACACAAGGATAGGCTATTTGGGTGATAATCCTATAATATTTCCTTCTTAAACTGAATAATCCAAATACATTAAGATAACTCAACATACCTCGTCTATGGTCTCGAAATGATGTAAAGGCCAAGTTCTAAAGTTTACAAGCTACCGGCACACTCGTAATTTGGTCAATTTAGGGTAAATATTTAGAAATGGATAAGGCTAATCTCACCATATAATATCAAGGGTTATAATGTGTTCGACTAAGGTCTAATCTAGTTAGGTTAAGAAAAATATGTCAAAATTTTAAAAATGGCATAATTTTTCAAAATAAACTAGAAAAACGAGGGCAAAATAAAGTTCAAGAGATAATTCTACTCCCGTCCCCCCACTTGAAATGTACAAAGTCCCTTTTGTACTAAACGTTAAATAAAGGTGAAGAGAAAGTAGAATTAGAGCGAGAACTTCCTTGAAATTCGCTCCTAAAAAGAAAGAAGGCCCACGAAAAGAATCGTGCCTTCGCTTAAGCATCCACGAGCAAACTTCATTCCCTGAAATCACACTACCAACAAGCATAATTCTAAAAAAAGAAAAACGAAAATAAATCTAACTCACTTTCATAGGAATCACTGTTGCATTTAGCGTATGCAACAAGCCTTTTAAACCACTTAGTGTCCCAAGTGGACGAGTGTAGTCTCGTGAGGGCCTACATGGAACATACCCACAAAGTTCATTTAAAAACTAATACAAGGTTATTATGTTTAAAAAGAAAGAATTAATACTGGAGGATAGTTATGTCGTAACTCCTAGAAGGAGTTACGCCGTAATTATGGCAAAACCTGGCAGACGCTACTAGAGGGTAGCTACGGCGTAACCATTGCATGGGATTACGCCGTAATCGGTAACGCTCTAGGAGGATCGCTACTGGAGGTGTGTTACGGCGTAATCATGGGGATGAGTTACGCAGTAACTGATGGACAGACCTTGTCTCCGTTTTAGCTGCTGCTGCAATCTTCTCCGTTTCCTGCATAAATGGTTAAAAACACAAAACCCAACAGAAATAGAAATAAAATAAATAAAAAGGATAATTCGGGTTGTCTCCCGAAAGAGCATTTTCTTTATTAACGAGTCTTTAAGTTAGACTCAAAGCCATGGGGCTTTATGGTGGCCTTCGAATTAGGCCAACTTCCTCTTTTTCTTGGCGGCAATCATTCATCCATTCGGAAAAAACTCCTTTTCTGACTGTGTTGCCAATGCTACATGTACCAAATTTTTGCAAGAGCCACTCGTTGAATGATAGACAGGACTTTCCGTAGTCGTTGTCTTCAATTATAGGATTACCATCATTAATGGTGGTACTAATGTTTGACCTTTCATCATTGGTCTTTGCATCAATAAGATGTTATTTATTGTAATCGCGTTTTAGTTGTTTGATCAATCCTGTATTGATGTTCGAGTCTTCAAATCTCACTTTGTACAAAATCTTCAAAGGACAGATTCTAAAACTTTATGTCGTGTCTCTCAATCTCGCGAGGGCACGTCCATTCTTCCACCTTTATACCCCTATTACAATACTCACGAAAAGGGTTACACGTGGGTCATGCTTTTATCGATCCGTCATGCTCTGCCATTATAGGGATGCATCAATGCTTGATAAGGTCTGGAGCTTCCTTGATGCCCCCAATTAGGTCAATCTTTTCCTGTTCCTGTTCACAACTATCAACACCTTGCCTACAATTGTTAGTCTCTAGGTCATAGCATAAAGGCGGGTCGAGTAACGGAACATTGACAACATCAACCTTTTTTGAAAAGTCCAATCGGGGATTCAATTCTTCTTTCATGCTAAAAGTAATTCGTTCCCCTTCAGTTCCCAAAGAAATTTGTTTTTCAAAAACTTTTATATGCGCTCGACAAGTGGCTAGAAAAGGCCTCCCAACAACTAGGTTGTAAGTCTCTCGTTTGCCCATGTCAATAACCATAAAATCAGTAGGAAAAAGGAATTTGCCAATTTTTAGAAGAACATTATCAACAACCCCCCGAGGTACAACTTTAGAAGAATCAGCAATTTCAATCATCATTGTTGTTTCTTTTAAATTGGTAAGTTTTAAGGTATCAAACAATGAAGTAGAAATAAGATTTACCCCAGCCCCCAAATCAGCTAAAGCAGGCATTTTTAAGTTACCGATAGTGCATGGCAACAAAAAACTTTCTTGATAGAGTTCCTTTTTAGGAAGTTGGTTTGGCAGGTTATCGTCATCTTCAGATTTGTCATCTTCTCTTAAGTAGTTAATCCCACAAAGGTCATTAGTGACAGAAGAGGTGCACTGTTCTTCCTTCGGTTTGTCTTGTGCAAATATTGCCTTGCATGCAACGGCTTCATTATTACCGGTCCTGAGATTTTTAGCTAACTGCCCAATTTAGGTCTCGAGGTTCTTAATTGCGGCATCCTGATTTCATAAGTTCATGTCAGTGTCTTCTTTCACTTTGACCATCCATTCTTTTAATCTATCATTCTTTTTTGTATATTCCTCGATGTGTTTATGCATTAACTCTTCAAGGCTAGGTTTAGGAGGGTTATTGTTGATTCTTGTATAGAATCCTGGGGATCTTTCACGGTATTTAGCCCCATTACCATTATATCCGTTGAATGGTCTACTATTTCCATATTTCACCTCTTTAATCCTCTTGACTTCCTCCTTAGATGGGCACTCCTTGGTAGGGTGAGTGCCATCGGATTCTTTGCGCCCAACTTGTATGGAGTGCACATTTTCCTTGAGCTTTTTCATGTCTCTACCAAGACTCTCGAGTTTGTTATTTATAGCTGCAAGGCCTTCCACACTCCCACTTATACTTCGATTGCTTCCTCCGTTGTGCCACTTATGAGAGTGGTCAGCCATTTTTTGAATAGTTTCTAAAGCCCTTGTTGGAGTCATTCCAGGTATTGGCCCTTGAGAATCGATCATTTGTCTCGAGGAGATGTTTACACCTTTGTAGAAGATGTTGAACTTTTGTTGGATGTTTAGGTCATGAGTTGGACACTTGTAGAGGAGATCGTTGTATCTATCCCAAACTTGATACAACGTTTCATCGTCATCTTGGTTGAAATTATGGATCTCCATTAGCTTATTAGATATCTTCGAAGGAGGACAATATCTTTGGATAAAATGCTTTTTTAGGAGAGCCCATATATCAACTGCCTCGACGGGCAATCTTTCAATCCATCTTCTTGCTCTCCCAGTAAGAGTATTGGAGAACACTCGGAGCATAACAACGTCATGAGAAACACCAGGAATGTTGAAAAGGCTTGTGATGTACAAGACATTCTCAATGTGTTTATATGCATCTTTCTCCCTCTTTCCCAAGAAAGGGTTAGCACGTACCACCCTCATAAACTGCTCTTTAATCTAGAAACGGACATTAGCTCAAATTACAGGCCATACAAGCCCCGAACCTTGTTCTTCCCTTGTCAACGCCAAATATTCCTCAAGAGTGAGGTCATCGATATTAACAACTTCTATGGTACCTGAAACTTGAAAATAAATCGTAAAAATGCAAGAAAATTCAAAACAAAATAAAAATAAAAGACTTAACGAAAATCCTAATATAACTCCCAGACAACAGCGCCAAAAACTTGACGCAGGTTTTACTGACCAGGTTTTAATATTTATAAGTGTCTCGTTTACCTATGGTCCACACTATGCACTAACGGGCAGTGTACCCGGTCGTGTGTAATGTAGTAATTGGTAAAACCGATGTCGTCCCAAGAGCTATGCGAGCGGATTCTAATTAAGTCTAGGTGTCACTGGTTTTAATTGGTTTAAGTTTTGAAATGATCAATAAACTAATAAAGCAAGAAAATGAAAGAAAGCAAATAAAGGCAAAGGTTGTGATCAATAGAGGTAGAGTGTGTTAACCTAGTTACTCATCCTATCATGTTATGTTCACGTCTAATTACTTTCAATTGATTCAAGTGGGGGTTTAGGTCGCTAGGACAACATTTGGTCAGTTCGTCCTAACCTATCAGCAAAGGTTTCCACCAGAGATCAAGCTACTACCCTTGAAAGTCTAGTTGTTTTTAATCCCCTAAGCTAAGTCATTAAGTTCCACTACATGAAAGACTCATAACAATGAGTGCCCGAGCACTAGCACCTTAGACACTCATCCCTAACTTCTTAAGTTCATCCAAATGGCAGGTGATCATTTGGTAAGTTCACACAATTCTTACCCTTCCCACTCAGTCTACCTACATAGGGTCAGTTGGTCAATTCTCCTAAGCAACTAGACACTACCGCCATTCAAAACTACCGAAACAATGGTACCTACCAATGAACTATGCATGCATACAATAGAATCAATTATACGGAAGCAATGTAAACATAAACACAACAATTAAGGAATCATAACTAGGCAAGCACCAAAGGTGCTTAACTGATCATAATAAAGGAAACAATCAATTCATGTTTAACATATTGAAATACATGAATTGAAAGTAAAAAGAAAGATAATCGCTAATGCTTATCGTTAGGGAGTGGTTTCTCCCTTGGAGATGGCTCCGTATGCTCTTCGAGATCTGCCTTTTGTCCCCTACTCACGTTCTCTGCTTTTTGGTGTGGAGTGAATGATGTGAAATGCAGAATTTAGGGCTGGTATTTATAGGTGAGATCTAGTTACGGCGTAACTAAAGTTGAGAGTTACGCCGTAACCTATATAAATCCATAATAATGCTCTCGTTATAGCTGGTTACGGCATAGCACATGGGATGAGTTACGCCGTATCTTCAATACAGGTTATAATGTCATGATTACGCCGTAATCGTTGGAAGGAGTTACGGCATATCTTGTAACGGCGTGGAACTTCTTTTGACCTAATGGGTTACGGCGTAATCCTTAGTGGGTGTTACGACGTAATCTTTTGCTGAGCTGGCCTTCTGAGTCACGCATTAGCTACGGGGTAATGTGAGAGAGGAATTACGCTGTAGCCGCATCACAGTGGGCATACTATCATTAATTCTTTATAAAATCTCCAAATCCGCGTCTCTTTAGCTCCAATACTCGTAAATTACCTGAAAGTGAAATATAGAGGAAAACAAGCGTAAATCCATATAAATAATATAAAATGCGAGCATTATCGGGAGAAATTGACACTTAATATTCAGGACTATTTGATGTTATCACCATGCACTTGGTCCATACACATACTTTTACAACAACCAAGTTATTATCCAAGATGTTACACTTTTCAGGGAAGATGACTTCGCCAAAATTTTCGGCATATGTGTGAAGGCCGCTTCATGCCAAGCTTGAGGATGAAGACTTTCAATGGAGATCCAAGTTAGTATATCCTAGATAAGGAAGTTGGCATTCCATGGCCTAAGGGTTTCAAAGCAGTTGTAGATAGTTGGGGTTAGTAATGAGGCTTTGTAAGGGGGTTTCAATGTCAGGTATCATGTTTATGTGCAACCCACCAAGATATTTGATTATAACGTTGGGGAAGCCCGCCTCAATACATACAATTTTTATATTAGGGAAGGTTTCAGTGGAGGAAACTTTTCTAACAAGGGAGTGAGAGAAGGCAACAATGAGGTCTGGGCAAGAGTGAATAACAATAGGCTTTGGTGGATTGGGTTTGGTGGAATGGTTATGCCAGTCAAAATGTGGGCGTAGGTTTTGTGATAAGAATTTTTGGCATGTGGTGGGTGGTACATCTTGGGTGCATAAAGTTAATTGTATTGGATAACTAGTTGTCGTATAACGCAGGGAATGTTATTGTCATATTGTAATAGTTAGCACTAGTTAGGCCTATATATACCCTCCTAGACTCTCCTAGGAGGGATGAAGCTCTTCTTGTATCATTTACCTAGTTCCATTCTCTCTAATAAACTAGCTAGTTTCTTTCTCTCTCTCTAAAATGTCAATCTCATATTTTGATCTTCCTCATCCTCCTTATACATAGAATCTTGTGTTTTTGTGGACTACACCAACAATCGCTGATATGGAATGGGAAGAGGCAAAAAAGAATCTAAGAAAAATCTATCAGATAATATAGAGATTTATACATCATCAATATTTTTATGAATTTGATTATATTTAAAAAGGCTTCGTTATTAGAAATACTTTTAATTTTTCATCAGTCATGTCGATATATTTTGCATTAGTCATATTCATATTATCATATACTATTCATATTATGTTATTTTTATGGTTATTTTTACAAGTTGAATTATATTTGTGAATATCTATTCCAAAACCCCATGTATATGGATATTTTACAAAATCATAAAAAACCACATCTTCTGAAAACAAATAATCAGAAACCTTACTCTTATTCACATCCTTGATGATTACATTTTTTTCATTTTTTTTGGCATTTTGATATATACATTCTTTCTACTCTTTGAAAAAAGACAGATGGACCATGTTGCAAAAATCCCTTAACACTATATACATAAAAGAATGGGTGTGATAAGTTCTAGAATTACATAGTATTTATCTTTTTCAAATTTTCATGTGACACAAACCCTAATTCAGTCTTATAAAACATCTTCAATTTTAAATAAACAAAAAACGTAATTATAATTTAATGATTAGTAAATATATAGTTTATCCAAAATCAAAAAATAAAAACATGTATAACTACATTTATTGCACAATTTGTTCTGAAATTCCATGCATAACTGACAGCAATCACAATCATTGATCAAATAAGTAAGTTTTAATTTATAACTTGAAAATGCAAATAATTTAAGAATAACTATTGTTTTCTTAAAAGGTACCATTTCAAAGGTAACAAAACCCATTGAAAGTATAATGTATTTAAAAGATTCAAGTTAAAATATACAATTTAAAAAAAAAGTAATTAAGCAATGAAAAACTAACCCAAACTAATCTAACAAAACTCAAACCCAAAACCTTGTGCGTGGACTATAGAATATTAACTCGGGGAAAGTAATGATGTGAGGGCTGATATTGAGAAGAATTTGAACAAGTCACCAATGACATCAGGTAGTGTACCATGTGATAACCATGTTGAACATGTCGTGATCATGGTGGAAAACTCTAGTGGGCAGGTTTTTATTGAAAATAACAAGGATCATACTTCGTATGCTAAGCTGCTTAAGGGTATCAAGAGTGGAAAAGTTGAAAACTTTTGTATGTTGCTAGATCCGGTTGGTAATGGGGCGGATGTAGCGGTCTCAATGGAATCGGTGCAGGTTGTCCATGAATGGTTTAGTATATGGCTATGGCTTCTTTTTGGGGAAACGTATGGCGTACCCGGTAGTCGAGAACTATGTAAAGAATACTTTGAGTAAGTTTGGTCTAGCTAAATCAATGATGAATTCTAAAGGTGTATTCTTCTTCAAGTTGAACTCTAAAGACAGGATGGATGCAATGCTTGAACATGGACCATGGTTAATTCGAAACGTGTCATTAATCCTGAAAGAATGGTCACTAGATGCGAATATTATGAAGGAGGATGTGTGTAATATTCCGGTTTGCGTTAAGCTTCATGATATTCCTATTACCGCATTTACGAAAGATGGTTTGAGTTGTATTGCAACCAAACTAGGTACCCCATTGATGCTTGAATCTTAAACTTCCACTATGAGAATGGAGTCGTGGGGTAGGTCGAGTTATGCTCGTTCCATGATTGAGTTAAGAGCTGATGCAGAGTTGAAACGCTCTCTCATGGTGACGGTACAAAATTCAAGGGTGAGGGGTATACTCGGCACACTATTCGTATTGAGTACGAGTGGACACCTCCAAGATGTTCAAGTTGTAAGTTATTTGGTCATGTTCTTAATGAATGTCTTAAGAAACCTATCTCGAATGATATTAAGAATATGAAAGCGCCAAGGCAAGATATACGTGAGGTATAGATTGGTTCGAAGACTAAGTTTGTGTATATACCTACGACACAAAGGGAACCAAACAAAACTAATGATAAAAATGATAGTACGGTTCCATCCAATTTGAATTCGTTTGATGTTCTTAACTCTATGGTGGATGTGTAGGAAGGAGAGGGTCGTAAATATCCGGTATTTGGAAGTCCAAGTATTACATCTCTGGTTGAAAATATTAATTAACTAGAAAGCCAAATATTTGATGTGAAGCTTGTGCTAGTGAGTGTAGATGAGAAGCCGTTAGAAAGATCAAATATTCGTACGCAAAAGAAGGCTACTCTGGCATCGGTATGTGAGCCTAGTACTATTATGGAAAAGAAAGGGAAGATTCGGATAGTGATGAAGTCGAGAATGTTGATAATGACATAGCTCGACATATGGCTAACCCGAATCGTGCTGGTGGAGGAGCTAATGATGTCAGTCTCCTTGAGTATGAAGATTATGATGGTTATGATGGCTATGAGATGATGTTAATGACTTAACCGAGGAACAACTTTCTTTCTGTGACGCGTGGGATACATGTATACGTGGGCGAGTTAGCAAGTACTTCTAATAATTTTGTTGTTGGCATTTTATTTTGGTATGTTCATAAGATTAACATGTCACTCTTATGATAGATTTTGTTTGAAGCATAATAGATATATTTTTTTTAAATAATTTATTTTATAAGGAAAACCATTAAAAAAAAGAAAAAAAGAATAAAGATTGTAATCAAAACCGACCATTCCCTAGAGGAATTTTCATTTGCTTACCTTTATTTTGGTGCTTACCAAGGGACAAATCCCCACCATCCATCTAGATTAATCTAATGGTGGGGATTAACCTAAGATTTAATAGATAAACCTAAGTCCATTTTTTTTCTTGTTTTTTTGTCTTTCTTTTTTATTATTTTTTTGTCTTTTTCTTTTAATTCACGTTTTTTTTAAATTCACGTTTTTTTAAAATTCACGTTATTCACATTTTTTTAATTCGCGTTTTTTTCTCTTTCATACGTTTTCGTTTGTTTTCATACGTTTTCGCCCGTTTTCATACTTGTTTTTACGCTTTCATACGTTTTCGTCCATTTTCATACATATTCATCCATTTTCTTACGTTTTCGTTCGTTTCATACGTTTTCACCCGTTTTCACCCGTTTTCTTACGTTTTTGTTCATTATTCATACGTTTTCGTCCATTTTTGTCCGTTTTCATACGTTTTCGTCCGTTTTCATACTCGTTTTTACGCTTTCATACGTTTTCATTTGTTTTCATACATATTCGTCTATTTTCTTACGTTTTCGTTTGTTTTCGTTCGTTTTTGTCCGTTTTTAAATCTTTTCAGACGTTTTCATACGTTTATGAATATCACAAGTGATATTCTGTGATATTCATATGATCACAAGGGATATTCTGTGATGTTCAGAATATAACTTGTGATATTTTAAATATCACAAGTGATTTTCAACTAATGTTTTGTAACATCAAAATCACAATTGATATTCAGAATATCACAAAGTGATATCCAGAAAATCACAAGTGATATTCATAATATCACAAAGTGATATTCAGAATATCACAAAGTGATATCCAAAAAATCACAAATGATATTCAGAATATCACAAATATATAATTTGAATAGCAACTACATAGTTTGGGGGTAATTGTTAAATTTTATTTTATTTTCTTATGAGCTTATGTGATTTCAGTTTATGTTTCACAAGCTTAATTTGCTTATTTTGAAACTTATAAAAATATGTAAGTTTATATTTACCACATATAAAGATAAAATGGTCAAATTTTGGTTTAGAGTTCATACATATTCGTCCGTTTTCATACGTTTTCGTCGGTTTTTAAATGTTTTTGGCCGTTTTCATATGTCTCTAAATATCACAAGTGGCATTCTGTGATATCACAAGTGATATTCTGAGTATTACAAATAATATTCTGAATATCACAAGTGATATTCTGTGATATCCAGATGATCAACAAGTGATATTCTGTGATTTTCTGAATATTACAAGTGTTTTTCAACTAATGTTTTGTAACATGAAAATCACAAGTGATTATCAGAATACCACAAAGTCATATCCAGAAAATCACAAGTGATATTCATAATATCACAAAGTGATATTCTGAATAACACAAAGTGATATTCAGAAAATCACAAGTGATATTCAGAATATCAAAAAGTGATATTCTGAATATCACTGATATTCTGAAAATCACTTGTGATAGTCAGAAACGTATGAAAACGGACGAAACGTAAGAAAATGGACGAATACGTATGAAAACGGACGAAAACGTATAAAAGCGTAAAAACACGTTTGAAAATGGATGAAAACGAATGAAAAATTGACGAAAACGAAAGAAAACTGATGAAAACGGACGAAAACGTATGAAAACGTATGAATAATTGACGAAAACGAAAGAAAACTGATGAAAACGGACGAAAACGTATGAAAACGGATGAAAACGTATGAAAACGGACGAAAACATATGAAAATGTATGAAAACGGACAAAAACGTATGAAATAGACGAAAACGTATGAAAATAGACGAAAACGAAGAAAAAAACGCGAATGAAAAAATAAACGTGAATTAATAAAAAAAACGCGAATTAAAAAAAAACAAATTAAAATTAAAAAAAAAACGTGAATTAAATAAAAAACGTTAATTTAAAAAAAAAACAAAAAACAAAAAAAATATGTGAATAAAAAAGAAAGACAAAAAGACAAGAAAAAAAGACATGGACTTATGTTTGACTTTTAAATATTAGGTTAATCCCCACAATTAGATCAAACTAGATGGATGGTGGGGATTTGTCCATTAGTAAGCATGAATTTATGGGTAAGCAAAATAAAGCGTGTCCCCTTCCCGATACAGTTAATCAACAACCCCTGACGAAGCTTACATGGTTCTTACCCAAATAGGTACCCTGCTTTGTAGGTTTGGGTTCTTTTTTAAACTTATCTAATATTTTTTTTAAACTTCTAGCGATATGTATAGTTCTATGTAGTTGTTAGAATATATATTGATATAGATGGTTCGTCTAATATGCGACGCCCCGACATCAAAATACACCTCCGATTTCTCAGAAGCTTTTTTCCCATGAGATAAATTCACAGATTCTCTATCTTTCTCTCTAGTTTCTATTCAATATTATATATCGTATTCCAAGTTTATTCCAATTCATATTCCTATTCCAGTTTCACTTTATTAATTGTTCTTGTTCAAACCGGATCTCCCTATGTTCCCAGACAAGTTAATCTAGTTTCCAAATGTTCTGTCAGTCAATCTAGATATAAATCTAAATCCTACGAAAAGTATGTACAGTTTTTAGGGAGATATTTAGAACAATGGTTATCTACAACAATCCTATTGAATTTAAAGAGAATGTGAAGAAATATCAAGAGTATATAGGTGCTTTAGAAGAAGAACGTCGTAAGATTCAAGTGTTTCAACGCGAGCTTCCTCTTTGTCTCGATCTTGTTTCTCAAGGTAAATAGCTTAATACATGTAATACACAGAGTTTCACATTAACATATGTCTTTTATAAGCTGGAATTGTTTTGAACTTCTATGTATAGCTTAGCAGCTTCTTCATGAGTAGCATTATGCTAAAGCTAGTGGATCTACCATCACGGGAACTAATCAATTATGTGTTATGCTTATATTTTTGCAGCGATTGAAAGATGCAGAGAGGAAATGTCTGAGACTCGATTTAATCGGTGTTGTGATCAGCAAAGGTGTAGGGATCATCAGGGTCCAGTTTTGGAAGAATTTATTCCCATTAAGCCAACTTCATCCAGAAATGAGGATGATAATGAAAAGAAACAGATATCCAAGAAATCCAATATCATTTGTAGCAAAGATAATTCATGTTCATTCTCAATGAAGTCAGACTGGCTTACATCTGCTCAACTCTCAATTCAAGAATCAAATCCACCTATAGAAGAGGTAAATTATTTAGGAAAGTTTTTCATTTTTCGGTTAATGATTGCTAATCAAAGGGGCTAATGTTAACAACATATATGGTTTTCATAACCAATCTAGCTAAAACACCCTAAGAAACATTGATTTTCTTTTGTATTAAAACACAATAGATGATAGTCAATAGTCTTAAACACCCCATATAGCTTGGATATTAACTAAGACATTTTTATCTATTTAAGGACTTCTTGTCGAAGAATCTGTTGGTTAAGGAGAAAAGTAGAAATGGTTGTGATGCTTTTCATCATATCCAGAAGAAAAAAAGTTGTGTTGCACCTCTGCCATCATTAAATTGCGCTGACATGGTTAAAACAGCTTCTGTCAGTTCCTCATTGGACACAGATGGTGGGGGTAGTGATGGTGGTGGTGGTGGATGCACCGGTGAAGATAAAGGGCTATCTAACAAGAAAGAAAGGAGATGTTGGTCATCGGAATTGCACAGACGATTCCTCCATGCTCTTCAACAACTTGGTGGTGCCTATGGTGTGCTTTAACTATACCTTAAGTTACTATTATGTGTCATAAATCTTTTTTCTTAAATCAAATCATAACTAAGAAATATGTTCTTTTTTCTTATATATATGCAGTTGCTACACCAAAGCAAATTAAGGAATTAATGAAGGTTGAAGGGCTAACGAACGATGAAATTAAAAGCCACTTACAGGTTTGTTGTTTGATTCGATTATATTGCGCATTCAAGTTTCTTAGTACTAGTCCGTAGTATTCTATTAATAAGTTTAGCATTATTTTTAACGCATGATTGCTTTTAAACAGAAATATCGTTTGCATACAAGAAGGCTAAACCCTACAATCCACAATACTCCACAGCTTGTGGTAGTTGGTCGAATATGGATGCCGCCATTCGATTATACAACCAAGGCACCCTCATCACCGTTAATCGATAATGCCAATAATACTAAAGGAGTATATGCTCCAATGGCTTCTCTACCCTCCATAACGGCACCTCTATACAAAACAACCGCATGCAAGCAACAACCCCATTTGGTTGAAAAAGCTAGCCATCGCCAGCGCAATTCACCATCCAACTTATCCTCCATTTAAACCGGCAGTAACCCTCTTTTGATTTTCCTAGCTTCCGCCACCTATTTGTTATATAGCGATGACGAAATTTTGTGAAAGACCCTTGTGTGTGCGAGGTTACTGTGATGTTTGTTTTCATTCATAATCATCTTTTCCTTTCTTTGACAGTATACGTTAACATATATATGTTATAAACCTTTATTTGTCTTTTTAGCTTGTGATCCTATTGTTAGAGTGTGTAAGTGTATAGTTTGACACGATGTAATAAAGTTTTGGAAAGTTGAAGGACTAAATATAGTTTTACAAAGCATATACGTGTTCATTCTGTGACTTTTGTCTAACTTGATATAGATTTACGTGTTGCTATATATCTTGATGATCTTTGAGAAATCTTTACGTGTTAGATAAGCACAATTGTGCTTTAATAACTCCAGTTAGCTGATAAACGAAGTTACACATTTTTGTGTAACACCTTGAAAAGACATACAAACTCGGAAGTGTAGCAAAGAAGATGGTATAGCTCATTCGCTCAATCCCGATACATTCAAAACTAAGTAGAAATTCCGATTTCCATGTACGTATTATAACTTCAAACGTGTAAGGAAAGTTAATGAATGTCATAGGCATACACATAATAATTAGATTGACGATGTATCATCTTGAAGACTTGATAGCTTGTAGCTAGACAATGTAATGTGATACATTCATTTTTTTTCTTAGTTATTAGGAGTTTGCAAGTATCCAAATCCATATTGTCACGTACGAGCGCTTAAATCAATTAAAAACACACGAGAATAAGCGATTTGAGAAATGCTCGAGGATATCACATAACACACATAAGACGCATGCTTCTGGTTGAGTTAATCAGTTTATTGACTGACTTACGTCCATTGCTATACACTAGCAAGACAGTTTTACCAATCTATACGCAGGGACGGACTCACATGAGAGCCGGGTGTGGCACGGGTCACACCCGATCTTAGGTCACAAAGTGTAAATTTTTTATAAAATAAATTTTTTAAGCACGTGTAACTCTCAATTTTACATAATAAATTTTTTGTGATGCAACTTTAGCACTCATAATAATCATAAAAAAGAAGAAAAAGAATTGTGCAACACGTACTCCTTAAAAATATACTGAAAACAATATGTAGTCATGTAAATGATAATTCGATCAGCTATATCTTTTGTTGAATATAACAACTACGACGTACAGATAAAGAATAGTTTTTCATGAAATAAGGATTTTAGGGGTATATTTGCGTAAAGAAGGACTAAAAATCAACATGGCTTTTGACTTTAAAATTATCGAACAAATCAAAGCAAACTGGAAATTTAGGAAAATCCTACATCTTACTTCAGAATTTCAGATAATAGCCAGCATTCTTTTGTTTCAAGTTTACCGTACAATAAACATCACGTATTCACGTACATCAGTACATGGACATTGGAGACAATATTATGGAAATAGACAATACTATCATTTTCATTATCCACACAAACATATGACAAAATTATTTGCACAAAAACGTCCGATTCGATCCTATACATTTGTTTTACATAAATCGATAAGCTATTTGTGATATATATAGTACATCTCAACATATAGATCTTTTTATTAAGAATTCATTTCTCTCATTCTTTTTATTTTCTCAACAGACACGTTTCGTCTTATTCGACAAGCCATTTTGTTATCAAAAATTTCATATATGTTATGTTCCAATCGTGATATCCTCTCGTTGTTTTTAAAAATACAAAGTATTAAATTTGATGATGAAATGAGTCTACAAGAAAATGTTAACTTGCCCTATCGATTACTATAAGACCAAAGAAATGACCAACTTGGTAATACAAATATATTGATATAGGTACGATTTTGTAAGCGTAATATTCATTGTGTTTTTAATTGAAGAAATATCCGGATATCCGAAAGTAATAGTGGCATAAGGATTTTCAATGTCATTGCCATTTTGGTGAAGTATATTCTTCATTTGTTTACATTATCATTCTAGCTAAGCAGATGAACCATTTTCGATCCTCCAATCTTTGCATTATCCAAGAATATACTCATGGTATCCAAATCTTATTTTATTTTCTGGCCTAAGTCACTATATTCTAAGAATTCAAGAGAAAAAATGGAATTTAAAAGGTGTAACACTATTTGTGTATCCATTTCCTTGGTTTAAATCCTTAAAGCTGAGAAGTAATTTGCATAGAGATCAATCTAAACTAGCTTTGGAATGTACAAATTCTAACTATCTAATTAGGGGTTGTTTGATTAAAAAAAATGATTTACCGCTGAATAAATTAAAGCTACTGAGTGATTCAAAGATGTTGAGTGAAAAAGATTTTGCGTGAAAATGATTGTTTGATAATTGTTCTGAATGAGCAATTTGAGTTACCTTAAATTATCAATTTAACCTTCTGTCTAGTTTTGTATTGAGCAAAATATATAGTTTGGTAAAAAAAAAATATTAATTCAAATAAAAAATATAATATAAAGAAACCAATGTTAGAGTAAACAATAAAATGTAAATTGTCTTATCAAAAGATCATAAAACAATATAAATTACGAACGAATTTTGGTTGAAGCATTTAAAAAGAACTATTTAAAAAGAACGCATTATCATTTAAAAAATAACTAATTACCAATTTGATTATGATATCTAGGGTTTTAAACGAACTGAAAGTTCAGTGAACATTTCATGAATCGTTCCGTAAAAAGTTCGTTTATGCTCGTTTATTTAATAAATGAACGAACATGAAAAATATTTTACGTTCGTTTAGTTAAATGAACGAACATGAACAAAAGTCGTGTCCATTCATTTATGTTCGTGAATGTCCGATTATACGTTCGTTTATGTTCATTTATTTATTTATGTTCATATATCATATATTTTAATTGTAGAATCATAACATTTGTTTGTTAAAACAAAACGACACTTATAAAACAATATGTTGTTCATAATTTAATAAAGTTTATGTTTGTTTGTCTATGTCTATTTATGTTCGATCGTTTATGTTCGTTTAGCGTTCGTTTAGTGTCTTAATGAACGAACATAAACGAACATGAACAATTAATTTTCTTAATAAACGAACATGAACGAGAAAATTCGTCCGTTTAAGCGTTCATGTCCGTTTATTTGTCCGGTTAAAATTAAACGAACGAACCAGTTTACTATTAAATAAATGATAAAATACATATATATAACTTGACTGTTGGTATTCGTTAAAAATATAGGATATATAACATAATCATAGACACCCTCGAAGATGGCGTTTATGTAACTTTTGTGGTGCTTAACCATTTTGCATGTTTTTAATGCTGACTCGAAGATGGCGTTTATGTAACTTTTATGGTGCTTAATCATTTTGCATGTTTTTAATGCTTACCAATTCAACCCTTAGTGGAACCATTAAGAGAAGAAAAAAAGTTTATTAAACAATCACTACCACTGACCGATTCATGATAAGGCTCAATAAGAGGCTATCAAACACCCCCTTAGTGTCATTGATTCATTAATCTAGCATGCAGGGGCGGACATACTTAAGTCAGAGGGTATGCACGCGCATACCTTTAAAAAAATATTCGAGGATGAGGCTTTGTTCAATGCTTCAATAAGGGGTCGTTTTTAATTTCATGTCCATACGAAGGGCAAGGTCGTTATGTAGAGGTATTCATTTCAAACATTGAGAGGTCATATGAATGACAAGCTAGCTTGAATGCGCAAGTTGTAAAATATTTTATACTTAATACTAAATATGGACAGTAGTTCATTATAAGTTAATGTTTGAATATTTTCATTGAACGTTATTTTAGAGAATTATCAAATGTGCAAACTTTGAACAATGTGTCATCACTTACGTATGTATTGTTTTTAACATCTTGTGGTTTCTTGCAATTGCATTATATGGTTTTTTATACTTTATACTAAATATGGACATTCGTTTATTACATGGTTTCTTGCAAAATTGGTGTTTTTGCGTATCTATGGTAGACTGCATGTATTCTTATTACACATGGCAAGCCACTTAAAGAGTTATTGTATTAAAATATACGTTTTACAATTGTTTCTACATATATAGATAATATATACAATGCATATAGATAAGGTGTGGAAGAAAATGACAAGATTTGCTATTGCATAGATTAAGAAAACTAAATACGTCCCTTGAGCATGTAAAGAGCCAAATTCTTTCTTTGCTAACAACTATTGTTTTCATAAACAAATAAAGTAATAAACCTCGTGAATTCCCTAAAACATACTTTTGCATGCATTATGGCACATGCTTGTTAGTTTGTTACTTTGTTAAACTTATCTCATGAAAGATATACTATGAAAATAATTTCATTTTCATCTCTTTCCAACGGCAGGTTCACACACATTTTGTATTAATTTGCACCCGTGTGCATGCCTTCCTCTTGGGACATGTCTACGATTGAGTTACTTGAACACTCTGCCAGCCGATTGATTGAGACACGCATTATCAATATATACTCCGCACAGGGACGGAACAAGAGGTTCACTACTAGAAACAGGAGAATAGGCTACGCATCTACTGTCGATGACACAATGTCGTCGGCAATATACACTAAACGACAAAAAAAAAAAACACTTGACCAAGCCTCCGATGCGTTGAATTTTTATAAACAAATTATATCGACGACATGTCGTCGGCAACATATTGTTCAAATTTGATTTCCCCCCGCCTCTCAATAATTGCGAATAGTTGGGCGAATTAACCCAGCCAAGTAGTACCGACGACATGTCGTCGGGAACATATAAAATAAAAAAATTATCCGGTTAGCGTTTGATTAGCGTTAATCCTTGTAATTAGTGTTTAGATCCCGACGCCATGTCGTCGGGAAGTATTTATGCCAAATTTGGTCTCCCCCGCTTGTAAATAATAGAGAATAATTGGGCGGGATTTTTTCCCGCTAGTTTGTTACCGACGACACGTCGTCAGGATTTTTTCCCGCCTTATTGCAACTTTATCCCGCCAATTTTTTACTTATATAACCAATCATCCTCAATACAACAAAAGGCACGCATAACCCAATCGTCAATTCTCACAAAACACATATAAAAATGGTTGGTTACACGTCGAAAGAGGAGTGGTCAAAGGTTTTATCGAACCTACCACTCTTTGATGAAATCTTAATACATATGGCGATGAAGTTATTGAGGAATATGGTTCTTATAAGAACATTGACCCGTGGATGAGAGATGTGGAAAAAGCCACACTACAAACAGTTTTGGCCGAAGCTGATAGTGAAAGAATGGAGGCAAAAGTCGATGAACTGGGAATGAGGATAACAAATCTTGAAGCTTTGTTTGAACATTTCATCAAGCAAAAGAATGCAAGGGAGGGAAAAGGTGGTGCAGGTTCTAGCAAAGTAGGAAAAGGTGGTGTAGGTTCTAGCAAAGGGAAAATGTTAGGATTTAGAAAATCCGGTAGTTAAAGACTCGACCACCTCAAGTATATGTTTTCGTTAGAAAGAGGAGTGGTCAAAGGTTTTATCGAACCTACCACTCTTTGATGAAATCTTAACACATATGGCGATGAAGTTATTAAGGAATATGGTTCTTATAAGAACATTAACCCGTGGATGAGAGATGTGGAAAAAGCCACACTACAGACAGTTTTTGACCGAAGCTGATAGTGAAAGAATGGAGGCAAAAGTCGATGAACTGGGAATGAGGATAACAAA
Source organism: Chrysanthemum seticuspe (assembly GCA_019973895.1). NCBI lineage: Eukaryota > Viridiplantae > Streptophyta > Magnoliopsida > Asterales > Asteraceae > Chrysanthemum > Chrysanthemum seticuspe. The sequence goes on along the minus strand of BPTQ01000008.1, from coordinate 157,566,855 downwards.
TCTTGAAGTTTTTTTTGAACATTTCATCAAGCAAAAGAATGCAAGGGAGGGAAAAGGAGGTGCAGGTTCTAGCAAAGTAGGAAAAGGTGGTGTAGGTTCTAGCAAAGGGAAAATGTTAGGATTTAGAAAATCCGGTAGTTAAAGACTCGGTCACCTCAAGTATATGTTTTCGTTAGAAAGCTCGTAGTTGTAGTCATTTAATGATTTAGTAGTTAGTTAAGTAACACCGTGGAGGACGGACGGGTCTTTACCCACTGTATGCCTGATCCACAGCCCGTAGGAGGCGTTTCATGTAAGAAACTATAAATACCCTTTGCCTAGCAAGGCAAAGGGTTGGAGCTTCATAATATATCATTTACTTTCTCTCACTAGAAGTTCCCATTTCTCTCCACTTTCTCTCTCTAACTCAAACCTCATTCGAATCCTTGTGTTGTGATTGTGTGTTTATGAAAACCCATATATTACATTTGGTATCAAGAGCCATGGTTCGATCATCTACCTTACATGTTCTTGAATTCTTAGTGGTTTTCATAAGATTTTGAGTTTGAATGAGTTTTGAGTAGTTTTCATAATTTTGATCATTTTTAGTGTTAAAGTTTGAATTTTGATAGTACTTTTGTGTTTAGAATCATCATAAGTGTTTAGGTTTTGGTTTGGAAGGCTTGAATCATCTTGGTTGTAGTGTTTTGGATTGGAAAAGTTTAGTTTTTGAAGTGTTTCAAGTAAGCGGTTTGTGTCTCGGACTTAGTTCTTGTATGCGGTTTGACATTGAATTTGTGCGATTTGATCTATTGTTCGAAGTGGTTTGATAGTGTACGGACTTCTAGTTTCTTATTTTTTGTATGCGGTTTGAGATAACTTTCATGCGATTTGATCTTTGTGCGGTTTGATCTTTGGAGACAAATATACAAAAGTACAAGTAGTGGGAGTACTTGTGTTCCCATGAGGTTTGTCAAGATAAGCGTTGTGTCCTAAGTGGTTTGATCTAAGCGTTTTGTCCTAAGCATTTTTTTCTAAGCGTTTTCTAAGCGGTTTGTCCTAAGCGATTTGTCCTAAGCGATTTGTCCTAAGCGATTTGTCAAGAGGTTTGTCTTCAGCGGTTTGATAAGAAGCGTGTTGGAATCACTCCTAACTTGTATTTCAAGTGTTAGTCATTAATATGTAATAGGTTGCTTAATTAGGCTTTTATGTTAGTAATTAAGGCTAGGCTCATGTAGAAAGCCCATGAGCCTATGCAAAAGCCCAATAAGGAAAGGAAGGGACTAGATATGTTGCCCTAGCTCCCTTCCCCTATAAATACTATTGTAAACCCTCATTTGAGGGTTGGTTGTTCACTTTATACGTATTCCTATGCATAACCTTTATTTACTATCGTGTGTATTGTGTTCATCCCTCCTTCTTTATCTAATCTACATACTTGTGTTTATTTATAATACGCCATCTAGTTGGGTGAAACACTTTGTTTTTTAAGTTAGTATTTGTATGCATAAGGTTCTCGGTTTAAAATTTTTCATACGCATAAAAGCTTTAATTTTTACACTTGTAAACTCAAGATTCTTATGGGTTAAGGTTTATTCAGTGTCAAAGTTTCAGTTTTTTACAAAAAGTTTCAAACTTTACGTGTTTACATTAGTTTTTAAGCTTGGTTTGTATCGTGTCTCATTTGTTACGCGTAAGGTGGAAAGTATCTTTGAATCATCAAGTTTCAAACTTTCTAGTTCTTTTGGTGATTTTGAAGTTGTTTCATCATTAAAATCAGGTTTACAAAACGTTTTTGGGCATAAAAATCAGTTTTGGTGAATTTTGTACTTTTACGCCTATCAAAACCTTAATCTTATGCTTACGCTCTACGAATAAGTTCTGGTTACGCCTAACAGTCTCTATGCGTAAGAAATTTCTTCATTGATCTTCGAAGCTGTTGGTTAACTCAGTGTTTTATTGCTTGGATAAGCCTGAAAATACTTTGACTTGTGGATATCTTTTACACTTGGGATTTTTGGGTAAACCCTAAGTTTACGCATAAGCTCAAAATCTTATGAGTAAACACTGTACGCCTAAGATCATCTTACGCGTAAGGTTTTTTAGTTCTAAGCATTTAGTTTACGCTTAAGCTTACGTTTAACCTAAAGCTTACGTGTAAGAAGTATTTACGCCTAAGCATTTGTTTGAGCGTAAAAAGAAGTTACGCGTAAGGATCACAGTTTACGCCTAAGCCTGGTTTTACGCCTAAGTATACTTCATCAACAAACTTCAAGTTACATTCGACTACAAAGATCCATCATCAACACAAGTTTCAAGATGTCTCAACCACCATACTCTAACTACTTTCCTCATGAGTATCCTCAACAACAACTACAACAATATCCTCTACAACAATTTCAACAACCATCACAAGTGTACTTACCTCAAGGAGCACAACCTCTTCCACCACAAATCCCTCAACCAAACCCTCGTCAACAATATCAACACTGTAACTACTTCCAATATCAGTTTCCAGCTAAGTATGCTATAAATGTCACAACGCAAAAGGAACCTTCTTGGTTTGCAAAGATGTGTGAAGCTTTAAGCAGCTAACAATCCATTCATGAAGCTGGATCCCTTGATAAACCTCCAATGCTCACTCTCAGAAACTATGATCAATGGGTGATAAGGCTTTTCAGGTTTTGTGATCTCAAGAAACCACATGGTAAGCTTTTGAAGAAGGTCATCCTTGAAGGTCCTTTTCAGATGCCTCCTAACACTATACCCGAAGATCCAAATGCTACTCCACCAAGAGATTTTGTTACCAACATTCTCAGAGTAGATCAACTCACTACTAAACAACTTCTTCACTTAGAAGCTGATGAAATTGTAATGCAATATATCCTTTTGGGATTACCCAATCCGATACTTCGTAGTGTTGATGCTCAGAAGACTGCCAAAGCTATATGGGAACACATTCATCTTCTAATGGAAGGCAATGACCGCAATCAAGAAGACATGGAATCTAAAAATCTATTTATCATATGAGAATTTCATGATTGAACCAGGGGAATCATTAGAGTCATACTATCATCGGTTCTCAGACATCATCAATGACTTGGACAAACACAACATCATTATGCCAAGGATTGCAATCAACAAAAAGTTCCTCAGCTGTCTTGGTCCTGATTGGGAGAAGTATGTTACATTCATCCGTCAAGCTAAGAATCTTCATCAAGCAACGTACGGATTGTTGTATAACTATTTGAAGCACCATCAAAAGGAAGTAGACAAAGACAGAATCATCCATGGAGTCCCTTGATTTAGGAAAACCAATTATAGAAGTGTGTAGTATTAGTCAACTCAAACGTATTAGGTTTGAGTCCCTGGATCGTTCCAAACGAGGGTTGAATGGAATTTTTAACTCACGTCGCGTTTAATGTGATTTGAATGAGAAAAGGGGATAATAAGATGTTTTCTAAACTATGAGGCAAGGGAAGGTAAAGGGAATCAATTAAAGGCACTAAATCTATAATGCAAATGAGAAATAACGACTAATTACGCAAATTAAATCTAAAACGCAAATTACGATTTAAATGAAACTCGAATTAAATGCAAACTAATCCAAATTAATCCCTAAAAGTGATCTAAAATTATTCTAAAATTTAAAATGCAATTTGAAAATTATCTAAGATTTAAAACTAATTTTTATGATTTTTATTTGAATTTAAAAACTAATTTCTAATTTTAAAATAGATCTAATTAACTAAAAATTATGAAAACAAGGGGGAAAATTATGAAACTGTTTTTCAAAAATCTAATATGACTAAAGATAATTTTAAAAATCGGATTTTTATTTTTCTGAATTTTCTTCTAATTTCTATGATTTAAAAATTATTGTAAACTAATTAAATGTCTAAAAATTACTATTTGAACTAGGAAAATTATAGAAAAATATTTTTTTGGATTTTTATATTTTTATTAATCTAAGAAAACTGAAAAAATATTTTTTGGAACCTTTTCTGATTTATTTGTACTAAAAACTAATTAAAAAAAAATATTAAAATCTAATTTTAAAAGCTAAAAAATAGTAAACAGTGGCAGAAAATTATGGAAAATTCTAAAATGTGATTAGGAAATAAGGAAAAATGATAAAATCTACTTTGGAACCCTGGATATACTAGATGCTATGAAACTGCTATGGATTAAGCTACCTAAAATAAGCTAAAAGCTAATATGATTAACCAGAAGCTACCACTATTTGAAATAAGCTATAACTACTCAAAAACAACCACAAACAACTATCCTATACCTATGGAATACAAGCTACAAATATTTGGTATAATTTCAACTTAAGGACTAAACAAGCTTATCCCTCTACATTTAAGCTCAAGCACAGACTTATTTAATAAGCCAAAGAGAAAACCAGAACTTGGATCCTCAAGTCAACCAACCAAAGAGCTAATAGACAAAATTTGAGCTAAGAACATGACCTAATGAACCTAATATTGGCTCTGCAACAGGCCTGTGCACACTTAGTGTATGCTGAGAGTGTGCACAGGGCAATCTAGACCTAATTGACAAGCTGAAAAAGTGATGATGAAAAATTCTAAAAATTCTACTAAAATGGTACTTTGAAACAAAACCAACTAAAGTTTATAATTCCAAAATTTCAACGGCTTTAGACCAGAAATGAGTTAATTAAAAATCCAAAAAGATCTGCTCATAAACCATTAAATCACATTTTTGACTTTTTGAACAGACTTGATATTTGACTTTTTTCAACTTTAGATCAACTTTAATTGAAAGAAAATGATGTTTAAGACCTAACCAAGACTAATGCAAGCTAGCTTAACTGTTTTTAAACCTAAATGCAAGATTATGACAATCAAATTCTAACTGATAATGAACTAAGAGTAGATTAATAGTGAATTTGACTTATGGTGATCTAGGATGCAAAGCAATGACTAAGATTAACTAAACCTGTCTATATAACTCCAATGTAACAGTACTTAACACCTAAATCTTCCTGATACACAGCTGAATCCACAGATCCAAACACCACTTATTCTAAACTAATATGCAATTATTCCAACCAAATCACAATCCAAGCTTACTCTAACTTCAACACAGGTTCAATAGATTATACTAGACCTATATGAAGTAGTTATGACAGCAATAACTCACATAATTCAGATGTACTAAATTGTGCAGATCTAAACATAATTGAGCAGATTTAAGTGCAGATGATTATTATTAGTTACCAAATGATATAAACAACTAGAATAAGCTACAAACTAGTGTAATTAAGCTATTTAAACAAATTGAAACTAAATAGAACAGATCTAAAACACTGAATCACTAAATTGCAAATTTAAACTAAAATTAGAAAATTAACTCACAATTGACCTCAGCTAAACAGAGGTACCAACTCAATGGCAGCTACAAGCTCCAGCTTATTCTTAGAATAAGCTGGTGATAGTCCATCTGGCCCCATCCATGGCAGGCCACTTCCAAAAGCTTTCCACTACTTATGCAAAGGTAAATTTTGACTGATTTTGATCTGATTTTTTATGTAGAACTGAATAGAGATCTTAAAAAGTACTTAATAAGCTCATGTTAAGCTTATTAGAGTTTATGGAAACAAAAACTTAAGCTGAAAACTAATTTAGAAAAGATTTGAATGATTTTTTATTTTTTCATAGATTTTTCATATTTTTTTTTTTTTTTGTGATTTTTGTTTTAAGGTTACAAAAGGCTAAATAAGTTGAGAGATAAACTGATTAGATCAAAACAACAGTAATTAAGCTATTTGAGAGGAGTAAACAATAAGCTAAAGACTAATGAGAACTTTGAATTGAAAAGTAAATTTTATTAATAAGAACTGAATACAGAGACTGAAATATAACGTAACATTTGAAAACTAATTAAACACAGTATTTAAAAAAAAAACTAAATTAACTACTCAAATTCTACACATACAACTGTGAATAAGCAAGGGTATTTATAGCTAAACTCTTGAGCTTGGGAAGGATCCAGAAGGAAGGAGGTGTGTTTCTTTGAGCGCATTTCATCCATCAGATCAAGTCCCATCAGCAATCCATCAATCTTAACCCTTGGATCATGTATACCACGTATCTCTGACCAATGAGGGCTTAGGAGAGGGGTAGAATGACACACGGATTGCCAGCGTGGCATTCCGTGTCTCAGTCGTGTCAAATAAAAGTACATCTCTACCCTTAATGTAGTGGAATTGGATCAATTGAGTAAGGGGTATATTAGGGGTCATATTATTCTGGGTTTAAGGGATAGGGGGAAAGATTTTGGCGCGCTTGATTTTTAGTTTATTTTAATTAGTTTGACTTGAATTGACCGAGAGTTAAGTTGGGTGTTGACTATTTGACCGGGATATGGGGCTTTGACCGGATGTAAATACTGGTTTGACTTAGGCTTTTACTAGGATTTGGGCTTGGTTATTTAAAACGGGCCAAGGGTAATATATGATTGGACTTGGACTATTCTTGGACCCGTGTAGTACTATAGGGACCAAAAGTGTACATTATGATTTTTACGGGACCAAATGTGTAACTTCTAAAAATATAATCCAAGGGCCTTTCTTGTCAATCTCAAATAAACCAAGGACCAAATTTGCCAAATCTAGATCTTCAAGGATAATTTCTACCAAATGCTGAAACTTGAGGGACTGATTCTGACATTTCTTTAAACTTGAACAAATCTTTCATAAATCATCCTTTCAGCATCAAAGTCTTCACAATTGCTCACTTCTGAACTTCTGGCTTAGCTTTAGCACTCTTTCTCTCTCGTGCTCTGATTTTTGTCTGATTTGGCTTTCTTTTGCGTGTTTTGTCATATCCGTACCTGCACATGCATAAAATCAAGAAACAACAAATATTAGGAATAAACGGTTCTTTCTTGGTTATTTTGGGCCTGATTTGGTAAAGAAAAGATATGTGTTTTAGCACATATCAAAATACCCCAGACTAGACGATTGTCGTGTCCCCTCGCAATGTAATCAACTCACGCTTCTAAAACCAAGGATTTCAATCTCTTTCTACTAAACCTATGAAAAGTAGTAAAGATTCCTCAAAAGAGATTAAGAACCCTTAATTTTAAAAACGCCCCGTTTACCTTTTAATTTCACATATAGATATTACGTTTAAGCACATATTCATTATGAGTGACGGTTTGTTGAACTTTCATGTCGACCAATAACTCCAACATTTTTCAAAAGACATTTTAGGATCACGGAGTAGGAAACACAACACAGAGCGAAGTGACCATACGGATAGAATACATCGTCCCTGATTTTTCACAAGTCCCCAAACTAAGCGTAAAATCAAAATCATTGTTAAGTATGACTCTAGATGCTAACACTACCCATGGAAGTTACTTGTGTAATTACCTTTTGCTCTCATTTTCCTATTTTTCTCTATTTATTTTATTTTTGGTGAGAAATTAATTTCTTCAAGTTTCTCGTTTCGATAATTTTTATTCCGATAAAGATATAAAGCTAAGTCGCTAATTAGTTATCCATCTTCTCTCAAGAACCATTGTCTTAAAAATGAGGTCCACATCAAGGAATTTTTATTCACTTATATTTTTGACTTTTTCATATATATATATATATATATATATATATATATATATACTTTTACTTATATGAGCTATGAACTACGGAGCTTCACGGGGTAATTCCAAGACCTTACACGTTTCAGAATAAAGGATCCAAGGGCCGTTACGACAGAGAATTCCAAGACTATAGGCGTTCATGAAATGAGGATCCCAATGTGTTAAACCAAGACCTCACCCAATTCAGGCTAAAGATCCAAGGGCCGGCGTAAGAGGGTAGCCAAGACCTAAACGCCTACTTTCAAAATAAGGATCCAAGGGTCCGATCTTGAACCGCAGCTCATAACTTTATTTATTACTTATTACTTATTTATTACGAGTCCTTGATGTGTACCCAATTTTTAAAACAAATATTCTTTTAGGGAGATTAAAAACTAACTATCCTCAAAAACTCAACATCTCTAATTATTTATTCACAGATATGGGGTGAAACAATCTTGTGGGAACAAAAAGCCATAAGTACCTTCGATGGGCTCTAAAGAGAACCATCTACTCCACGCTTAGCATCTAAACTCATAAGTAACTCTATCATTCCTCGATCTCCGCAAATTTAAAATCCCAAATAATGAGATCCGCGGATTCTTTGCCGATAATTAAATTATCTATGGTTAAGGGAACAAGCTAGGGCTCAACACGCCCGGTCAAGTCAGAATTCTATTCCTACTCTCACCAGCGGAAAGTCAACAAGGTGTCAAAACATATATTAACTTAGTGAATGCTTCGTAAAATAATCTCAAGTCTCGCATTTTTAAAGTCACTTATTAGAAACTAGCAAATTCTTGTTTAAGCTTCGCATATTTAAAACCACTTAGGGAGACTTGCAAATTCTTGGCCTTGTGAACTAGAATCGCATTTTATAGCCTCTTGTCTAAGCAATTAGCAAAGACTATGTTGGAATCACTCCTAAACTATATTTCAAGTGTTAGTAATTAATATGTAATGGTTAGCTTAATATGTCTTTTATGTTAGTAATCATGCCAAGGCTTATGTAGAAAGCCCATGAGCCTTGGCCCAAGCCCATAAAGGAAAGGAAGGGAACTTGCATGTTGCCCTAGTTCCTTCCTATAAATAATCCTTGTAAACCCTCACTTGAGGGTTGGTTGTTCATCTTATCAATACACCTACGCATAACCTTTCTATATTATTCATACGTGTGTGTTTGGTAGTTTTCATCCGATCACTTCTCTTCTCTATTCGTACTAATATGGTGACCTAACAGTGGTATCAATCGCCAAATAGTTGGGTGAAAAGCTTTTGTTTTTGAAGTTATTTTTTGTCGTACGCTTAACTTACGGTTCTCAAACTTTGTCACGCTTAAAAACTCAATTTTTACACTTTTCAATCCAAGATTCTTGTACTTTCAACGTTTTTAAGTGTTAAAATATCTGTTTTTGGCAAAATTTTTTGAACTTTACGTGTATTTCTTTGATTTTCAACTTGGTTTTATACGTGGGATCATTTCTACGCATAAGGTGTTTCTAAGTTTTGGATCACCAAGTTTCACACTTTTGTGTTATTTTGGTGATATTGAAGCTGTTTCATCTCAAAAATCTGGTTTAGAATCACTTTTGGCTAAGAATCCGTTTTGGTTACATTCTACGCGTAACAAAACCCTAGTCTTACGCATAAGATTTCCTTGGTTTGATCTTCAGTTTTCGTGGTTTACTCAGTGTTTTCTTGCTTGGATAAGCCTGAAAACACTTCGACTTTGGATATCATTTACACTGTGATAGTGTAAAGGATTTTTTGGGCAAAAACCCTAATTTTACGCATAAGCTTAAACTTACGCGTAGAACTCTTTACGCCTAAGATTTTTCTTACGCCTAAGCCTTGTCTTACGCATAAGTTTTCTACGTCTAACTTTCAGTTTACGCCTAACTTTAGTGTTTCTCAACTCTTACGCGTAACTATTGCTTTTATGCGTAAGTTTGGTGTTTTTACGCGTAAGTTTGGTGTTTTTACGCCTAAGTGTTACTTTGCCTTAACGTGTTTTCTACGCCTAAGCATACTTCATCAACAACGTTTCATTCGACTACAAAGATCCATTTAACAACACAAGTTTTCAACATGTCTCAACCACCATACTCTAACTACTTTCCTTACACATATAATCAACAACAACAACAACAACTAAGTCCACAACATCAACAATTCAATCAACAACAACAAATTTATCAACAACATTATCCACAACAAGGAGCAATTCCACCTCAAATGGTTCAACCACCACCTAGTCTTCAAGTACAACCTTACACAAATGTTTACAATCAACATCCATCCAGGAATACTATGAAGGAACCGACTTGGTTTGCAAAGATGTGTGAAGCTTTAAGTAGCCAACAATCCATTCATGAGGCAGGATCACTTGATAGACCTCCAATGCTCACTCCCGGAAACTATGATCAATTGGTGATTAGGTTCTTTAAGTTTTGTGATCTAAAGAAGCCACATGGAAAGTTCTTAAAGAAGGTCATCTTGGAAGGTCCATTTCAGATGCCTATTCTCGTTACACCCGGAGATCCAAATGCTATTCCACCAAGAGATGATCTCACAAACATTGCAACTGTCGCTCACCTTTTTGGTGATGAACTTCTACACTACGAAGCTGATGAGCTAGCAATGCAATATATCCTTTTAGGATTACCCAATCCAATCCTTCGAAGTGTTGATTCTCAAAAGACTGCAAAAAATATGTGGGAACATATTCATCTTCTCATGGAAGGCACTGAACTTAATCAAGAAGATATGGAATCCAAAATTTACTTGGCTTATGAACACTTCATGATTGAACCCGGAGAGACATTAGAGTCATATCATCATCGATTCTCTGACATCATTAATGACTTGGACAAACACAACATCATCATGCCAAGAATTGCTGTTTACACTAAGTTCCTAGGTAGTCTTGGTCCTGAGTGGGAAACATATGTCATTTTCATCCGTCAAGCGAAGAATCTTCATCATGCTACTTACAGATTGTTGTACAACTATTTGAAACCACATCAAAAAGAAGTTGACAAAGAAAGGGTTATCCGTGGACAAACTGTTTACCATCACTTCCGGACAATCAACAACTTGCTTTGTGGGCTCAAACTAGTTATCCTCCTCAACCAGCTCCTAAACCCGCTCCTCAACCAACTGCAACAATTACACTATATGATCCGTCACAGCAACAATCTCAACAAACTCAATTGGTTCCATACAACAACAGCAATGATCAAGCACTTTACAGTGAAGCTAATGAGGACTCTGAAGCTTTCGATGCATTGCAACAAGGATTTGTTATGATTGCTAAAGACTTCGGCCGGTATACAAACAAATCCAACAATCGCATTCGCTCCTAATCAAACACAAGGAATCAGGCTGTTGTGAACAATGGACGTGTTGAAGTTCATAATCGTGGTTATGGTCGTCAGATGGGAGGAGGTAAAGGGTTTAATGCTATGGGAAGGAATAACATGGGTGCTCCACAACAACAGAGAGCTCAAGTGGTTGAATAGGGAAATGCTCAAAATGGGATGAATGGTCTTCGCTGCTACAACTGTAATGAGAAGGGTCACCTGGCTAATGCATGCCCTAAGCCGAGAACTAGAGGCAGTGCTTATCACAAGGAAGCTTTACTTTTGGCTCTTAAGGATGAAGCTGGTGGAACTCTCACAACCAAAGAACAGAGCTTTATGGCAAATGCAAACTCAGATGATGATATGGAGGACTTGCAGGCTAATGCAACAGTGATGTTGATGGCACAAATGCAAGCTCTCCACATGAGTGACACAGGCCCAGTGTATGACACTGATGGCTTGTCTCAGGTACCCGAACAAACCATATTCATCACTGATCTTATATCTCAGCCAACATCTGAATCCGACGAGGCTCAGAATGTTCAACATGAGCCGTCCACATCTCATTCTGACGATTCTCAACTAGACCCCGTAGTTACATTTAATGATCAAGATGACCTTATGGTTACCTATGATACTCAAATTGACTCCGTGGTTATACTTGAGGATCTGAATAGTGATCATGTTGTGACTCACGTTGAACACGATGAACCTTTGCCCAATCCAGATGTTGATCTCTTACTTAAAGACCAACAATCCTGAATGGAAGAATGTTGTGCATTAAATCAGCAATTACACAGTAAAAATGCACTGTTAACCAGGGATATTGAATGCTTAAAACGAAAACTCAATTTTTTCAAAATTCAAGAAAAACGTGAAAAAGGTTTTGAAGTCGCTTTTGCTAAATCACACCAAAACGAAAAATCTTTAGAACGACAGATTCGTGATCTAGCCGCATCGAAGAATGCTTTGTTGTCTCAAATAGAACAACTGAAACATGAACATACAAAACAACTTAACGCTCTTACTTTGGAAAATCAAAAAGCCAAAGCTGAGTTGTTAAATTGTCAAAAACAGTTCTCTGCATACAAAAAGCATTCAACGAAACGAATAGATGACCATCTTGAAGAAATTACCGGCTTACGAAACAAACTCAAAGAGTTTCGAAATGTTGTTTACAAACATGGTGAGTCAATCACAACTATTCAAAAGTTTACTTTAAAACCCAATCCAAATGGATATGGACCGAATCTTGCTGATTACAAACCAAAGCTTTCAACCAAAGCACTCAAACCAAATCCTGAAGTTTCCAGTGCAGAATACAAAATTGATAATTCTATTATAAGTGTTGTTGAATATCATCGTCAAGAGGAATTAGATGCAGAAGACGAGAGTCGATCAAAATTAGAAAATGTTGTTTATAACAAACCATTTAACTATTCAAAAGCCATCACTTTCGTCACACCAAAGGATTCTTCTAACACACCTAGGATTATCACAAATACGTCTGAGTCTTTTAATGTTGCTCCCCAACCAAATTATGCACAAATTTATGGTCCTTTACCTTCACTCAGTGAAGTAAATTCAAAACCCGAAAATCGTCAAATTCTTAGATATTTTGATATTTTTACGTCTGACCTCAAACTTTTAGAACGTGAGATTGAATTTCATTCTGAAATAAAAGTTGAACATTTTCAATCGCCTCAGGCGCGAGAACAAAGAGATATTTTTCAGAAATTTTTTTTACCCCATGTTAAAAATTTGAAAAATTGTGCATTGTATTGGGAAAGGGAATTTCATAAGGAACTTGGATTGATGAAAATCGTTTTCGAGAAAACAGAAACATCTATTTCTAATACAAAACGTAAAAAGAAAATGTTACGAAAAGATGTTGATCGACTCTTGGAAGATGTTATCTGTGCCGATATCCATAATGTTGTGTTATTGCATTCTTTGTCATATGCATTTGATTATATCTCTGCTGATACTGTTGATTCTGTTGAAATTGTTGAGAATACTGATAATGTGCATCAGATCGAATCTTTAAAGTTGAAAATGAATGATTGTTAAACGAACTTTCAAATGCAAAACGTCGTCTTCTATGGTGTCAAAATGATTTTCAAAATCGTAAACTTTCTCTGCAAAACAAAATCACTCAGTTGCGCTCAAAATCTTTTGATCCTAAAATTGAGCAACTGGATGATCAAAACATGTCTTTGAAATGTCAAATCTCAAGATATGAACAAGAACTTGCAAAAGTTAAAAAGGAATATGGTGTCCTATTTGATTTACTCAAACAGACTCGTGATGAAGCATCAAACGAACTTGATCATTATCTTGCACACACTAAAGAAGTCACAAATGTTTATGGAAACCTTCGTTCTGAAAATCAAGATTTGTTGCACACTATCATTGTGTTAAAAGAGAAGTTAGGTAAGTATGAACAAGTTCAGCTTAGCAACATTAAGAAACTTGCACCGGTAACACTTAGAAAAAGTGACACTAGAATGCCTACTGACAAATCACAAGATACTAATGTGCTTCCTTTTACTGAAACAGGAATAGTTGCCTCTTTTTCCAACGTCCGCACTTCACAGCCTAGGAGCAATACAAGGAAGAATAGGAAGTTGCGACCTAAGAAAAGAACAATAAAGAATGCTGAAGTAGAAGAACACCCTAGGACTTTGAATAAGACCCAAGTTGCACCCACCTTAGATATTGCGTCTGACAAATGTAATGGAAAAAGTGTTGTAACAAATGTTGAACCTTTAAGTACTTTTGATATTCAGTCTAAAGCTTCTTGTGTTATTTGTCGTAAAAGTATGCTTTCTTATTGTCATGATAAATGTGTTGCTAAAGCTATCTTGTCTCGCTTACGGAATCCTAAGAAACGGAATACCTCTAGGCCCACTAATGCTTCTAAGTCTGTGCTTGGTAAACCGCCCTCTTTAGATTCTAAGAAACGCATTGATGTCCCTGTCGTTCCAGTATCAACTCCAAGGACTGTAGTACCACCTAGTGCATTCACTAAGACTAAAGCAAAGACTAGTTGGAGATGGCATAAATGGATACATAATACACTAGGATTTAAATGGATGCCTAAAATCATTGACGTGTGTATTTCGACTATAGCTGCTTCAGAACCCTCTAACTCTTCGGGTTCCACATCTACTTCTATTCCATCTGTGTCATCTGTGTGTAATGCAGGTGATACAGATCATCCTTTGGATTGTTGATAGCGGATGTTCCCGACACATGACAGGCAATCTTAAACTGTTATCAAACTTTTTGCAAAGTTCATTGGCACTGTCAGATTCGGGAATGATCACTTCGCAGCTATCATGGGCTACGGAGATTACATCAATGGAAACATCGAAATTAGCAGGGTTTATTATGGGGAAGGCCTCGGTCACAATCTATTCTCAGTAGACCAATTCTGTGATGGAGATTTGGAAGTTGCTTTTCGGGAGAAAACTTGTTTCATTCGTGATCTACAAGGAAACGATCTTATGTCTGGCACTCGCAATTCAATTCTCTACACTATCTCCATGCAAGACATGATTGCTTCATCTCCCATCTGTCTACTTTCAAAGGCAACATCAACAAAATCTTGGCTATGGCACCGTCGTCTCTTACATTTAAACTTTCAAACCGTAACCAACCTTGCTCGATATAAACTTGTTGAAGGTCTCCCGAGATTTCGATATTCTAAAGATCACCTTTGCTCAGCTTGTAAACAAGGGAAAAGCACTCGTGCTCATTTTCCTTCAAAGGTGGAACACAGCTCTCAGCATGTGCTTCATCTTCTTCACATGGATTTGTGTGGCCCGATGCGTGTGCAAACGATTAATGGCAAATGCTACATCCTGGTAATCGTAGATGACTACTCAAGATAGACTTGGGTCTACTTTCTTCGAAGCAAAGATCAAGCTCTACAGATGATCATCACCTTTCTCACGAAAATACAAGTTCAGCTCCGGAACACAGTCCGATAAATCAGAACAGACAAAGGAACTGAATTTGTGAATCAAACTCTTCAGGAATTTTATGAGAAAGTGGGAATTGAGCATCAAACATCTATTACACGTACACCAGAACAAAACGAAGTTGTTGAAAGACGAAACCACACATTAGTGGAAGCTGCAAGAACGATGTTAATTAATGCTAAACTTCCGGATTACTTATGGGCTGAAGCCGTCTCAACTGCATGCTACACTCAGAATCGATCAATGATTACCTAGCGCCACAACAAAACACCTTATGAGCTTATCCACAACCATAAACCAAACCTAAAACACTTTCATGTATTTGGATCCCTTTGTTATCCGAATAATGATCGTGATGACTTTGGTAAGCTCAAAGCTAAAGCTGACATTGGAGTCTTTATAGGATATTGTGAAAATTCTAAGGGTTTCCGGATCTGGAATCATCGTACAAAGCAGGTTATGGAAACGATTCATGAAAATTTCGATGAGCTTACAGAAATGGCTTCTGAGCACAACAGCTTGGAACCCGGTCACAACCATTTAAACTTTCCTCAAACCCCATCATCAGCTGAACCAAGCCCCCATCTTACTCGTCAACAAATGGAAAAGCTATTTGCTCCGCTGTTTAGTGATAACATTGATGAACGTGCTCCAGGTGTATCCGCTGTTTCCGCTGCTCAACCTGATCATTTTCCAATACCTGATACACCTGCTACAACAACTACTGTTGAAGAAGCACCACCAGTTGACTCTACCAGAACAGTTGAACAAACTGCTTCCAACGACGCTGAACCAACTGATGATGTTCTAAACAATGAAGTACCCCCACCTGCAGATTTTGATCCAAATGCGTTCTTTAACCCGTTTGCTAATGAAACTACTGCATCTGATGTCGCATAATCATCTACAAGCCATTTGAATCCTCAAAATCTGCACAATGTATACCAACATCAACCCTCTACACATCGTTGGACAAAAGACCATCCTCTTGAGAATATTATTGGTAACCTGAATCAACCAGTCGTCACTAGACAATGTCTTTACACAGATGGTGAACATTGCATTTATGCACTCACTGTCCGCCAATCTGAACCTAAAAACATTAAAGACGTAATGACCAAAGACAACTGGATTGAATCCATGCAGGAAGAACTCAATTAGTTTAAACGTCTTGAAGTATGGGAACTGGTTGAAAGACCAACAGGGGTCTACGTCATTGGTCTCAAATGGATTTGGAAGAACAAATTGGATGCTAAAGGGAACGTAATGTAACTTATTGGTTTTCACAAACACATCATATCACTAATACAAGAGGCGTACAAGATGATTTCTAGAGAGAGAAAGTTAGAGGTTTAGGGAACTTTAGTGAG
Organism: Chrysanthemum seticuspe; assembly: GCA_019973895.1. Taxonomy (NCBI): domain Eukaryota; kingdom Viridiplantae; phylum Streptophyta; class Magnoliopsida; order Asterales; family Asteraceae; genus Chrysanthemum; species Chrysanthemum seticuspe. The sequence goes on along the minus strand of BPTQ01000008.1, from coordinate 157,550,547 downwards.
AGAAAGAAAAATCTTATTATGAGCTCCAACTCTCTACCTTGGGAGGTAGAGAGTATTTATAGTCTTACAATAAAACGCCACCTGACGGGCTGTGGATCAGGCATACAGTGGGTAAAGACCCATCCGTCCTCCACGGTGTTACTTAACTAAATACTACATAACATTAAATAACTATGACTACGAGCTATCTAACAATTACATATACTTGAGGTGACCGACACTTTAACTACTGGATTTTCCAAATCCTAACAATCTCCCCCTAAGGGAGGTCACCTCAAACATACATTAAAATTACATAGAATACAAACAGATATTTCATTGAGATAGTTCTTGAATTCTTGTTAATGTTCTTTGTTCTGTAGCTCGTAGTCTTTGATTCTTCATTTTTGCATGTTTAGATAATCTGAGTGGAGGTCTTTAACTGATCCACGTGATAATGAGTTTTGGGCCAGCTTTGAGATCATCAGCCACATTAATCTCTGACTCATCCATTGTGGTATTGGTATTATGTGATGTTGTGACTTTTGGACCGACATGCTCACATTCTGGATCATGATATATACTTATCAGAGTAGCGGAAGCTTTCGTTGATTCATGATATTGGCAGCAGCATAGCAGAAGCATGGAGTGAAAATATTAGAGTCATTGATGCACTAATCATGATTTCTTTAGGACTGAATGTGTAGTGTGAGCATGCGGCTATGGATTGACCTCTCCATTCTGATCAGCTGCAAACGTCGGGCGTACCTGCATACAACAGTTAGCAATAAAGCGTATGAAAGTGTCTTTGATCACTTTTGTTGAATTGAGGTACACGGCCTACGGTTCCCCGTTGATCAGTACAAGTACTGCCTGTGATCAGGTATAATTCCGAAGAATTTCCTTGACAGGGTTTCGCAGCTGCTCTAGCTGTTCTCAAACCGGAACGTCTCAAAGAAGACAACACGGAGTGAGTGAACCAGCGAAATGAGATACACTGATTGATGAAAAGAGATTTGAAAAAAAATCGTGTATTGCTCAATAGAAATTGTTTTTGCAATACAACGAAGGTTTTAATGAAAATAAATTATCAATCATAAACACCTTTTATTTTGAGAAATAAGTACACAGTCGATGTGCAAAAGAAAAGAGTTTTTGGGCACAACGACCGGTTTTTCAAAGGTATCCGTCAATCCATAACATGAACCAGGATTGATTCAATAGATTGAATCGCTCCATTGTTTCTGTTCAGTTGTCACATGGTTGATCTATTGGATAGATCTCACATGCCACCTACCAGGAGCTTGTTTGATGTTGGCTCCAGAAGGCTTTCCATCTTCATTGTGAATATGTATGCATATCACTCAGATGTTCTGGCAATACCACAAGGATAATGCGTAGGACTCATAAGATATAATATCTCTTTCCACATTGTGTGAAACAGAGAGTCTTCATTGAATGTGTCCTAATGAGATTTATTGATGATCTCGTGGCTCTAGACTCAATTGTGCATATTTGGTTCCTATGCCGGAGACTAGAGAGAGGGTCTCCTACTTCAATATCAACAATCTCTAAGAGAGAGTCAATAGATTATGTCGGTTCCCCGTGAGAATGAAACAAGTCCTTTTAAGAGGAACTTGAGTGGTTTGGAAAGTTGAAGTGCAGTGCGTCACTGGGTCCATGACGTCTTGTCTTCAATACCGATATTACCTTGGTAACCACCAGTTGTATATGAATTGAACCCGGTTTCTGCCCTAAGGTTGAAATATTGGAGGGCTATTTCTTTTCACCCTTTTTCATATTCAATTCTTTTTCATTCTTCAACCCCTTCAGTGCTTACCGAGACTTCATAACTAGAACCTTGTTGGGTTTATTCTAGTACTAGCTCAGTCTCAGTCCGCACTCTTCCCATATCTCACTTTTCTCCTTTTTTCATCATACTTAAGGACTTCTACACTATCTAGTGGATTGTCCCTGGGTAGATCCCTCCGGTTCTGGCGGATCATGGGACCTTAACCTAACATTATCATCCTTATATCACCATACATAAAGTAAAGTTGGTCGGTCTTTTGGGTATTGTTCATCTGCCATTGGAACCAATTGAAAACCATTTGAAAATCAATCAAGATACTTGTGATATAGAATCAGAGCATTTTGTATCTTAATTGTTTTGATATTTTAGAAATGCTCCCCCTCAACATATGCATAAAAATTCAGAAATTGTTTAGCACATGGAGGCAAGAGATCTTTGAGATCGTTAGATTAAGAGTGAAAGGTCCAATATTTTGATTAACATTTTCTAAAATGATCATCATCACTTCCCAATCAATTTGAGTAGATAAAATATTTTGAGGAAGGATGAGGTTTTCAAAAGTTTGCTCCCCCTCAATATGTGCCTCGAAGTTTGAAAGAGTTTTGCACATATTAGAGGGAACCTGCACTTAGAGAAAATTCAATCACGTTTCAATAATTTGAGGTTTAAAGTAGATGCTCCCCCTCAACATGTGCATGGAAAATTTGAAATCGTTTGTCACATGCGGGGAGGAAAACACGCTAAACACTTATGAAACCATTTATCGAATTATCAGTTTAAATCTAATTTAAATCATAAATTCTCCCCCGATCACAATTATCAAATCATTTGAGATTTGTGATCTCTGTAGATTTAAATTGATTTTGAAAGCTTTTAAGGAGAATTGTGACTTGATTATGAAAACGTTTTAACTGATAAGGATTGGATTTTGAGACTTTAAACTCCATTGATTGAACACGCATAATTATATTTTGAAAACATAATAATAACCAAGGTCTGGAACCAATTGTGTAAAATATTGTAAAACATTTTAGAGTAGACCTTGCTCATTTAAGTGCAAATTGTTTGAAAATAACACTTTTTGATTTAATTGAAAAATCATTCTCCCCCTCAATCAATGACGAAAGTTGTTGATTGATGGATTGAGATTTTGACACTTGATAAGTTCTTTTGATTTTCAAAAATAGAGTCCGAAGTGTTTTCAAAACAATTGAGTTTTCATAAGATTGCAAATATTTTTCAGAGGAATCATTTAGAAGGAAAAATATTTGAAATTAAACATTTGTCTTGTTAATGACAAACATTTATTTTTAAAATCAGAGCATTAGGTTTGAAATATGAGATAAAGCATGGCTCTGTTCTTTCTTTGAAAAGCGGGTTACTGCCTGAAATGACAATAAACCATTTGTTTCACTTTCTCCCAAAAATATTTTTGATTTTTTTTTAATTCGAACAATATCTAAAGTCCCCGTGTCATTCTTTGAATGACAACACAAAGACCGTAGATATTTTCGAATTGAGAAAAACATGACAAAATGACAATAGTTTTTGAAAATTTTCAAGATTTTTCAAATTTTTATAGATTTTTTTTTTTTAAGTTTTCTATTTTTCTATTTGCTTTTTGAAGGTTTTTTAATTTTGTATTTTGTTTTTAGAATAGATATTTACAAGAAGATGATAGAGTCATTAACCTTTACTCCTCGTCTTCCTCCTGAAGACGTTTGAGTGTTTCTGGTTGAAGGCTTTTCAAGCCAAGTCGTGGAAGAATAAACTCAAAACATTCTCTTGGAAGAGCTTTGGTGAAGATGTCTGCTAACTGGTATTCTGACTTCACAAAATAAAGTTCCACCACACCGTTTTCCACTTGTTCCCTGATGAAATGATGTCTAATGTCGATGTGCTTTGCTCTTGAGTGTTGAACGTTGTTGCATGAGAGGGCAATAGCACTTTTATTATCACAGTGCAGAGGAATTTTGTTGAATTCAAAGCCATAGTCAGATAATTGGGATCTCATCCAAAGGAATTGAGCACAACAAGTTGACATGGCTATGTATTCAACCTCAGTAGAGGAAATAGAAGTACTCATTTGCTTCTTTGAAGATCAACTCACAAGCTTATCACCCAAAAACTGAGCACCTCCTGATGTACTTCGACGTGTATCTTGACATCCTCCATGATCAGCATCTGCATAGGCTGTTAGTGACATACCGGTGTCCTTCGGGTACCATAGTCCCATATTGATGGTTCCTTGGAGATACCGAAAGACCCGTTTAACCGCTTCAAGGTGCTTTTTAGTAGGCTTAGCCTGATATCTAGCACACATGCACATAGCGAACAAGATGTCTGGTCTACTAGCTGTGAGGTACATCAGGGATCCAATCATACTACGATATTTCGTTTGATCTACCATGATCCCTGAGTGGTCCTCATCCAGCTTGGTACGTTCAATCATGGGAGTGTCAACGGTGTCACAAGAAACAACTTCAAATTTCTTTAAAATCTTATTTGCATATTTAGATTCATTTATAAAGATGCCTCCGGGACTTTGTGAAATTTGTAATCCCAATAAAAATGACATTTGTCCCATCATTGACATTTGAAATTTGGAACCCATTTCATTTGAAAAACGATCACACTCATTGGGGTCAGTCGAGGCAAAGATAATATCATCAAGATAAATTTGAACGTGAATTAAATGTTTTCCTGGCTTTCTGGTGAACAATGTCTGATCAACTGCCCCTTGCTGAATCCAGTAGATAGAATAAACTTTGATAGCGTATCATACCATGCTCTAGGAGCTTGCTTCAAACCGTAAAGGGCCTTTTTCAAGCGATAGACATGAGTAGGATAATCTGGATTCACAAAACCCTCTGGCTGGCTGACGTAAACCACCTCTTTCAAATCACCATTAAGAAAGGCGGTTTTCACATCCATCTGATATACAACCATGTTTTTACTAGCCGCATTAGCCAAGAAGATTCTGATAGCTTCGATACGAGCAACAGGAGCAAATGATTCTTCAAAGTCAATACCCTCCTCTTGATGATATCCTTTAGCCACTAACCTAGCCTTATTTTTCAACACATCACCATGCTCATCAAGCTTCACTTTGAAGATCCACTTTAGAGCAATGATCATAGCACAGTCTGGAGCAGGTACTAATTCCCATACATCTAATCGATCAAACTCATGAATTTCTTCTTGCATGGCATTGAACCAACTGTCTTCATTCATAGCAGTTTTAATGTCTTTAGGTTCGATCTTAGATAGTACGGAGTTGAAGAAGCACCATAAGGCGTCAGTAGCAAGTTGTTTACGAGTGGATACTGGACGAGAAGGGTTTCCAATGATGTTGTCCAATGGGTAATTATGTGTCCATTTTCTAAGGTGTTCATGTGGTTTTTGTTGTGGAACTGAAGTAGCAGAGTCGATGTCTCCTGATGAAGATGGTTCAGATGATGATTCAGGAGCAAATATGTTTTCAAATGGAGCATCTTCGGGAGTAGCAAAGGGATTAACTTCATCATTGATGCCAGAAACAATTCCATGATGTACATTAGATGATTGATGATTTGTTGATGAGACAGAGTGATCAGCAGCAAGCGCTTCTTGACTTAATGATATTGAGACTGAAGGGTTGACTTCATTGACAAGGCTAGAAGCAGCCTCTGTTGTTGGAATTGACAGATCATTGGCATTTGGCTCATAATGTTCATCAAACATTGGATCAAACAATTTCTTCAAATCATCTTCAGATGGAGGTACATATGGAGTTGCTTGAGAGGAGTTTGGTACAAGGGATGAATCAATGGGACTATTTTGAAGTGCGGGTCCAGAACTGGATTGTTCAGGAGCCATTTGACCGGTCAGCTCATCGAACGTAACGTGAATTGTTTCCATGACATTTCGGGTTCTCTTGTTGTAGATTCTGTAACCCTTCTTGTTTGGTGCATAACCAACAAAAACTCCAATATCTGCCTTTGCTCTTAATTTTCCTAAGTCTTGACCATCATTCGTTGGATAGCACAAGGCACCAAACACACGAAGGTAGGAGAGATCAGGTTTTCATTTATGAACATGTTCATATGGTGTTTTTCCATGAGAGGTGTGTATAAGGGAACGATTTTGGGTGTAGCAAGCAGTGGCAATGGCTTCAGCCCATAGAAACATTGGAACCTTTGAATAAATTAGCATTGTTCTTGCGGCTTCCACAAGAGTTCGATTTCGTCTTTCAACTACACCGTTCTGTTGAGGAGTTCGTGGAACACTTCTTTGATGACTGATTCCAACACTTTCATAAAACTGAATTAAGTCTTTGTTAGCAAACTCTGTGCCATTGTCTGTTCGAACAATTCTGACTGTATTGTTGAGTCGAACTTGAAGCTGTTTGATTAGTTTGATGATGACATCTGGAGTTTCATCCTTTGTCCTCAAAAACTTTACCCAAGTAAATCGAGAGTAGTCATCAACAACTACTAGAATGCATTTCTTCCCATTTATCGTTTGCACTCTCATTGGTCCGCACAGATCCATATGAAGGGTATGAAGAACTTCCATTACTGAATTTGTGGGTTTTGGTTTGTGGGCATATTTCGTGCTTTTACCCAATTGGCAAGCTGAACAAAGATGATCTTTTTCATATTTTAATCTGGGTAAGCCTCTGACAAGATCCTTTCTGGAAAGGTTATTAATGGTGCCGAAGTTCAAGTGATTGAGACGACGATGCCATAACCATGTCTTTGTTTTAGAAGCCTTTGACAGCAAGCAGATTGGAGAAGACTTCATCATGTCTTCGATAGAGATGGTGTATAGGTTAGAACCACGAGTACCTCTTAATAATTCCACACCATCAAGTTCTCTAACGAAGCAAGTACGTTTTCTAAAGGCCACCTCTAGATCGGAATCACAGAATTGACCAACAGAGAACAAATTATGACCAAGACCTTCCACATAATATACCCTGGAGATTACACTTTTCCCGACTACATAATCACCATAACCCATAATTGCTCGAAAATGGTCGTTCCCGAATCTAACAGTCCCGATGAATTTACTCACGAAGTTCATGAGTCGCGACCGATCTCCAGTCGTATGCTTGGAACAGCCTGAGTCCAGGTACCACAGAACGATTTGAACGATCTGCAGTTGAACACAGACAAGAATGGATAACTGGATAATTGGGATCCCTATGAAAGAATGGGTTCCATTTGGTTAGTAACAGTGATTGGAACACCCACATCAGAAATAGAAACACCCATCTCATAAATAGAAGCAATGGAATCATCAGAAATAGATGCAGTGCTAGTATCCGTATTTGACCTATTCAAAGTATGTTCACTTCTTAAGGGAATAGTTCTACCAGTAGGCATCCATTTTCTAGTAGGCATTGTCTGATTAACCTTATGGCCAAAAGGTATCCATTGATAACCTATCTTTCTAAATGTTCTTCCTGTGGGTTTCCACTGTTTTCTAGCTTTCTTACGTCTTTGCCTTTTAGCCTTCTTAGCATGATTTTTAGCATTAACAATTTTAACTGGGCAATTGATAACATTAGACAACCCATTCACAACACATTCATGATTAGTACCAGAAATCAAGCATTCATTACATGTTTTGCACGTTGTAGCAGAATTCAAATTAATTACAGTACGCTTATAGCTAATACTAGAATCAACACGATTCGTTTTATTCAACTCAAACATAGTGTTCCTAGGGTGATCTTTTACTCTTTTCCAATGCACATTCTTAGCTTGCAAGGTCCTATCATTCCTTGTATTGCCTTGAGACTTTGACCTGCTCGCTTTAATGTCACTGATTACTCCTGTAGAGGGAATGGGAACATTAGTTGGTTTTGCTACTTTTTGCATTTCATGTTTAGATGTGTTGGGATCTGAACTACTTGAAGGCATACTAGAGTTCACATTCATAACATTGGGCATTGAATGAGTTGTATAATTGGCACTAGGCATAGAACAAGGTATCAAGGGATTGACTTGCTCACCTAAGGTTTTAGGGCATATTGTAATTAAGCATCCAGAAGTTCTTGAGATCGTTTGGCATATAAGCATGCATGGCCAATTGCATTATCAAGTGGTTTCTCTAACTTATCCTCTTCTACAATCTCACGGAGACATTCTAGGTTGTCCTTAAGGTATGAGAAATATGTTTGAATAGCAAGTTTGTTATTCCTAAGATGAGGAGGAACATATTTCATAGACAAAGCATATTTATTATAGACATGCACCTTTGAAGCACCATTCTCCCCATTTGTCATTGGCATTTTCCCTTTTACCTGACTCTTCAGATTCTCAATTTCCTTTTGCAATGAAGTTATTTTTTCATTATTTTTGTTATGAGTGACTTTTATTGACTCAAATAACTCATTGAAATGACGTTTAACCTTTTCATTTTCTTCTAGAAAACTCTCATTTTCCTTTTGTAAAGCATTAACCAAGTTTTGAAGATGAAAATTTTGAGAATTCCGAGACTCTAAAGGAGGAGGCATTTGGGAGCCAGTCACATTGTTCATTTCACCCTTTAATTGAGAAATTTGGGCTTTCAGTTTTTTGATCGTGTTACAGTGAGCTTGAATCTGTTCATCACGTTTGTTTATTTCAAAAACTGCATCAAACTCTGGAACATCTGAGGATATCTTGATGTTTGAGGTTTTAACATTTTCTTTGAGATGTTGATACTTTAGTTGTAAATCAAAATGTTCAACTTCTAGTTTAGAAAAATGTTTTACCAAATTATCATGATCATCCTGTTCAATTTTCTCACTTAGTTTAGCGTTTTTTATTTCAAGCTCAATGACACGATCATGGGAGACTTTCAAAGCAACAGATAATTCATGAAATTGAGAAGCAGTAATAGAGCAATTAGTGGCAGTATAGAACACATCTTGAGAAATATAATCAGAAATCAGATTCTCATTTAAGGTATGCAAGTTCTTCCTCTCAATTTCATTATATTTTAATGCTCGCTCATAGTCACTAACCTCAACAATCATTGCATCAAATTCCTTTTCCATTCCTTTAATATCTGTATCTATCCCCTTTTTAAGACTCTCAAATTGATCTTTTAGTTGTTTAAAGAAAGGCATGACCTCAGTTAAGTAACATTCTTTTGTTTGCTCAAAACCCCTTTCCCCTTCAGTTATCCCAGTGGGTGTGATCCTCTTCTTACAAGTTTTCTCAAAGTCAACAAATAATTGAAATATAACATATTGACTGATTAAGGTCTTTCTCTTAGTGGCAATAGTTCTAGGAACTAAATGCATTGGTGTATTTGGAGGATACACAGTCGCTGCAGGCATTTTCCTAAGGGAAGGGTCTGTTACAACAAGATTCTCTGCTTTTTGCTTATCTAAATCCTTTTTCCAGAACACTTGTTTGGGAGTTAACAACGTTTGAGGCTTAAACTTGTTCAAGGAAATCCAGTTTTCCTTCTTGTAATCATGGGGTTTGATCGTTATGTTATTCTTTTTACATTCAAAATCTTCTAGCTTCTTATTCATTTTCTCCCTAGATGCATCATCTAATTTTCTATCTTCCTCAGTGCACTCAATGCAACTAGGTGTCTGTCTAGGTTTAAGAATATCATTGCCATCATAGATTACATTTTGAGCAGCTTTTGCTATCTTACCATACTCAAGGTTGGATTCCTTTATAATGGGGATACTATGCTTATCGCTGAGAACTCTATGCTTCGTGATCATGTGAGCAGTCTGAATTGTATTCCCTTGTACGTACAACTTATTTTCGAGCTTGTTTTTCAAGGTTTTTAGATTAGAAAAATCACTCAAAAGTTTTGATTCCTTAGCACTGAATTCTTGCTTAAGCATTTTAACATTTTCTTGAAGTTCTTGTTTTTGCTTAGCAGTTTTAAAAAGCTTTTCTTGTAAGGAGTTTAACTCTTGTTTTAATACTTCTTCTCTAAACATACTTTTTCAAATAGTTGTACGCATTTGGTCATCCATTTCCTGCTCACGGGTGGTTAGCTCGAACTTAGCACGTTGTTCATAAATGGCCACTCGTTCTTTATAGGCATTAAGTTCAGAGATGACAGAATCATCAGGGGCACATGCAGTGTATTCATTAAAAACATAGTCATCATTGACTGCACAAGATGCATCACTTGGTACAATCTCACTTTCACTTTGTTTCACATATTGATCATATGGGACAACATTGATATTACCCATATTTTCAATATCTGACTCAATAGTTTCAGTTGATTGTACTTTGTCATGCATCTTTTGCACATCAGCATCATCGTATAGTTTTAATACCTCAGAAATTATTTTGTCTTTGGATGGACCAGTTTGTGGTGATGAAGAGACTTTAGAAGGGACCATTGGAAAAATGCTAGCCATGAAAATTGTTTGTGCAGTAGGTTCATCATCAACGTCAGAGTCGTATGCATCACAATCAGCGACTTGAAAGGCATTCTGATGATTGTGGCCTATCTCCTGAATTGGCTGCTCATCCACATCTGCATCATATATCTTGGCATTTCCCTCAGCAAGAAACAAAAATTCCTCTTCATCCAAAGCTGCACCATTATCTTGAGCTTACACAAGCAACATCTTATCCCTGAAGTATTCTGCATTCTGAGGGCGTTTTGGTGATGTGCTGTTCCTTGCAATATGTCCCTCACCACCACAGTTGTAACACTTGATCGGCTTTGCTTGTCCTTGATTTCCATTCCTTCCCCTATTCTGATTTGCCACATATCCTCTACCAACTCCACCTCTTCCTTGTTCATACTGCCTTTCTTGAACTGGTTGTACCATAACCTTCCCATCTCTGACAGTGGCTTGATTGTATGGATTAGATGTTGTTCTGAGGTTGTTGTTGGTGTGTGGGAGAGAGTTCATGTTTTGACTGATCATGAGAGCCAGTTGATTAATGAAGTTTCCCACGTGTGCATCAGCATCAAGTCGTTTGAACATTGGATCGGGAATGAGTTTGTGATTACCATTAGCCATGGGTATGACTTGTGAAGCTTTGGTTGTAATTCCAATGTTTGAGTAGAAGGCAGTTGAATCATTTGATGAGCTTGTCTCTCCCTGGTTGGTTTTGAACTGATCAAGAATCCTTTTTTCAAACATAGCATGTCTCTCATTCTGAAGAAGGAAAGCATAGAGTTGCTCATAGTTTGTATTCTTCAATCCTTTGGTTAGTTTCACAGAGGTGAAAAACTTGTGCCATTCGGGATTCATGTTGTTCACAAACTTTGAGTTCAGCTGAATGTTTGGCATAGTCATTCTGATGTTCCTCATGTCATTAACAAGCTTGTGGAATCTCACGTAATACTCATAGACACTCTCATCTGGTTTCATCTTAAAGTGCTCAAATTCATCATAGAGTTGTGATTCTCTGTCTTCCATAATTAATTCAGAACCAGAAAGAAGCATCTTGACATTATCCCACACTGCCTTTGCTTCGGTGTTGTGATTAATCAGCTTGTAGATATCTTTTGGAAGACCTTGAAGTATGATGTTAGAATCCCTGATATCAGCATCGAATCTCTTTTTCTCCTTATCATTGAGCTCATCATATGTCTTTGGTCTGTCTATTCCATAGATCATTGTTCCATCTGAAGCTGTATCAATTAAGTCCCTTGTAGTCTCAATCTGATAAGGTCCTTCATGAATCGATTTGAGAATGTTGACCCCATTTTCCTTTCCAAGACAGTACAACCTGATTCTTTGAGCCCAAGAGTCGTAGTCAGTTCTGTCAAGCACGGGTGGACGAGTATCTGAACCAGCTGCTTGAACATCCTCGGCAACAGTGGAGATGATTGTAGGTACGTTGGTAGACAAGTTTAATGATTACACGGGATTTTATAACTCAATGATTAAAGCGGGAAATAGATTCTTTCACGGGATTTTACTAAATCAAGAGAAAACCGTATTACACACAAAAGTCAACCAAGTTGCTAAGAATCCTTGAACCAAGTCGCTAAGCAATAAGTTGCTGAGTAATAACAATACAAGTCGCTAAGTTCCAAATCGCTATGAATTTTGACAGCAAGTCGCTATGCACCAAGTCGCTAAGATGACAAGTCGCTAAATAGCAACTCGCTAAGGTCCAAATCGCTAACACCAAGTCGCTAAGAAACTTTAAGAACAAGTCGCTATCAAAATTGAAAGCAAGTCGCTACCTTACCAAGTCGCTACCCGTAGTGGAGAATCCACTAAGTGTATTGTTTGTCGGCTTGTCTCAAAAGGCAAGTCGCTATGACCAAGTCGCTACCAAAACTCACTACAACTCGCTACCTTTTACTGAAGCAAGTCGCTACCAAGAAATTCACTCCGAGAGCCAAGTCGCTACCAAGAAAAACTTTAAAAACACACTTTTCAATCCAAAACAAGCTCAACCACAGTGATTCAAGCTTACCAAATCAAAACCCAAGCACATACAATGATCCTAAACACAAAAGTACACCCAAAATTCAAACTTTAACACAAGAGATGAACCAAATGATGCAAAAATCACTAAACTTTTTCAAACTCAAAAACCATCTAAAAACCACTAGAAATCCAAGGATATGTAAGAGATGATCTAACCATGGCTCTCTGATACCATTTGTAACATATTGGATTTCACAAACACATCATATCACTAACACAAGAAGCGTACAAGATGATTTCTAGAGTGAGAAAGTTAGAGGTTTAGGGAACTTTAGTGAGAGAAAGAAAAATCTTATTATGAGCTCCAACTCTCTACCTTGGGAGGTAGAGAGTATTTATAGTCTTACAATAAAACGCCACCTGACGGGCTGTGGATCAGGCATACAGTGGGTAAAGACCCGTCCGTCCTCCACGGTGTTACTTAACTAAATACTACATAACATTAAATAACTATGAATACGAGCTATCTAACGATTACATATACTTGAGGTGACCGACACTTTAACTACTAGATTATCCAAATCCTAACACGTAATCAGAAACAAGTCACGTCTGGTGGCTAAGGGTTATAGACAGGAAGAGGGTATTGACTTTGAAGAATCATTCGCTCCGGTTGCTCGTCTTGAGGCTGTTCGGATCTTTCTCGCGTTCACGGCTCATATGAATATAAAGGTCTTTCAGATGGACGTCAAAACTGCTTTTCTGAATGGTCAACTGAAAGAAACAGTCTATGTCAGCCAGCTAGAAGGATTCGTTGATCCAGAGTTCCCGAACCACGTCTACAAACTGAACAAAGCTCTGTATGGACTCAAACAAGCTCCAAGGGCGTGGTACGATAAGTTATCATCCTTCCTCATTGCCAATAAATTCACCAAAGTTTCGGTCGATCCTACACTTTTCATACAATATCACGGGGCTCACATCTTAATCGTTCAAATCTATGTGGATGACATCATTTTTGGGTCAACACATTTAAAATACTCAAATGATTTTGCAAAGCTAATGACAAAACATTTTGAAATGTCAATGATGGGTGAACTCACATTCTTTCTCGGAATGCAAGTCCATCAATCACCCAGTGGTATTTTCTTGAGTCAGTCCAAATATGCCCTTGAACTTCTTAAAAATTTGGAATGCAAAACTGTGACACCTATGCCACACCAATGGCTCATACCAAGAAGCTAGACGCTGATTTACATGGGAAATTGGTGGACCCTACCAAATACCGTAGTATCACTGGGTCTCTCATGTATCTAACATCAAGCAGGCCTGATATTGTGTTTGTCGTATATCTTTGCTCCCGTTATCAGTCGAGACCAACTGAAACTCACCTCTCAGAGGCTAAAAGAATCCTCCGATACATCAAGGGAACCATTAATTTAGGAATCTGGTATCTGAAGGATTCTGGTTTTGAACTAATAGCTTTTTCAGACGCTGATCACGCAGGATGTTTAGATTCACGAAAAAGTACTTCAGGAGCATTACAATTTCTTGGTGATAAACTGGTGTCATGGCAATCGAAGAAGCAGGATTGTACATCGCTGTCCTCAACCGAAGCAGAATATGTAGCCATGTCAGCGTGTTGTGCTCAAGTCATTTGGATGAGAACATAACTCAAAGACTATGGTTATGTATTTGACAGGATCCCGATGTACTGCGACAATCGGAGTGCTATTGCGATCTCGTGCAATACTGTTCAACATTCGAAATAAAAGCACATCGATCTTTGATATCACTTCATCAAGGAGCACGTGGAACAGGGTACAGTTGAATTATACTTTGTGGGTACTGAATACCAATTGGCATATCTCCTTACCAAAGCCTTAGCTCCAGCTAGGTTTAATGAGTTGGTACACCAGATTGGTATGCGGTGTTTAACTCAAGAGGAACTGGATGCACTCTTAAAACATTCTTAAAACCAGTCAAACACCAAAACCTCTTTTGTAAATATTTTTCAAAAACAAAATACAAAATTATAAAATCTGATAAAACAACAAAAATATTCTTCTATCTATATTTCTTTTAACATGGCAAGCACAAATCTTCCGTCAACACTATAATCATTCAAAATTCAGTATTTTTTTGATCAAGTGTTGAGGGGGAGAAAGCATATATTTTTCGGTTTCATAAAACCTTGTACTTGCATGTTACCTCATCCCGGTTGTTTCTTTAAGAATGGTGGTCACATTTCTGGTTTACTGACACTCCTCAGACTAAAATTTATAAAATTTATTTATTTCTTAAGTCGAGGGGGAGTGTCGTCATGTTTCTTTCCAAATATCTCTCGTTTGGTAACCAAAATGGAAGTTATGTACATTGGATGTAAATGGTAAAGGTGGAGGGACTAATTGTGTCAAAATGTCAAAAGTATTTTTAACATAACACATCCACCAAACAAACACTTCACATTTATTACACATTTATTATATCACCTACCAAATCCTACGCATAAAAATCATCCGGCAAATCTGTGTTCTTGATCATCAATTTGTAAGTGGTTAAACGTTCTTTGCAATAATCTAAACATGGGTTTTGAATTTTTTTGAAAACCAACGGTTAGATTTTAACCTAGAAGTGATTTTGTGTTCTACGCATAAGCGTATGAACACCTAATCAAGTTTGGGTGTTTGTGGTTAAAATGATAGTGTCAAAACGTTTCTCTAACATCAATGATTCCATTTGTATCATTTAAACACACCCAGAAACACGAATTGATTAATTTTTGAATTTAGGGTTTATGCGAAAGTTTGGGGATTTTCAATTGAGAATGTTTTTGGATAAAAAGATGGTTGAGTGGTGTTGTTTACAAGTTGAATTGACCATATCCATGCTTAGAATTTACCCAGAAACACTAATTGCATGAAAATTGAAGATTAGTGTTTATGTTCATAAGTATTTGGGTATTTTTGGTTCGCTTAGACTTTGATGTTAAAACTTAGATAGAACAACTCATTGAGCTTCTTAGACTTACCAGAACAAGTTGTGTGCAATTCCTATGGCTAGAACGCTTACTCGTAGAAATTAAACTTTAGGGTTTAAGTTTACGCGTAACCTGTTTCTACGCATAACTGCTTGAAAGTGCTTCCATGATTAGAACTGATAAAGATTGAATGTCATGTTAATGTATGAGTTATGATTCATTTATTTCAGGATTTCTACGCGTGAAAATTCAGAATCAAGGTTACTTGTACATCTACGCATAAGGATCACCTTACGCCTAGAATGTTATGCGTAAGAGAAATCTTACGCGTAACGTTTACGCGTAAGGTTCTACATTGGGGACTACGCGTATACTGTGAAGGATATGCGTAAACAGTAACCTCTACGCATAAGGTTCACTCTTACGAGTAAGCCTTACGCGTAAGGTTCCATATACGCTTACGCGTAAGCTTTACGCCTAAGGCCCTCTTTTCCTACGCGTAATATTTCTTACGCGTAAGTCAAGAACCTACGCATAGACTTATGCTTACGCGTATACCACTCCTGTTTATGCATAAGCTTGAAAATCTACGCCTAAGCCTAGTTTTAACCTTAATTATGAATTGTTACGCGTGCAAACTTGTAAATAAATAAATCATAACGTCACAAAACCAATAATGTCACTAATAAGCTTAAACGTTTAATAAGTTGTGAAAACTTGGACTTTAAAACTCAAAGTTAATCAACTCACGAAACTTCTCACGACGTCTTTGGACTATCGAACTAACAAGTGACATTGGACTCGTAACAATCATCGACATATCACATTCAAATAATAGACAATAAAATCAACTGTTGACTAACGTAATGTCTTTCGATATGTTGGTTCTTTTGGCTAAATATCTTTCAAATCACGACATGGACGCTCAAATGCAAAATGTGGAAGCACCAAACGTTCTCACTGTTGAAGATATCTTCCCTAATGGCTATCCAATGAAGATCGGAAAGAATAACCTTCGTGTTGATTTTGATAGTCTCACCTGCTCAGAGTCTTCTTGTTTAATAGTTGTGGACATTCTGAAGAATCACCCTTATCAGAACATGCTCACCAATTCTGCTACAGTGCCGGAGATCTACATTCACCAGTTCTGGCATACAATGCGAAAGATCAAAGGTCAAAATGATGTGACGGTGACGCTCAACCACAAACAAGTCACCATCACACCAGCAGACTTAAGAGCTGTTCTTCTCATTCCTGTCATCGAGCCAACCGAATACAATGCCACACCAACTGAAGAGGCTATTCTGCAATTCATGATCGACATTGGTTATGACGAAGCTTCAGGAGTAATCACAAAGCATTCATACGTGGATCTTAAGAATATTCCTCAGACATAGTGAACCCTCTACATTATCATCACAAAATCCGTTTCTGGACGTGATAGTGGTTATGAGCATCCCAAGCTCATGGAACTACAGATCTTTTGGGTTTTGGTCAACATGAAACACATTGAAGTTGAAGCTCTAATATGGGACGACATGATGTCTTTCCTCAAAAAGCTTGGCTCCAAGATCCCATATATCATATATACCAAATTGTTGATCCAAAGAGCTCTAGGGTATAATCCTGATATCCCCTTGAGACTCAATGACCCCAACAATCACTCCATGTTGTATGAGACTACACTCACAGTCAGATTTAAGGAATCTACAACAAAGAAACAAGGTGCAGTGTTGCCAGATCACTTTCTAACTGAAGCAGTCAAACAACTCCATTCATACAAAAGGTATCTGGTAGCAGTTGATGAAGGCAAAGTAGGTTTTCTTGATGAAAAGTCCTCTGGTACTCCTACTAGGAAAACCAGGAGAGGCAGTGCAGGGAGTGTTACAAGCACTGAGAGTCAGAGAAAGGTTCCTAAGAGGTCACATACTCTCAAAAGGAAAGTTCCCTCTAAGGAAGCCATCCCAATTCCCAAGCCTGAACCGCAACAAAAGCAAGTGGATGAAAGCTCTGAGAATACTGAATCAGACGAAGAGGTCTTCTACTCTGAAACTCCAACCGATGACACAAAACAATATCAAAACCTCCCAGTCCAAAAGCTGATAAAGGAAAAAGGAAAACTCCTGTGCTTGAGCATGATAAGGAAAGTTCTGAAGAAGAACCATTTGACGAAGAAAAAGACTATCAAAAGAAGTTGAAGAACCTCATACTCAAATATCTTGTCGATGAATTCGTGTTGGATCAAACTCGTGGCCCCGGAGGGTCAAGTGGTGGAACTCATGCCACACCAGTTTCCGATGCGGTTAATCAACCCGATAAGGAAACTGGTACCACCACCCACGAACAACAACAAAGGCAGATAAAGGATTCCATCAACTATGACATAGAGGAACCAGACATGGAAAAGACAGAGAAAACTCCTGGTGATGATACTAAGGCTATTTCTTATAGCCTCTTGTCTAAGCAATTAGCAAAGACTATTTCAAGAGAACGCATATTTAAAGTAACTTCTAAGAAACTCGCAAAAACTTTTAAATCATAAAACTAGCAAAAGCTTACAAAAAATTTTAAATTTTCACTTTTTGCACAATTTTTTATTTTCTAAGGAAAAACGGGGTTGCGAGAGTATACGACAAAAATAAGCAAGTGCGGTCAAATCAAATCAAAGATTACCCACCCCAGACTAAAACAAAATATTGTCCTCAATGTTTAAAGGCAAGGGTAATAACAAAAATCTAAAATCCGTTTATTGAATATGCTAAAAGATAAACGTTAGTCGACAAGATTTCGGATATCGGATTTCTATCAGCATCAATCATGAAACTCGAGTGGAGAAAAGAAAAACTTCGAGCACGAGAGTCTTCATATTGGGAAAATCCTAGACAAAACATCAAAAACAACCAAACACGAGAAATCGAAGAGGCTAACCCCTTCAAGTCACTTATTAGAAAATAGAAAGAAGATAGAGATAAGCATGGGGTGCCTCTCACGAAGCGCTACTATTTTTGGTAACCGAGTCGCTAGCTTGACTCGATCCCTGAATTCAATTGTCCTTGGGGAAAGTTTGGAGATCTGGGACAACCATAAACGCGATGTCCCCTCCAAAATAATGCTTAACACGATGACCATTCACCTTGAAATTTGGGCCATCAGGCTGAGATAGCTCTAAAGTTCCATACGGGAAAACCTGAGCAAGGGTGAATGGTCCGGACCAACGGGTTTTGAGTTTGCCCGAGAATATCTTCAATCGAGAATTAAAGAGGAGGACTTGATCACCAACGTTGAACACGCGGTTTTTGATTTTAGCATCATGAATCCTCTTAGTCTTCTCTTTGTAAATCAAAGAATTCTCGTAGGCCTGATCCCTAAGTTCATTTAATTCATTCAATTGAACTTTCCGGTGATCACCCGCGGTCTTAAGGTCAAAGTTCACATGTTTCAAAGCCCAGTATGCCTTATGCTCGAGCTCAATGGGCAAGTGACAAGCTTTTCCATACACCAACTTAAATGGGGTGCACCCGATGGGTGTCTTGTATGCGGTGCGAAAAGCCCATAATGCATCATCTAACTTATCGGCCCATGAAGCTCGATTTTCTCCTACGGTTCTCTCTGAAATCCTTTTCAAATCACGATTGGAGACCTCAACTTGTCCGCTCGTCTGCGGGTGATATGCGGTAGAAAGACGGTGAGTAACTCTGTATTTGGACATAACTTTCACAAATTGTTCATTACAAAAATGGGTACCGCGATCACTTATGATAGCACGAGGTGCTCCGAATCGGGAAAGCAAGTTCTTAAGAAACTTAACAACCACTCGGGCGTCATTGGTGGGTAGCGCCTTCACTTCAACCCATTTAGACAAGTAGTTGACGGCCACGAGCATGTACTTATTACCCTAAGATGATGGAAATGACCCCATAAAATTGATGCCCCATACATCAAAAATCTCACAGACTTGAATAGCATTTTGCGGCATTTCGTCTTTTTGCAAAATCTTCCCTTGACGTTGGCATGAGTCACATGACTTAACCAAATCATGGGCGTCTCGATATATGGTAGGCCAATAAAATCCGGAATTAAAAACCTTTCTGGCGGTGTAGCTTGCACCATGATGGCCTCCAGTGGATCCGTTATGGCAAGCACTAAGAATATCAAGGGCCTCTTGGCCATGAACACACCGCCGGATTACTTGATCCGCACAAATTTAAACAAGTAGGGGTCGTCCCAGAAATAATGCTTAACATCTTTGAAAAACTTTTTCTTTTGTTGGGACGACATCCCTTTCACAATGAAGTTCCCCGCATGGAAATTTTCAAAGTCGGCAAACCATGGGGTATTCGGGTCTTTCTTAGCAATCATCCCAAGTGTCTCAAGAGGAAATGTTTCTGTGATTTCCTTTTTCTCGAGCACACTTTGATGGGGATTCTCTAGTCTAGAAAGGTGATCGGCAGCAAGGTTCTCCGCTCCTTTTTTGTCAAGAATAGTAACATCAAATTCTTGAAGGAGGAGAACCCACCGAAGTAATCGAGGCTTAGAATTTGGCTTTGCCAAAAGATACTTGAGGGCAAAACGGTCAGTATACACTATGGTCTTCGATAAGACAAGGTAGGGTCTAAATTTCTCGAAAGCATAAACAACGGCCAATAATTCCTTTTCAGTAGTCATGTAATTGTGTTGGGCTTCGGACAATGTCTTACTCGCATAGTGTATGAGTTGAAAATGTTTTGATTTACGTTGCCCCAAGACTGCCCCAATTGCGTAATCACTAGCATCACACATAAGTTCAAAGGGCAAATCCCAGTCGGGGGCAACTAATATCGGAGCCTCGGTTAATTTCTTTTTGAGAAAATTAAAGGCTTCAACACATTCATCGATGAAGATAAACGGAGCATCCTTTTCGAGGAGATAGGTCAGAGGGCGGGCTATCTTAGAGAAATCTTGAATGAAACGGCGATAGAAACCGGCATGACCCAAAAAACTCCAAATACCTTTGACGGTAGTGGGATGAGGGAGTTTAGCTATGATGTCAACTTTAGCTCGGTCGACCTCAATCCCAGATTTCGAAATCTTATGGCCTAGGACAATGACCTCTCGAACCATGAAATGGCACTTCTCCCAATTCAAGACCAAGTTGGTGTCTTCACACCGTTTAAGCATGTGGTCTAGATAAGAGAGGCAAGAAGTGAAAGAATCTCAATAAATCGAGAAATCATCCATAAAAACCTCCATTGTCTTCTCGATCATGTCGTGGAAAATAGCCATCATGCACCTTTGGAATGTACCGGGAGCATTGCATAAGCCAAATGGCATTCGTCGGTAAGCAAACATTCCATAAGGTCAAGTGAAAGTCATTTTCTCTTGATCTTGCGGGTCGATCGGAATTTGGAAGTAACCAGAGAAACCATCGAGAAAGCCATAGAACTCATTCCCCGCTAGACGTTCGAGCATTTGATCCATAAAAGGAAGCGGGAAACGGTCTTTCCGTGTAGCATCATTCAATTTTCGGTAGTCAATGCACACCCTCCATCGGGTGACGAGGCATGTGGAAATCAACTCATTATCGTCATTCATAACCATGGTCATTCCACCTTTCTTCGGGACACAATGGATAGGGCTAACCCATAAGCTATCTGAGATCGGGTAGATAACTCCGGCATCAAGGAGTTTAAGAACTTCCTTTTTGATGACATCATGAATTTTCAGGTTAACCCTACGTTGTTGTTGTATAACGGGCTTATAATCATCTTCCATTAAGATCTTGTGAGTACAAAAACGTGGGTTTATGCCTTTAATGTCGGAAATCTGCCAAGCGATGGCACTTTTATGTTTTCGAAGGAGCCAAAAGTTTGGTTTTCTCCTCATCTTTCAAGCTTTTAGCAATGATGACGGGAAACTTGTTCGGTTCTTCAAGAAAAGCGTATTCAAGATGAGGAGGTAAATCCTTGAGCTCGGGCTCCGGTGGATTTTCATTAGACGTTTGTACTTCTTTGATTTCTTCAATCGTAATTTCTTTCGGAGGGAGTGACGGTGATGGATCTTCATTTAAAAATTGTTCAAGATAAAGGATATCTCCCTCTGAATCATAAACACCATCATCAATTCCCGGTGGAATCGATTCATCAATAGCAAGAAACTCATCGATCTCTTCCAAAAAGAAGCCACCTCCCTCAAACGGAGTAAGAGAGGGGGGAAAGTCAGCAATGATTGGTTCAGAAGGTTGTTCAGAATTTAGAGAAGAAGGTGAATCAGAAGAAGTAGAAGGGGAAGAATTGCCAACTTTCGAGTTGTTAGCAAAACCGAGAACTTCTTGAGCGTACTCCTCACAAGAAACATCAATAACGTCGATTCGATTAAATGGAAGCATCGTCAAAATTTGAGGAGTACCTCGTCGTTTGATTAATGTTGAACGTTACGGCTTCTTTGTTAACTCTCAGTGTAATCTCTCTGCGAGAAAATGGAACTGCCCCACTTTGACAAAGACATCCTCGGCTATAACCTTTGGGCGGGTCGTAGAACGATCGGCAAGCTCGAGAGTCATACACGTTGGGGTAAGTGGGGCAAACGAAAGCTTCTCGTAGATTGAGTTTGACATCAAATTAATACTCGCGCCATGATCGGCCAAGGCGGAGCATTGAACAATTCCTTGAAAATCACACAGAATGAGGAATTTGCTGGGGTCACCTAACTTTTTGGGAAGTTTCTTGAGGATAACCGCCGAACAATTCTCATTTAAAGATGTTGTAGCAAGCTCATAAAGTTTTTCCTTGTTCGTAAGCAATCCATTAATCGTAAAAGCAAGTTTGGGCATCAAGAGAAGAGCATCCGCAAAACTGATCTCCACATTGAAGTCTTTGAAAATTTGGAAAAACGTTTCCATTTGATGATTAGACTTTTCTCGAAGAGTTCGATCTTTAAGAAAAGACGGATATGGGATAGACGGTTTCGGATTAGATTTCTTCACATTAATGGGAGCATCTTCAGGCTCAGAATCTTGGACAACCGTGGGTTGGACATTCACGGTACTTCCCTTATTAGTAGGAAGCACCGGGTCCTTTGTCACCCCGGTCTCACGATCTACCACACGAGAGAGAGAAGAAGAAGTGGTGGGAACCATGGGTCCATCGTAAGCTACACCACTTCGGGTGGTGATCGCTTTCATGTCACCTCTCGGGTTCGAAATTGTATTACTTGGAAGAGTACCGGAACTCGAGGACATATTTATCTGCATGAAACTGCTCATCGTATTCTTCAATTCGTTTGTTTGCTTGCTCAAAGTCGTATCAATTTCCTTCTTAAATTCAACCCTCATACTGTTGATCTAATTTTGCATTGCTTTAATCGTGTTATATGTGTTCTTGATGTAGTTCGTAAGATCTGAATGAGGTGGTTGATAAGGTTGTTGAGGATGAGAAGGTTGTTGGTAAACTTGAGGTAGAGGAGCTTGGTAATGTTGATTACCATGATTGAAATTAGCTCCTCGGTTTTGATTAGAATTGTAGTTACCATTGAAACGATTTTGATTTTGGTTTTGGTGTTGAGGTTGATTGAAACCGGGAAGTCCGAGGTAATTGTTTGAGCGGTAGCTAAGAAGATTTCGATCTCCTTGCGGTTGATTGTAGTTTCCCGTAGCAGCATAAACATTCTCTTGAGTGTAGCCACCAATGGCTGGGCCCTCGGAATAAGAATGTGGACCTCCGCAAGTCTCACAAGTCGGTTGTACCGCTTTCACTTGTTGATGTTGATTCTGATTATTCATCTGAGTTATCCTTAAAAGTTCGTCAAACTTTTTATTCAGAGCGGCTATTTCGATAGAAGAAGACGTATTGATAGAGATGATTCACCCCTTTCGGCGATAGAATCCCAATAATTGTGATGGGCGGTCATGTTTTTGATAAGATCGTAACATTCTTCGGGACGTCTTTTCATGAAAGTTCCACCGGCAGCAACATTGATTGTGTCACGGTGTCTCAACGTCAAACCATTATAAAACGTATCAATTTGAGTGACAAGCAACATGTTATGATTCGAACATCGATCAATTGCTAGCTTATAACGTTCCCAAGCTTCAAACAAAGATTATGTTAATACAAATAAACCGTAAAACCGTTTATTAATATTTTGCGATCTCTTTGTGTTTTGTTGATAACAAATATAATGTTATCTTAAGTATAATTATAAAGGATACATGTTAGTTTTGTAAAGCCTTTACATATAGCCATTTAAATACAAAAATGTAGTAATTAAGCATTTGTTGTAATAGTTTATTAGGATGGGTAAAAATCATAACCCATGGACCATAACCCATGGATCTTAACCCATACCCAAAGAGACTTGATACAATGTATACTTAGATACATTGAATCTAAAGATAACCCATGGACCAACCCATGACCCATAACCAAAAAACCCATGGGCAAAGAGGAGCGTTCCACGGATCCCTAGGATTACACTAGACGGATCCCTTGTGGAAGGGATCCGTGGGAACAGTGAAGGAATTTGCCTAGAAATAGAGAGCCATTTCTTCATTCTAACTTACCCCTCTTCTTACTAAATCTCTCAAACACTCTCATTCTCTTCTAACATATAGATCACTTGATCTAGAGAGTTGTTCTTCTTTCTTTCTATTGTGATCCTCATATAGGTCCTTCTCTAAGGCGAGATCACGAGCATTCTACAAGTCATCCAAGCAAGGGGTCCTTGATTGATTTGTCACTCCGTAAGATTTCTATAGCGAAGATCTTGTATTTGATATTTCACATATTTGTTGTGTAATAGTCGTGTTGGTTTGGTCCACCGTGTTACGGACTCGGTATCTAGCTTTGTACCGGAAAAAGTGTAAGCAACGTTGTGAAGGCTTCTCCGCCAAGTGAAGGAGTTTGTTGACATAGTGCTTGAACTCTCGAGTAGGTGACTCGGGGAGTGGAGTAGGGCAAGGAAGGTGTCCTTGTAGCCGAACCACTATACATCGGTTGTGTCTTTTCTTTCCCTTCGCTTTACTTTATTTACTTACTTTATCATTAGATCTATACTTTCTTCACATCCACAAGATCTCACATATCAACGAATCTAAAAGTTTTTGAAACTAACGTAAAATCGGCAAAACTATTCAACCCCGCCCCCCTTCTAATTTTTCACAATTGGCATCAAGAGCTAAGTTTATAAAAGTTTTAAAATAAAATTGTATTTTAAAAACTTTTCGATCACTATGGGTTTTGAAAATTATAAGGAAGGGCAATCTATGCAACGACCACCACTACTTGAAACTAATGGTTTTATTTATTGGAAAAATAGATTCGAAACATATGTGAAGTCTAAAGATATTGATCTTTGGTACATTATTGTTGAAGGTGATTTTGAGGCTACCTCAAATGATGATAAAGGAAATTTAGTTCACATACCTCATGATAAACTAAACGATGAAATGAAGAAAAAGCTTTCTAAAAATAGTGAAGCAAAAATGGTTTTATATAATGCTTTACCGAAAAAGGAATTCGAAAGAATTTCTATGCTTAAAACCTCTAAAGAAATTTGGAATTCTTTAGTTGTAACTCATCAAGGCAACCAACAAGTTAAAAATAATAAAATTGATTTATTTGTTCAACAATATGAACAATTTTCAATATCGGATGAGGAAACTATAGATCATTCATTTGCTAACTTTAATACTATTATTACATCTTTACAAGCACTTGATGAATCTTTTTCTAGCCGTAATCATGTTAGGAGATATCTAAGGGCACTTCCATCGAAGTGGAGATCCAAGGTGACGGCGATCGAAGAGTCAAAATATTTGACAATTCTCACCCTCGATGAACTCATAGGCAACTTGAAAGTCTACGAACTTGTCCTTGCTAAAGATTCCGAAGCTTCAAAGGTGAAAGAGAAACACAAATCTCTTGCGTTTAAAGCCAAAAAGGCTACGAGCGTTGAGGAGAACTGCTCTTCGAGTAGTGACGACGAAGAGTACGCGATGGCGGTAAGGGACTTTAAAAAGTTCTTTAGAAGAAAGGGAAGATACGTCAAACAACCATATGACAATAAGAAAGGCTTTCGGAAAAGCAAAGAGGACGAGAAGCCAAAGGATGATCGTACTTGCTTTAAATGTGGGGACCCAAACCACTTTATTAGTAAGTGTCCCAAACGGGATGATCAAAAGGCGTTCGTGAGCGGCACATGGGGAATGAGCGACGAGGAGGATGAAGAAATTTGTCTCATGGCAAATGACGAGGTATGTCACGAATACTATAGTAGTTCATCACTCGATGACGACTCATTGCATAATGAATATGACAAAATATGCAATATTAGCTTAAAACTAATTAACAAAAACAAACTCTTAAAGAGTCAAAATCAACGTTTAGTTAAAGAAGTCATAGAATTAAAAGCAAAACTAAAACGTTTAGAAAAGGGTAAAATAGCAAGTGGTGAATGTGAACTTTGCGTTCAACTTCAAACACTAGTGGATAACTTAGATTCTAAAATTGCTAGAATGAGTACGAACAATTTAGATACAATACTCGAAGGTGTTAAAACCGGTAACAATCAAAAGGGTCTAGGTAGTCAACAACTTGATCCATCAACTAGTGAAAGTAAAGAAACAAAATTTGTTAAGGAACTAGAAAAACCAGCCATTGTTGTGGCGGATCCCACGGATCCCCTAAAAAGGGAACCGGCTAGTGTACAGAAAGGGATCCGTGGATCTGCTGTAGAAAACAGTAGCAATAACGTAGCTTCCTCATCTAGAACTGAGTTTGTTATAGTTAATAGGAAGAAACCAACTCATGTCACCACTAGACAACTACCTCCAAAATATAATCCTACTTTTGCAAGAAACAAAGCTCCATCTTTTTCAAAACCTAATTCATTTAGGAGACCTAATAACGTTTACCCGAAAAGTAACCATCAAATGGGATGGAATCCAAACATGCAAAACGGTTTTTATTTTCAAAACTTTGCTCCATGAAATACATACTCATCTTATCCATACATGTCTAACGTGAATGGAATGTTTAACACTAATGGACCCATGAACAAATGGGGACCAAACTTTTGAGTTTATTATTGTTTTAGGTGTGCTTAAAGGTTGATCTAGACCCTGATGAATGGGTCAAGGATAGCGGATGCACGAGGCACATGACCGGGAATAGGGATCTATTCTCCACATATGAATCCTTCAATGGAGGTAATGTGGTGTTTGGAAATAGCAAAAGTAGAATCATCGGTAAAGGTACGATTTCTAACAAATCTCTAACCATTAATGATGTGTGTCACGTAGAAAACCTAAACTTTAACCTCTTAAGTACAGGACAAATATGTGATAAAAAGTGCATTGTACTTTTTACCGAAACCGGTAGTAAGATACTAAAAAATGGCATTACCATAGGAAAAGGAATTAGGAAACATGGAGTCTATGTCATTAAAATCGGTAATGAACCTAAGGACAAACTATGTCTTACCTTTATGGATGATACTTCGACCTTATGGCATCGAAGATTGGGTCACGCCAACATGCGACTTCTTCAATCACTCTCATCCAAAGATCTAGTAAGAGATCTACCTAAGTTAAAATATGAACATCATTTTTGTCATGCTTGTAATGTAGGAAAACAAGCTCATTCGAGTCATAAAGCTAAAACCATGGTGTCCACAACTAGGTGTCTAGAATTACTACATATGGATTTATTTGGTCCATCCACTATCCAAAGTTATGGAGGCAACTACTATACTTTGGTCATAGTGGATGACTATTCTAGGTATACTTGGACAAAATTTTTAAAGAACAAAACGGAAACCTTTAACTATTTTGAAATATTAAGCAAAAAGATCCAAAGACAACTAGGAAGTCCCGTAGTGTCTATTAGGACGGATCATGGTAGGGAATTCGATAATGAAGTGCAATTCAGAGCTTTTTGTGACGCTAATGGTATTACTCACAACTTCTCGGCTCCACGCACTCCACAATCGAATGGGGTAGTAGAAAGAAAGAATAGAACCCTACAAGAAATGAGTAGAACCATGCTTAATGAATAATCCATACCTCAAAAGTTTTGGTGTAATGCCGTTGATACTTTAACGTACATACTCAATCGAGTCTTAATTAGACCAATCTTAGGAAAAACTCCATATGAGTTACTTCGAGGCAAAAAGCCTACGTTAAATCACTTTAGAGTCTTTGGTAGTAAATGTTTTATTCTTAACACTAAAGATTACCTTACAAAATTTGATCCTAAATCAACCGAAGGTATCTTTTTAGGTTACTCGCCAAATAGCAAAGCTTACGTCATATTAAACAAAGAAACAATGAAGGTAGAAGAGTCATTATATATAAAATTTGATGAAAGTCCACCCAAACCCTCTCCACCTCTTATAGATGACGAGATTGTAGAAAGTGAAGCTATAGTAATAAAGAAAAAGATTAGTGAAGAAGAAGAACCTCTAAGTGATGAAATAATAAACATTAAAGAGTCCAAAGATCACCCCGTAGATAAAGTCATAGGAAAACTAAACGAACGAACATTAAGGTCTCAAGTTCAAAACCAAAGTAACTTGTTTTGTTTCGTTTCAACCTTAGAACCTAAGAATACACAAGAAGCCATATAAGATGAGAGTTGGGTAATGGCTATGCAAGAAGAACTAAATCAATTTGTTTCTAATGATGTTTGGACAGTTGTCCCTCCACCTAGTAATCAAACCATAATAGGAACCAAATGGGTTTATAAAAACAAGTTAGATGCAAACGGAGTCGTGTCTAGGAACAAGGCTAGACTCGTTGCTCAAAGGTATAACCAACAAGAAGGAATAGACTTTGATGAGACCTACGCCCCTGTGGCTAGATTAGAGTCTATAAGAATACTTCTTGCGTATGCTTGTGCTAATGATCTAAAGCTTTATCAAATGGATGTCAAAAGCGCTTTTCTAAATGGTGTCATAAATGAAGAAGTATATGTAGCTCAACCTCCGGGCTTCATTGATTTTGAAAAACCCAAACATGTCTATAAATTAAAGAAAGCCCTTTACGGTCTTAAACAAGTTCCAAAAGCTTGGTATGATAGACTCAAGTCATTTCTAGTTAAACACAACTACACCATGGGGTTAGTTGACAACACACTTTTTACTAAGAAAAGAGAGTCACATATAATCATAGTACAAATATATGTAGATGATATTATATTCGGATCCACTTGTCAAGACATGTGTGATGATTTCTCTAAAATCATGCATGACGAGTTCGAGATGAGTATGATGGGAGAACTTAGTTTCTTTCTTGGTCTACAAATAAAACAAGTAGAAGATGGTATCTTCTTCAATCAATCTAAATACATCAAGGAGATGTTAAAGAAATTCGGTCTAGAAGAGTCAAAACCTATTAGGACTCCAATGTCTTCCGACACCAAACTCACAAAAGATGAAGACGGAGAATCCGTAGATAATACTAAGTATCGTGGCATGATAGGTAGTCTTCTCTACCTCACGGCAAGTAGGCCGGATATCATGTTTAGTGTTTGCTTATGTGCTAGGTTTCAAGAAGACCTTAAAACATCACACCTAGAAGCCGTAAAAAGGATATTTAGATATATTAAGGGTACAACACAATTAGGATTATGGTATCCTAAGGGCACGGGAGTAGAAACAATTGTATATGCAGATTCTGACCATGCAGGTGATTACGTTGATAGAAAAAGTACAAGTGGGGTATGTACTTTCATGGGATGTTGTTTAACGTCTTGGTTTTTTAAGAAACAAACGACACTAGCTATATTAACAACCGAAGCCGAGTACGTCTCCGCCGGCAAAGCATGCCAACAAGCACTATAGATGAAACAAGCGTTAGTCGACTTCGACATTCATCTAAGCGACATAGCCATCCTATGTGACAACAAAGGTGCCATCGACTTAAGCAAGAATCCGGTATTGCATTCTCGCACAAAGCATATAGAGATTCGACATCACTTCTTAAGAGACAATGTTCAAAAGGGGAACATATCTATTGAGAAGGTAGCATCCGAAGACAACATAGCCGACGTCCTCACCAAACCGTTGAAGCGGGAACAATTCAACCTACTTCGTCTTGGTCTAGGTCTAATGGAACAAACGTCGTAACTTATTTGACTCTACAAGGTATGTAAACACTAGCCTTCTTCTTTCTGAGTCTAGGATTTCTATTTCACGCACAACTCACAAACAATACGGGAATTTTCAAAACCCAAGATAAGTCTTCCACTTTTAATTTTTTTTAACACATAACTACATACACATTTTTAAAGAAAATATATTTTCAAAATGTTTTCTAAAAAGAATGATACCTTCCCATATCAATTTCACAAAAGCAATTTCTCACGTCTAGGACAAATCGCTTTTTCATTATTAATACAAAGTAAAAACCCGTTTTCATTGCATATCATGTCCTTTGAATGCTAAAGGGAACACATAACTAATATGTGTTTTCGGGTACATTCATTTAAGCAAAAATGAATTAGGAGCATTGATAACACAATATTACGTACTTATGTACCAAATGTGTGTTTTCGGGTTATCTCAATAGGATTTATTTTTCTCTAGTTATTTTCCTTTTCTTTTTAGAGGTCGAGAAAACCGCAACTCCAAATAGTTTGCATATAGGCACACAATAGGCAAAAATGTTTCCAAAAATAAAATTTTGTGATGCCTGAATCACCAGACCCATGGATCCCAGCCTTCATGCTGGACGGATCCCTCAAGGGAAGGATCCGTGAAGACAGAAGTTGTTTTTAACTTCTATTCTTTTCACTTTGGATGAAAAATCCACATTTGTTTCATTTTTGGGAGTATGCTCTTTAATGCTTGTGTTCTCATGATCACATGCCTTGAATTCATATCTAATCATTAGATTTTAATCCACATTTTGGTTCAAGCATTCATTACAATGCTTTGTTTTTCTATATATAGAACTCCCAAAATGCTTGCGTAATCCATCTCATCCTCACTTACACAATACACCATGTCATCCAAAAACCCTTTAGGAGAATCATCTAGTACAAACAATCATGATATCCAAACCTTTGTACTTCCTTCATCCAAAATACCACAATAAAACTCTAGGATATCCGCACGGATTAGTATCCGATCTTGTTGCTTAGCAAAAACAACCTCACATGGTTCATCCACAACAAATAACTCACCACAAGATGCTTCTATAATAGCACCTCCCTCATCTCCAACAAGTACACCAACCTCATCACCACCCAAAGTCACTCTTTTGGAACTCCTTAAGACTCCAACAAGATCTAAACAATCTAAACAAAAAGAAATAGTCTTTTCAACACCACCCACATCTCCAAATAATATCTTTCAAGATCTTGAAACATCACCACCACTTACAAATATTCCGGATGTTGATCCATATTTTCCTATTTTTCCACCACATCTTCCGCATAACTCAAATCAAAACAACCCGAAAAACTTCCGCACTCATCATCCACATCACCTACATTGTGAACATTGCCAATCCACTAGGGAAATCGCAATAGAAGTTAGGGAAGAAATGCGATTCATACTCAACCTCATACTTGATCGCATCAATACCATCAATCATCAAAACCTCCATCCATAAACCTTATGCAAGCATGGACGGAATCATTACTACTATTTTTTATTTTTATTTTTTTGTACTTTTCCATTTGAGTCATTTTCAAGAACAAGTCTTGTTCTTATTTTTACATGCTTGTAGGTGGCATAAATACCACTACAATTTGTTGTTTTATTACAAGGCTTTGTTTACATACCTTGGCTCCCAATCTTGATTCTCGACAATCACAAGATTATTTAAGCATGTTACTAACCTTTCTTTTTGTAGGATTTCTATTTTTCTTCACTTGACGCCCCAAATAAGGGGAGCTACCGTCAAGGGGGAGTTAGTGATACGTAGACTATTTTTTTCCACACTTTTATGTTTATTTCTTCCAAGGGTTAACTTTTTGTTTCGACAAAAAGGGGGAGAAGAAGTAAAACTTAGGGGCTTTCGGGCTTTCAAAATTTACATCTATTCTTAAGTTTTACTCATCATAACATTATGTTTTGTCATCAATAAAAAGGGGGAGATTGTTAATACAAATAAACCGTAAAACCGTTTATTAATATTTTGCGATCTCTTTGTGTTTTGTTGATAACAAATATAATGTTATCTTAAGTATAATTGTTAGGTCACTAGTTTTATAGCACAAGCTTAATAGAAAGAGATAAAGGCGATTGAACAATAAACCAAACACACACACACGATATGCTTAAGACCGGTTATGCGTAGGATGTGAGTGAAAGGAATAAATTGAACAACCAACCCTCAAGTGAGGGTTATACAAGACTATTTATAGGCAAGGAGCTAGGGCAACACTCCCACTCCTTCTCTTTTCCTTATTGGACATGGGCCTAAGCTTATGGGCCTTCTACATAAGCTTGACCTTAAACAAACATAAAGGCCATAATAAGCTACCTATTACATATGAGTAACTAACACTTGAATTAAGGTTTAGGAGTGATTCCAACAATCTCCCCCTCAAGTGTTGGTGATGAAAAACGGTGAAGGCGTTGATGTAATAGTAGTTTTGACGTCTTCTGACATTCTTCTTTCTTGTGAGAAGAATTGCCTTGATTCGAACAATCTCCCCAGTGTAGAGAGATAGTTGTCTTTGAACAGTTATGCTTTGACGTCATCTTTAACTTTGTTCTTTGATCATTGTTCTTTGTGATGAAAGTGATAGTATGTTGTAGTCTGCATCAATTCTGCCTCAGGTCTGCTTCGCTGCTCCAGTGTCTCCAAGTCACTCTTCAACATGCTCACACGCTCTTTGACGTTGGTTTTCAGTACTGATGAAGTTCTTTAAGTCTTTAACTTTGTAGATTCTTTGGTTGACGAAGAATCATTCTGACTGTTGTGTTGCTTTTGGATAGAACTTCCATTAGTGATGATGTTGGTATGAGCATGTGAAGAATCTGCACGATCATTCCGCTCCAGAGCTTCCATAAGAAGGAAAACATCAAAACGGTTAGTAATAAGCGGATTCCGGCACTTACAAGTTTGAACTTCGAGAGTGTTAACAGCATAGTGTGAGAACACAACTCTAATTCTTACAAAGGCCGTTCCTGAACTGGAGTCCCACAAGTGAGATAACGCGATGTACCGAAGTACATCTACAGTTCAGATGAGTCGCTGAGGTACACCGAAGCATCACCTCACGACTGTAGACCATTTGAGACACACTAAGCGTAATCCAAGGGGAGTTACCGAAGTGACCTGCTGTCAGGGCTGTTTGATGTTGACCCTGGCAGGAGTTTCCATTCAATCACTGAGGATCACAATTGTGAACCTCTCATAAATGTTCTCGACAGATTGCTAAGATCTGTGAAGGACTCGATAACGTACCACTGATGTTCTTATTGTTGAACATCAAGTGATGAAATGTCAAGTGTACCTAAGAGATCTTTTGATGAATCTCGTGGCTCTAGACTCAATAGTGCGTTTTGGTTTTCCGGAGCGGAGACTAGGGAGAGGGTCTCCTTCTTCAATACCAGCGATCTCTAAGAGAAAGCCAATAGTTTACGTAGGGTTCCCTGTGAGAATGAAACAAGCTTCTGTTGAGAGAAACTTGAGTGGTTAAGAAGGTTTAGTGCATGCGTCACTGGGTCCATGACGACTTTTAATCTTCAATACCGGCGTCACTAAGTGACAGCCAGCAGCATATGAATTGAACCCGGTGTCTGCCCTAAGTTGAATAATTTGGAGGGCTATTTCTTTTCACCCTTTTCTTTGCATTTCTTTTTAAATCTTCAACTCCTTCTTTCTCCGATTCTCATTTTCTCCTTTTTATAATCGTACCTAAGGACTTCTAAGTACTAACTATTTGTGATGTCCTTGGGTAGATCCCTCCGGCTCTGGCGGATCATAGGACGGTTATTCCTAACCCTAATCTCCTTATAACTCCAATGCCATAAAACCATTTTTTCATGAAAATCTCTCAAAGTGTTTGTGAATGAAAAACATGTTTGAACACTTCAGGAGTTTTAGATTTTCAGAAATACTCCCCCTCCACATGTGCTTAGGAGTTTTTACAGAAATCTGCACAGTGAGGAAGGAGCGCGCACTTTACGAATTGATCAACTCAAGATAGACAATCCCCCGCGAGACACGGTTACGTTGCATAGTTAAAGAGTTACATTGTTAGCTTTTAGGTGACAACTAGCTCTAATAACTACCTTGAAGGTGTAGACAAGCCTTGAAAGGTTGTCAGACCCGTCAGAGTTCATGTCTACCAAGAGTTTCTCGAATGGTACTTTCTACTTGAACAAGTCCTTTGCGAGACACGTTTACATTACTAGTGAACTAGCTTGAAATTATTACCTGTCCCGGACAAGTCTTTTCGAGTTACTAACAGTTTGGTACTGTCAATTCGTTGGTTAAGTCTATTACACAAAGATTCATTTGCATTTACACAACATATTTCTTATCACATAATTTTCTCCCTCTCAAAAATGGCATATAAAATGTTATTTTTGAAAAGTTGAGAATAAATATGACCATTTCGAGTGTTGCGGGAAGATGACCACTATGAACAATTTGTGAACAAAGTTTTAACTCAAGTACTTCCCCTCAATAAGTGATATAAACAGTCGAGGTTTTGAAAATCATACGGGGAAGTACTTGTCCTTTTGAGCAGAACCTTGAAAAATGAAAGGTTTGATAGGTTTTACTCAAAAGTAAGAAGCTTTCGCTCCTTTTGTAAGGATTGTGGCACTGAAACGTACCACAGGGTCCTTTCTTGACAATTACAGGTTGTACACTGTTATGTGTGTACAAGCCATTGACATATATAATCACACATCCAAATTTATAATGAAAGAAGCAGTTCAAGGGGTACCAGGAAGTCCAGTGATGTTTCCAGGAGTGCGAACTGGGCGTTGATAGCCGGTGATGTTCATCCTGGGTCGACCACCAACAAAGCTTTCCAGTGTTCTGAACTGATCCCGTCGATACAACCTTTCATCAATCATTTTGATGATCCTCCTCACATCCCTTCGATCCTGAGAATTCCATCGCTTAGGAGACCCAATCTTTAGATGTATATCCTTCAACCGATAAGCCAATCCGTCCCTAACCATCTTCAAAGTGTGATCCCCAAACTTGTGAAGATCGTTGCACGCCATCAAGCAATTGCGTTGAAGTTCACTGCGATAAACGACACCGAACGGTTTGCTGACGAGCGTGTATTGTGGAAGCTGGTTGATGTCGGGAAGATCAAGCTGTGGTGGAGTGAAGTTGACACGGGTCTGATAAGATTCAACTGCATGCTGGAGATCTTCTACACGTTCTTTGATGACTATGCGTCTGATGAAGATGAGCAGTGACTTGATGAATTCACGTTGTACTTCAGTTGAAAATTGCCTCATGCGACCCTGTACTTTGGCAAGGTACATGTCTTCAATGTCGTTGATAGACAAATTCTCAAAGTCAGCTTCAGAGAATGCATAATCCTGTTCATCTTGCCTTTTGACCACAATCTTCTTGAGAAAAGTGTAGTCCCATTTGGTCGAAAGATCAACGTGTTTGATGGCAACGATATCCTTAGTACTGAAAACTGCATGTTGAGACTTCTGAACTTGGCAGCTTCTGTAGTAGATTCTTCGGCGTTCCGGCCAATGATGAATCCCGTACATTGCATCTCGGTCGTATGCTTCCACTTTTTTGGAGAACAAGTGATTATCTCTTTCCTCGATGGCTATGCAGTTTGAGTATATGGCTGCTGGGAATGGAAGTGTCAAAGATGTAGCGTATTTCCTTGAGCCATCGCCACCGTGTAGAAGAAATTCCAAGTCTTTGTTGAAGAAATATCTGAATGGAATCCTAGGTTCATCTGGTTGGCCAATTGTTGGTAGAGGTTTAGACCAGTCGGTGTAATATGGAGGGTTGTCCCGTTTGGTGAAGTCGATGTTTGCTTCTGGGTTGAGCCAATCCATGTTGTTAGACATAGCTCGTGCTATGTTATCAAGGTGATATTCAACCTCAATAGCACTTTCCGAGCTGTCTTTTAGGAATTGAAATGCTTCATTCTTGATTCGCTTCAACTTGGATTTCGTCATCTTCTTCACTTGGAACTTTTCTTGCAGAATCTTAGCATGCTCCAATGTATTACCGTCTACCAGATCTTGACCTGCAGCAGGGTAGGGAGTTGAGTTAACAAGTGTAGAGAACCATTCAAATTCCTCTGTTTTATCATCATCTAGCCATGATACGACGTTGATAGGTCACTAGTTTTACAACACAAGCTTAATAGAAAGAGATAGAGGGGAGAAGAGAGGCGGATGAACAATACACACACAAACACACACACGAAACACTATGAATGGTTAGGCGTAGAGTATGTGAAAGAAATGCATTGAACAACCAACCCTCAAATGAGGGTTTACAAGAGTATTTATAGGAGGGAAGCTAGGGCAACACTCCTAGTTCCCATCCTTTCTTATATGGGCTTGGGCCTAAGCTTATGGGCCTTCTACATAAGCTAGACCTTAAACAAACATAAAGGCCATAATAAGCTACATATTACATATGAAATATAAATACTTGAAATACAGTTTAGGAGTGATTCCAACAATCTCCCCCTCAAGTATATATGAAGGTAAACGGTGAAGGCGTTGATGTAATAGTAGCTTTGACGTCTACTAACATTCTTCTTTCTCGTGAGAAGAATTGCCTTGAATCGAACAATCTCCCTAGTGTAGAGAGATAGTTTTCTTTGAGCGGTTTTGCTTTGACGTCATCTTAAACTTTGTTCTTTGATCATTGTTCTTTGTGGTGAAAGTGATAGTATGTTGTTGTCTGCATCAAGTCTGCCTCAGGTCTGCTTCGCTGCTCCAGTGTCTCCACGTCATTCTTCAACATGCTCACACGCTCTTTGATGTTGGAAATCAATACTGATGAAGTTCTTTAAGTCTTTGACTTTGTAGATTCTTTGGTTTGACGAAGAATCATTCTGACTGTTGTGTTGCTTTTGAATAGAACTTCCATTAGTGATGATGTTGGCGTGAGCATTAGAAGAATCAGCACGATCATCCCGCTCCGGAGCTTCCATAAGAAGAAAACATTTCAAACGGTTAGTAATAAGCAGGTTCCGGCACTTACAAGTTTGAACTTCGAGAGTGTTAACAGCATAGTGTGAAAACACAACTCTAATTCTTACAAAGGCCGTTCCTGAACTGGAGTCCCATAAGTGAGATAACGCGATCTACCGAAGTACATCTACAGTTCAGATGAGTCGCTGAGGTACACCGTAGCATCACCTCACGACTGTAGACCGTTTGAGAAACACTCCGCGTAATCCACGGGGAGTTACCGAAGTGACCTGCTGTCAGGGCTGTTTGATGTTGACCCTGGCAGGAGTTTCTATTCAATCACTGAGGATCACAGATGTGAACCTCTCATAAATGTTCTCGACAGATTGCTAAGATCTGTGAAGGACTCGATATGAACCACTGATAATCTTATTTGTTGATCATCAAGTGATTAAATGTCAAGTGTTCCTAAGAGATCTTTTGATGAATCTCGTGGCTCTAGACTCAATAGTGCGTTTTGGTTTTCCTGAGCGGAGACTAGGGAGAGGGTCTCCTTCTTCAATACCAGCGATCTCTAAGAGAAAGCCAATAGTTTACGTAGGGTTCCCTGTGAGAATGAAACAAGCTTCTGTTGAGAGAAACTTAAGTGGCTAAGAAGGTTTAGTGCATGCGTCACTGGGTCCATGACGACTTTTAATCTTCAATACTGGTGTCACTAAGTGACAGCCAGTAGCATATGAATTGAACCCGGTGTCTGCCCTAAGTTGAATAATCTGGAGGGCTATTTCTTTTCACCCTTTACTTTTCATTTCTTTTTTATTCTTCAACTCCTTCTTTCTCCGATTCTCATTTTCTCCTTTTTACAATCATTCCTAAGGACTTCTAACACTAACTAATGGTAGTGTCCTTAGGTAGATCCCTCCGGCTCTGGCGGATCATAGGACGGTTATTCCTAACCTTAGTCACCTTATTACTCCATGACTAACCTATGTTGCCATTAAAACCACAGTTTGTGAAAAATCTCTCAAATGGTTTGTAAATGAAAAACATGTTTGAACCACTGTGAGAGATAAGGTTTTGCATAAATACTCCCCCTCCACATGTACTTAAGAGTATTAATGGTTTAAATGCACAGTGAGGAAAGAGCGCGCACTTTTGAATTGATCCACTGAAGATAGACAATCCCCCGCGAGACACGGTTACGTTGCATAGTTAAAGAGTTACATTGTCAGCTTTTAGGTGACAACTAGCTCTAATAACTACCTTGAAGGTGTAGATAAACCTCTAAAGGTTGTCATACCCGTCAGAGTTCATGTCTACCAAGAGTATCTCGAATGGTACTTTCTACTTGGACAAGTCCTTTGCGAGACACGTTTACATTACTAGCGAACTAGCTTGAAATTATTACCCGTCCAGGACAAGTCTTTTCGAGTTACAAACAGTTTAGTACCGTTAATTCGTTGGTTAAGTCTGAGGTACACAGATTCATTTGCATTTTGCACAACATATTTCTTATCACACAATTTTCTCCCACTCAAAAATGGCATATGAAAATGTTATTTTTGAAACGTTTGAGAATAAATATGACCATGTCGAGTGTTGCGGGAAGAGTGACCACTGTGAACAATTTGTGAACAAAGTTTTAATTCAAATACTCCCCCTCAACAAGTGATATAAACGGTTGAGGTTTTGAAAATCATATGGGGAAGTACTTGTTCTTTTGAGCAAAACCTTGAATAATGAAAGGTTTGATAGGTTTTACTCAAAAGTAAGAAGCTTTCGCTCTTTTTATAAGGATTGTGGCACTGAAGCGTACCACAGGGTCCTTTCTTTGACAAAAACGGGTTGTACACTGTAATGTGTGCACAAGCCATCAACATATATCATCATATATCCAAAATTTTTAATGAAAGAACCAAATCAAGGAGTACCAGGAAGTGAAGTGATGTTCCCAGGAGTACGAACAGGGCGTTGATAGCCGGTGATGTTGATCCTAGGTCGACCACCAACAAAACTTTACAACGTTCTGAACTGATCTCTTCTGAACAACCGTTCATCAATCATGGTGATGATCCTTCTCACATTCCTCCGATCCTGAGAATTCCATCGCTTAGGGTTCCCAATGTTTTCACGTATATCCTTCAATCGATAAGTTAATCCATCCCTAACCATCTTCAGAGTATGATCTCCAAATTTGTGAAGCTCATTACACGCCATCAAGCAATTGCGATGAAGTTCACTGCGATAAACGACACCAAACGGTTTGCGGATGAGCGTTAATTGTGATAGCTGGTTGATATCGGGAAGATCAAGCTGTGGTGGAGTGAAGTTGACATGTTTCTGATATGATTCAACGGCAAGCTGAAGATCTTCAATACGTTCTTTGATGACTATGCGTCTGATGAAGATGAGCAGTGACTTGATGAATTCACGTTGTACTTCAGTTGGAAATTGTCTCATGCGACCTTGAACTTTGGCAAGGTACGTGTCTTCAATATCGTTGATGTTCAAATTCTCAAAGTCAGCTTCAGAGAATGCATAGTTCCTTTCGTCTTGTCTTTTGACCACAATCTTCTTGAGAAAAGTGTAGTCCCATTTAGACGATAGACCAACATGTTGGATGGCCACGATACTTTTAGTACTGAACACTGCATGTTGAGACTTCTGGACCAAGCAGCTTCTGTAGTAGATTCTTCGGCGTTCCGGCCAGTGGTGAATCCCATACATTGCATCTTGGTCATACGCTACCACTTTGTCGGAGAACATGTGGGTAGCACGTTCCTCGATGGCTATACAATCAGAGTATATGGCAGCAGGGAATGGAAGTGTCAGAGATGTAGTGTATTTCCTTGAACCATCGCCACCGTGTTGAAGAAAATCTAAGTCTTTGTTGAAGAAATGTCTGAAAGGAATCCTAGGCTGATCAGGTTAGCCAATGGTAGGTAGAGGTCGAGACCAGTCGGTGTAATATGGAGGATTGTCCCGTTTGGGGAAGTCGATGTTTGCTTCTGGGTTGAGCCAATCCATGTTATTAGACATGGCTCGAGCAATGTTTTCAAGGTGATATTCAACCTCGATTGCACTTTCCGAGCTGTCTTTCAAAAGTAGGAATGCTTCATTCTTGATGCGCTTCAATTCATATTTCGTCATCTTCTTCACACGGAACCTTTCTTGCAAAATCTTTGCATGCTCCAAGGTACTACCGTCTACCAATTCTTGACCTTCTTCAGGGTAGGGAGTGTTGTTAACAAGTGTAGCAAACCATTCAAATTCTTCAGTTTTATCGTCATCTAGCCATGATACGACGTCAGTATGAAGCGTCTTCTTCTTCTTTTTTGAAGGCTTAGATGATGATGCCGGGTTCTGTCCTTGTTTGCGAGAGGTGGGTTGTTGTTGGGGCTCAAGGACCTCTTCATCGTCACCACCCGTATATTCAAAGTGATCACCGATTTTTTGAGTCTGGGGTGGTAACTCGGAATCGTCCTGAGATTTATCAGTTGAAGAGCGAGGAGGAGACATTCGTTGAGAAGGAGTCCGTTGAGGTGGGGGTTGCATAGACGAAGATTCACCATATTGCTTCTGACGTTTAGATGCAGAGTCCTTGTCCTTATCATCGTCATCTCTTGGCCGTTTGGGTTGATCGGCTGACTCCTTGCATGATGATCTGAGTTGAAAAGCAAGTAGACCTTCAAAAAATTTAGCTTCATCCGAAGTAAACGTTCCAGATCGCTTTGACATTTGCATCACTAGTTTAGCGATTAACTCAGATTCAGAGAGATCAGCTTCTTTGGCCATTGTATGTTTAACCAATGCGACGATGTTAGGGGTGAGTTGTCTGGAAAATACTTCTCTAGTCACACCAGGGACAGTGTCGAGAAGAAACTTGTGGGTATGATCTCTTGCTGACTTTTCCAGTTCCTTTTAGACTTTAGGAACGATATCCTGAAGGTACTTTTGAGTGTAACCTTCAATCATTTCATTCAGTTCCTCTTTACGATGATCTTTCATGAATTCCTGGATAAACTTCCTTTCTTCTTGCATCTTGTCATGCTCGTTATATAGATGCTGTATGTGATCAGCAAAGAAATTCAACTTGAGGTTAAGCACGTTTTTCTTTCTGACTTGTTGTACAGCTTTAGCAATCCGTTCATGAGCATGAGAAACCCAAGATTTAGGTGGTTTCTTCACAGATTTGGATGATGATTTGGTTGACTTCTTATATGGTGGTTGTGATGAATGAGACGAAGAGTCCGATGATGATGAGATGTGAGGAGATTCCGGGTCCTTTGGTGGTTTAGAAGTTTCCTTCTGTGAGCGTGTAGGACTATCCAGAAGCACATCGTCGTAAGCAGCATCTTTATCTTTCTCAGTTTCTGGTTCCTCAAAATCATATACAATAGTATCCTCTGCAGGCTTTTGTTGTTGCACAAGAGTGGTGGCACCAGCTCCCTTATCGGGTTGATTAACCGCTTCAGGAGTTGGTGAAGATTGAGCTGCACCACTTGACCCACCGGGGCCACCCATTTGGTCTTTAGCAAATTCTTCAGCCTTTTGAAGATGTCTAACGATTTTATACTTCTTCCTGTATGATTTATCCAGTTGCTCTTCTTCTTCTTCAGAGCTCTCATCATAGGGTACAATTGCTGGAGTCTTCCCTTTTCCTTGGACAGCTGGAGGACTTGGAGGTTTTGCTACTGAGGCAGGTGCTTCGGTTGCAGTTCCAGAGTAATGAACCTCTTCATCTGTATCAGTATCTTCAGAGCTCTCGTCCACAAGCTTTCTTTGCGGTTCAAGTGTGGGAATTGGTTCGGCTTCCTTTACGGGAACAACCCTTTTAGAAGGAGGATTCCTTTTAGGAAACTTCCTTTGACTCACATTACTTGTTGCGCTTCCTGTACTTCCTCTTCTGGTTCTCCTTACAGGTGTTCCAGAAGATTTTTCGTCGAGATGACCAACTTTGCCTTGTCTAACTGCTTCCAGATACCTTTTGTACGTTTCGAGCTTTCTGACATCTTCAGTTAGAAGGAAATCTGGCAACACAGCACCTTGTTTCTTTGTAGACGATTCCTTGATTCTGAAAGATAGAATAGGCTCCGTCAACATATCGTGATTGTCGGGGTCATTGAGCCTCTTGGGAATATCTGGATGAAGCCCAAGTGCTCTCTGGATCAACAGTTTAGTATATCTGATGTAGGGAATCTTTGAGCCAAGCTTGTTGAGAAATGACATCATGTCATCCCAAATCAGAGCTTCGATAGCGATGTGTTTCATGTTGACCAATGCCCAAAATATTTGCAGTTCCATGAGCTTAGGATGCTCATAGCCACTGTCACGACCAGAAACAGACTTGGTGATGATCATGTAGAGAGTTCTCCATGGTTGAGGAATGCTCTTAAGCTCTACGTGAGAATGCTTGGTGATTACTCCTGTAGCCTCGTCATAACCGATATCGATTAAGAATTGGAGAGTGAGCTCTTCAGCAGGTGTGGCATATAGTTTGGTTGGTTCGACTTCAGGAATTAGGAGAACAACCCTTAAGTCTGCAGGCATAATGGTGACTTGTTTGTGATTCAGAGTCACCGTCACAGCAGTCCGTCCTTTGACCCTTTCCATAGTGTTCCAGAACTGTTGGATATAGATCTCAGGAACAGTTGCAGAGTGAGTGAGCATATTCTGATACGGATGAGTCCTCAGAATATCAATAGCAATTAAACACGAAGACTCTGAGCAAGTGAGGGTGTCAAAGTCAACACGGAGATTATTCTTTCCTATCTTCATTGGATAGCCATAAGGATAGATATCAGCAATGGAGAGAACTTCTGATGCATCCACATTCATTTGTTCAGCCATGTCGTGATCTGAAATAACATTAGCCAAAAGAACCAACATATCGAAAGACATAATGTTAGTCAACAGAAGGTCTTATTGTCTAGTTATTGAATGTACAGTGTCAATGATTGTTACGAGTCCTAAGTCACTTGTATGTCCAATAGTCCAATGACGTCGTGAAATGTTTCGTGAGTTAGT
This sequence comes from Chrysanthemum seticuspe, assembly GCA_019973895.1. NCBI lineage: Eukaryota > Viridiplantae > Streptophyta > Magnoliopsida > Asterales > Asteraceae > Chrysanthemum > Chrysanthemum seticuspe. The sequence continues at coordinate 157,508,313 of BPTQ01000008.1, read as the reverse complement.
TAACTTTAAGTTTTAAAGTTTATTTTATCACTTATTGTTCACAACATATCAAACGATTTAAGTTTATTAGTGACATTATTGGATTCCTGACGATATGATTAGTTTATTTACAAGTTTGTACACGTAACAATTCATAATGAAGGTATGATCCAGGCTTATGCGTAGGATTGGTAAAGTTATGCGTAGACATAAATGATATATGCGTAGGCGTAAACTTACGCGTAGGATCCTAACTTACGCGTAAGAAATATTACGTGTAAGAAAAATTGGACCTTATGCATAGAGGTTACGCGTAGGCATATATTAACCTTACGCGTAAGGCTACTCGTAAGAGTTGACCTTATGCGTAGAGGTCACTGTTTACGCATATCCTTCACAGGATACGCGTAGTCCCATATGTAGAACCTTATGCGTAGAAGCTACGCGTAAGACTAATCTTACGCATAACATGCTACGCGTAAGGTGATCCTTATGCGTAGAGTTACAACAACCTTGATTCTGAATTTTAAGTGTAGCAAGCCTGAAACAAAGCATCATATCATCAATTTTGACACATAACATTCATTTTATGACAAATCAACACACAATTGCTCATATAAACAGTTAAGCGTAGAAAACCTTACGCGTAGTTTAAAACCCTAAATCTACGCGTATGAATTTTAGCCATAGAATATGCACCAAAGTTATTCTGGTATGTCATAGATGTTGTGAGAGTATATTGACCAAGTTTTAACACTTAGTTTGCAGTGAATCAAAAGTACCCAAACTCAAGAACCTTAAACCCTAATTTCTAATTCTGACACAATTAGTGTTTCTGGGTGGTTATAGAGCATGGAAATCATCAATTCATCATCATATAAACATTACACAACAATCTTTTTGAACAAAACACTTCACATTTTGAATTCGACTTATAAACCCTAATTTTGCAAAATCACTGATAAGTGTTTCTGGGTGGGTTTTGATGGTTAAAAGGATATCCTTGATGTATTTAAAATGTTTTGACACATTCTTTTTAACCACAAACGTCCACACAATGATTGTGTGTTCATACGCTTATGCGTAGAACACATAATCACGCGTAACATAATTTTTAACCGTAGGATTTGCATGATATTGAAAACCTTAGCTTAAAAACATGTTAAGATCACAAAACAACTTACAAAGTGAAGATCAAAAACACGGATTTCTTGATTGATTCTTAGGCGTAGATGATAAAAGTTGAGTGTAATAAATGAGAAGTGAAGAAGTAGGTGGGGAAGAGTTTTTATTAAAAGTAACTTTAACATTTTGACAGTTTTAGTCCCTCCACCTTTTCCTTTTTCAAACAAAGCCATTTAACTTCCATTTTGGTTACCAAACAAAGATTTTTAGGAAAGAAACATGACGACACTCCCCCTCGACTTGAGAAAATAATGAAAGGTTATTAATTTAAGTCCGAGGAGTGTCATTGTACCAGAAAATTCACCACCATTTGTTAAAAGAAACAACCGAGATATGATAACATGCAAGTACACAAATGTTTTGGAACAGTTAAAGTTTTGATTTCTCCCCCTCAACACGTGATCGGAAAAATACTGAATTTTGAAAGATTAATGTGTTGACAGAAGAAATGTACTTGCAATGTTGAAAGAAAAATAGATTAGAAGAATATTTTTGTAGTTTTATCAGATTTTATATTTTTGTATTTTGTTTTTGAAAAAATTATTTACAAAAGAGAGTTTTGGTGTTTGACAGGTTTTTAAGACTGTTTTAAGAGGTCATCCAATTCCTCTTGAGTCAAACACCTCATACCAATCCGGTGGATCAGCTCATTAAACCTAGCGGGAGGCAAGGCTTTGGTGAGAAGATCTACCAATTGGTATTCAGTACCCACAAAGTATAATTCAACGGTACCCTGTTCCACGTGGTCCTTGATGAAATGATAGCGTAGATCGATGTGCTTTAATTTCGAGTGCTGAATTGAGTTGCACGAGATTGCAATGGCACTCCGATTGTCGCAGTACATCGGGATTCTGTCAAATACGTAACCATAGTCTTTGAGTTGTGTTCTCATCCAGATGACTTGAGCACAACATGCGGACATGGCTACATATTCTGCTTCGGTTGATGAAAGCGATGTACAATCCTGCTTCTTTGATTTCCAAGACACCAGTTTATCACCGAGAAATTGTAGAGCTCCTGAAGTGCTTTTCCTTGAGTCTAAGCATCCTGCGTGATCAGTGTCTGAAAAAGCAATTAGTTCAAAACCAGAATCCTTCGGATACCAGATCCCCAAGTTAATGGTTCCCTTGATGTATCGGAGGATTCTTTTAGCTTCAGAGAGGTGGGTTTCAGTTGGTCGCGACTGATAACGGGAGCATAGATAAACGACAAAGACAATATCAGGTCTGCTAGCTGTTAGATACATGAGAGACCCAATAATACTTCGGTATTTGGTAGGGTCAACTAATTTCCCATGTAAATCAGCGTCTAGCTTCTTGGTATGAGTCATTGGTGTGGCATAAGTATCACAGGTTTTCATTCCAAATTTGTTTAACAATTCAAGGGCATATTTGGACTGACTCAAGACAATACCACGGGGTGATTGATGAACTTGCAGTCCTAGAAAGAACGTAAGTTCACCCATCATGGACATTTCAAAATTTTTCTTCATTAGTTTTGCAAAAGCGATTGAAAACTTTTTATGTGTAGACCCAAAAATGATGTCATCCACGTAAATTTGAACAATTAAGATATGTGCCCCGTGATATTGTATAAAAAGAGTTGGGTCAACCGAACCTTTGGTGAAATTATTAGCAATGAGGAAAGATGATAGCTTATCGTACCATGCCCGAGGGGCTTGTTTGAGACCATAAAGAGCTTTGTTCAGTTTGTAGACATGGTTCGGGAACTCAGGATCAAAGAATCCATTTAGTTGGCTGACATAGACCGTTTCTTTAAGTTGTCCATTGAGAAATTCCGTTTTGACATCCATCTGATAGACCGTCATATTCATATGAGCTGCGAACGCGAGAAATATCCGAACAGCCTCAAGACGAGCAACCGGAGCAAAAGATTCTTCAAATTCTATTCCCTCTTCCTGACGATAACCTTTAGCAACTAGACGTGACTTGTTTCGGATGACGTTCCCTTCAGCATCCAATTTGTTTTTCCAAATCCATTTTAGACCAATGACGTAGACCCCTGTTGGTCTTTCAACCAGTTCCCATACTTCAAGACGTTTGAATTGGTTGAGTTCTTCCTGCATGGATTCAATCCAGTTGTCTTTAGTCATTGCGTCTTTAATGTTTTTAGGCTCAGATTGACAGACGGTGAGTGCATAAATGCAATGTTCACCATCTGTGTGAAGACGTTGTCTCGTAACGACTGATTGATTCGGGTTGCCAATAATGTTAGCCAGAGGATGGTCTTTTGTCCATCGGTGTGTAGAGGGTTGATGTTGGTATACATTGTGCAGATTCTGAGGGTTCAAATGGTTTGTTGACGATTCTGCGACATCTGGTGCAGCAGTCTCATTGGCAAACGGGTTGAAGAACGCAATTGGATCAAAATCTGCAGGTGGGGGTACTTCATTCAGAATATCATCAGTTGGTTCATCATTGTTGGAAGCGGTGTGTTCAACTGTTATGTTGGAGTCAACTGGTGTAGGTGCATCTTCAACAGTAGTTGTTGTAGCAGGTGTATCAGGTATAGGAATATTATCAGGTTGTGCAGCGGAAACATTGGATACACCTTGAGCACGTTCATCAATATCGTCACAGAACAGCGGAGCAAATAGCTTTTCCATTTGTTGACGAGTAAGCTGGGGGCTTTGTTCAGCTGATGATGTGGGTTGAGGGAAGTTTAAACGGTTGTGACCGGGTTCTAAGCTGTTATACTCAGAAGTCATTATGAAGAAGTTTCATAATCAGTTTCCCCCAAACTGACAACTGTCTTTAGCAGATTTGAAACTTTGATGAAGTCTACATTTCCTCTAACTTTTGAAGGTTTCAGTATGCAGCGGAATTTGTAGATGAGCAGTAAACCACACAAAGAAAGTCTGACTAATTGCGGAAGATCCGTTCGAGGGTAACATGCATAAAATCAACAAGATCTTCTCACGTATGTAGACGCATCACACCAAACAAACCATGAAAGATGAAATGATACGACTTTCCCCTGAATGTTGTGGTCTTTCGGAATACTAATCACCTGTGAATATTCCATGTTTAGATACCAAGACCGTGTGTGAGGCATCATAACATCATATTTGGGTAACTTCACACAATATCACCTGTGAAATTGAGACGATAACACCAAATTGAGACGTTTGAGCCACAGATCGTCTTATTTCTTCCCCCTAATTGAAGGAATTCAAGAAGGCATTGGGTTTTCGCAAAGAAGCATGTAGAAGAACAAAGAAGCAATGACCACCTACACACTCTCTCCCCCTCGATGTTTTCAATGATTCAGAATCATACACCACGTATGTTGATGATGAATTGAAGACAGCGAAACCATGTATAAGGAGACAGCGAAACCATGTATGTCCAATTGATCGAACAAGTGTGAAGTACCAAAAATATTTCGAGAGAGTCAACTACTGATATAACTTCTCAGTTCAATATGTTGATCATCAGCTGTGTCATTGTTGTTGGAAGCAGTTTGATCTTCTGTTATCGAAGATTCGGTTGTTGTTGTAGATTCAGGTGTATATGAAATTAGAGTATTATCGGTTGTGCAGCGGAAACATTCGATACATCTGAAGCACGACTTTTGGCAGAATCTTTAATCAAAGGAGCAAGCAATGTTTCCAATTCATGACGATTAAGTACAATGGTGGAACAGCTGATGGATCATGATATTTTTGACGGTGAGAAACGGGTCCTACGTTGTTTTGCAGTAGGAGCCATAGCTGTTGTACCTGCATAGAAAAATAGAAGGGGGGCAAGGAAGAGAAAGACATGGATCCCCAAGTGTAACTGGGTTCCAGGTGTTAGAGGCATAAAGATGTAGTGTCAATTATATTCTTGACACCTGAACATGCTATTTTGATGATTTCCTTTCCTGCCTCACGGATGGATGAAGAGGGTTTCACACTTGTTATGGTGCAACTACTTAATATCTTGCCTGTAGGAATCCACCTAAGACCAGCAGTTTTGAAAACTCTACCCGTTGGTATCCATCTAAGGTTAGATCTAAGGGATGTTGAAACTTCTTTTGGGAAGAATTTGCGTCCTATATTGATCCACCTATTAGGTTTCTCTAATTTTACGTTTAGATCAACGGGTTTATTTCTAACTGTTTGAGTTAACTTAGGTTTTGGTTTGCTACTACAAGCAGTGTTCAGTAATACACTTGAAGGTGATTCACTAGGTCGTGAACCTAAGATTCCATCCTTTTGAAGAAGTGCCCTTTTCCTAGCCTTTTCTAGATCACAGTTCTTGTACGTGTCATGTGAATCATATGAATCTTTACTTTTAATGCTCAATTTAGACACAGTGTTTGAACTAATCCTAGATTTGCCAGGAGCAGCCACAAGTTGAGGTTTAACAGAAACAGGTATAACAGAAACAGGTTTAACAGAAACATGTTTAACAGAAACAGAAGCATTATTGTTGGGCCAGGAATGTGGAGTGACTGGTTTTATCAAATGATTATTCTCAACAACTTGGGAGGGAAACCGTGGTTTTGACGATTTTGAACGTTCAGATTTAAAAGCAGTTGGATGTCTGACAACTGATTGGTTTCTGATTGGTTTTAGAGACGATTTCCCCAAGGTTGTTGGTTTTGCAAAATAAGTATCCACACTTTTGTCAGTTAATCTTCTCAGTTTGTTTTGTAAAGCAACATGTGCAAGCCCCTTTGCTTGAATTTGAGCCTTTAAATGCTCATTTTCTTTTACTAATGTATCCACACGATTACTTTGTTCATTTGATGACTGACCATTGTGTTCTGAAGAAAAAAATTTGTTTTGAAGTTTAAGTTCAAGAGAGATGCAATGTGCCTCTAGTTTTGAAAAATCTTTATGAAACTGAGCAATGGTCTTTTTGAGAAGAATGTTTTCAGATTCAAGACTTTGATTTGACGTTTCAGTTGAATTGATAACAAGTAAGGGCTCAGACATGAGATAGTTGTCTGGACATTGTGCAATACACTGGTCAACCTCTCCTTCATTACTGAATTCAGGTTGCTCAGTATGTTGTATCGCATTTGCAGGCAGAATATGATCAACATTAGATTGTACCTCGACCATCTGTTCTATGTCAGTGTCATAGGTGGGTAGGATATCTTCCTCAACCATTTGTTCTTTGTCATAGTTAGGCTCGGTGTCGTAGTTAAGTATGATATCTTCTCCAGATCTGCTGCTGTCATGCTGCTTTTCCAATGCTACAACCTCATTGTCTGCATTACCGACAGATGCAGTACTCACAACATTCTCAACGTCCATTTGAGCATTCCTTTCATGTACAGCAACTCTTGCACCTTGTACGACTGCGGGATATTGGGAATTAGATGTTGTCTGACGCTTGAATGCCAGAGATATAGCCATGAATCCTTCTTGCAATGCTACAAATGGATCTTTATGATCATAATCCATTTCACTTTCCTGCAGAAGAATCAAAGAGAAGAAAAGGTGCGAAGTCGATATAGCACACAGAAGGTCGATATAGTGAAATTGTAATTTCCCTCCAAAAATTATTTTGAAAAGTTTTGACTCTCAAAATTTGAAATTCACTATAAAATTCAATTCAAAGAATGTAGGAAAAAAATTGAGTTATGACAATTTTGACGCCAAATTTGACCCGAAAAATTTGAATTTAGGCCCAAAAATTTGAATTTTTGACAAAAATTTTCACAGTTAAACCAAAATTTGAATCTCGCGTAAAAATTGAACGTTTAGTCTCCCCTAAAAAATAAATTTTACTCAAATTTGAATTTTTTTTTTTTTTTTTTTTTTTTTTTTTTTTTTTTTTGAAAACTTGTGTTGATGGATCTTTGTAGTCGAATGAACCTTTGTTGATGAAGTGTCCTTAGGCGTAGAAATCACGTGAGAGCAATATAAAACTTATGCGTAGAACTCACCAAAATTACGCGTAAACAGTACAAGTTACGCGTAGTTTTAGCTTACGCGTAAGCAGGGAAAAAAAGGCTAAAGTTATGCGTAAACAGTAAGTTAGGTGTAGAAACTTAGGCGTAGGATTACCTTATGCGTAGGACTAGGTCTACGCGTAAGATGAATCTTAAGCGTAGGATTTTCTACGCGTAAGCTTATGCTTAAGCGTAAGTTTAGGGTTTTATCCCAAGTGATCTTTTACACTATCACAGTGCAAAAGATATCCAAAGTCGACGTATTTTCAGACTTATCCAAGTAAGAAAACACGGAGTAAACCACGAAAATGAAGATCAAACCAAGGAAAATCTTACGCGTAGTTTTAGGGTTTTGCTACGCGTAGGATTACTCGTAATTTTGATTTTGCCCAAAGATGTTTCTAAACCAGTTTTTGCATGATGAAATAGCTTCAATAACACCAAAAGACACAAAAGTGTGAAACTTGATGATCCAAAGCTCTTAAAACAGTTACGCGTAGAACTACACCCACGAATAAAAACGAGTTCAAAAACAATGATCCACGCATAAAGTTCCAAACTTTTTGCCAAAAAACGTTAGTTTAACACCTTATAACAGTGAAAGTACAAGAATCTTGGATTAAAAAATGTAAAAAATGCGTTTTTGATCAAGCCAAAAGTAGGGATACGCAAGTTAAGCGTGAGGCCAAAACTCACTTCAAACAATACGTTCACTCAACTATTAGGCGATTGATACCACTGATAGGTCACTAGTTTTACAACACAAGATTAATAGAAAGAGATAGAGGGGAGATGAGAGGCGGATGAACAATACACACACAAACACACACACGAAATACTATGAATGGTTAGGCGTAGAGTATGTGAAAGAAATGCATTGAACATCCAACCCTCAAATGAGGGTTTACAAGAGTATTTATAGGAGGGAAGCTAGGGCAACACTCCTAGTTCCCATCCTTTCTTATATGGGCTTGGGCCTAAGCTTATGGGCCTTCTACATAAGCTAGACCTTAAACAAACATAAAGGCCATAATAAGCTACCTATTACATATGAAATATAAATACTTGAAATACATTTTAGGAGTGATTCCAACAGACGTCAATCATGGGCGTCTTCTTCTTCTTTTGTTTAGACCTAGATGAGGATTCTGGTTTCTGAACTTGTTTGGGAGAGGTGGGTTGTTGTAGGGGCTCACGGACTTCCTCATCGTCACCACCCGTATACTCAAAGTGATCACCGGTTTTCTGAGTCTCGGGTGGTAATTCAGAAGAGTCCTGAGGTTTATCTGTAGAAGAACGAGGAGGTGACCTTTGTTGTGCTGGAGTCCGTTTGGGTGGAGGTGGCATTGATGAAGATTCACCAAACTTCTTTGGGCGTTTAGGTGCAGAGTCTTTGTCCTTATCATCTTCGTCTCTTGGTCGTTTTGGTTGAGTTGCTGATTCTTTGCATGAAGACTTGAGTTGATAGTCTAATAAAGTCTCAAAAAACTTAGCTTCATCCGAAGTGAAGGATCCAACTCTTTTTGACATTTGCATCACCAATTTAGCGATTAACTCAGTTTCAGAGAGGTCAGATTCTTTGCTCATAATATTTTTAACCAATACAACGATGTTTGGAGTAAGTTGTCTGGAGAATACTTCTCGAGTCACACCGGGGACAGTATCGAGAAGAAACTTGTGAGTATATTCTCTTGCTGTCTTTTCCAATTCCTTTTGGAAATCTCCACTGATAAACTTCTGGATTTGTTCCCTTTCTGTCAACAATTCATTTATCCCGTTTTGAAGAAGGTTGATTCTGTCAGCAAGTTGATTCAGCTTTTTGTTGGTAACATCCTTCTTCCGTACTTGCTTGACAGCCTTAACAATCCTTGTTTTAGCCCGAGATAACCAAGAGTCTGTTGGTTTCTTCACAGATTTGGATGATGATTTGGTTGATCTTTTTGATGGTGGTGGTGAAGAGTGAGAGGATGAGTCTGATGATGATGAGATGTGAGGATATTCAGGGTCCTTTGGTGGTTCAGAAGTTTCCTCCTTAGACCGTACGGGACTGTTAAGAAGAAACTTTTCATAATCAACATCTTCATCGTTTCCAGACTTAGCTTCTTCATCAGCTTTATCTTTCTCAGACTTCTCCTTTTCTGGTTCCTCAATGTTATAATCAATAGATTCCTCCACAATCTTTTGCTGTTGCACAAGAGTGGTGGCACCAGTTCCCTTATCAGGTCGATTAACCGCATCAGGATCTGGTGAAGAGTGGACACCACCACTCGACCCTCCGGGGCCACGCATTTGATCTTGTTCAAATTCTTTAGCTTTTTGAAGGTGTCTAACGATTTTAAACTTCTTCCTGTATGATAAATCCAGTTGTTCTTCATCACTTTCAGAGCTTTCTTCATATGGCACAAGTACAGGAGTCTTCCCTTTTCTAGGTCAGCTGGAGGACTAGGAGGTTTTGCTACTGAGGGAGGTGGTTCGGTTGCAGATTCAGAGTAGTGGACCTCCTCATCTGATTGTGTATCTTCAGAGCTTTCGTCCAGTAGCTTTCTTGGTGGTTCAGGTGTAGGAATAGGAACAGCTTCCTGAGAGGGAACTTTCTTCTTTGGAGTAGGTTTCCTCTTTGGGACTTTCCTTTGACTCTCTGTGCTTACTGCACTTCCAGCACTTCCTCTTCTGGTTCTCCGAGTAGGTGTTCCAGAAGGCTTTTCATCAAGATGACCAACTTTGCCTTCTCTTAGTGCTACCCGATACCTTTTGTATGTTTCAAGCTTCTTGATTTCGTCAGTCAGTAGGTGATCAGGTAACACATCACCCTGTTTCTTTGTTGACGATTCCTTGATTCTGACAGATAGGATAGGCTCGGTCAACATGTCGTGATTTTCGGGGTCATTGAGCCTCTTGGGGATATCAGGATGAAGTCCAAGTGCTCTCTGGATCAACAGTTTTGTGTATCTGACATAGGGAATCTTTGAGCCAAGCTTTTTGAGAAACGTCATCATGTCATCCCATATCAGAGCTTCAATCTCGATGTCCTTCTTATTGATTAATGACCAGAAGATTTGCAGTTCCATGAGCTTGGGATGCTCATAGCCACTGTCACGACCAGAGACCGATTTCGTGATGATGATGTAGAGGGTTCTCCATGGTTGAGGAATGTTCTTAAGATCCACATGAGAATGCTTAGAGATAATTCCTGAAGCTTCATCATAGCCAATATCAATCAAGAATTGAAGAACTGTCTCCTCAGTAGGTGTGGCATAGAAGTCGGTTGGCACGATTTCTGGAATGAGAAGAACAGCCCGTAAGTCTGCATGAGTGATGGTGACTTGTTTGTGATTGATAGTCACAGTCACTGCACTTTGACCCTTGATCCTTTGCATTGAATTCCAGAATTGTTGAATGTAGATCTCCGGTACTGTAGCAGAGTGTGAGAGCATGTTTTGGTAGGGATGATTCTTAAGAATATCCACAGCAATGAGACAAGAAGATTCTGAGCATGTGAGGGTTTCAAAGTCAACCCTAAGGTTGTTCTTTCCAATCTTTCTCGGATAGCCATTAGGGAAGATGTCAGCAATTGTGAGAACTTCTGGTGCATCCACATTCATTTGAGCAGACATGTCGTGATCTGAAATAACATTAGCCAAAAGAACCAACATATCGAAAGACATAATGTTAGTCAACAGAAGGTTTTTATTGTCTAATTATTGAATATACAGTGTCAAAGATTGTTACGAGTCCAAAGTCACTTGTTTGTTAAATAGTCCAATGTCGTCGTGATAAGTTTCGTGAGTTAGTTAACTTTAAGTTTTAAAGTTTATGTTATCACTTATTTAACACAACATATTAAACGATTAAGTTTATTAGTGACATTATTGGTTTCGTTATGATTCATTTATTTACAAGTTTGCACGCGTAACAATTCATAACGAAGGTTTGATCAAGGCTTATGCATAGGAATAGTAGCTTATGCGTAAACAGGAGAAGTATATGCATAGACGCAAGCTTATGCGTAGAATCCTTACTTACGCGTAAGAGATATTACACCTAGGAAAAGAGGACCTTATGCGTAGAGCTTACGCGTAGGCGTATAAAAACCTTACGCGTAAGGCTTACTCGTAAGAGTAGACCTTATGCGTAGAGTCACTGTTTACGCATATCCTTCACAGGATACGCGTAGTCCCATTGTAGAACCTTACGCGTAATAGTTACGCGTAAAATTTCTTTTACGCATAACTTTCTACGCGTAAGGTGATCCTTATGCGTAGAGTAACAAAGACCTTGATTCTGAGTTTTAAGCGTAACAAGCCTGAAATAAAATCATCATATCATCAATCTTAACACATATATTCATTTTAAAAACAGATTATGGCATGAAAACTAGTTAAACATTTTACGCGTAGAAAGTCATACGCGTAAGTCAAAACCCTAGAGTTTAAGAATTACGCATATGATTTCTAGCCATAGGAATTGCACCAAACGTTTTCTGGTAGGTCTTAGGTGTTGTGAGAGTCTAATAACCAAGTTTTAACATCCAAAATGCAGTGAATCAAAAATACCCAAACCTAAGAACATTAAACCCTAAATTCCAATTTTTTATACAATTAGTGTTTCTGGGTTGTTATAGGGCCTGGAAATCATTAATTCAACATGATATAAACATCACACAACAATCTTTTTGACCAAAAACCTCCACATTTGAAAACGCCCAAAATTACGCATAAACCCTAATTTTGAAATTCACTCAATTCGTGTATCTGGGTTCGTTTAAGTGATGAAAATGAGTTTATAGATGTAAGAAACAGATTTTAACACTATCTTTCTAACCACAAACACCCAAACATGATTATGTGTTCATACGCATATGCGTAGAACACAAAATCATCCATAGTTAAAGATCCAACCGTTAATTTTCAAAACGATTTAAAACCATTGTTTGTAATCTTGTTAGGAACACAAAGACACTTACAAATTGAAGATCTGAAATACGGATTTCTTGAACGAATTTTAAGCGTAGGATTTTTTAGTTGAGAGTAATAAATGTGAAGGGAAGAAATTAGGTGGGGTGTTTTTATTAAAATGACTTTATCTTTTGGCAGTTTTGGTCTCTCCACCTTTTCCATTTTCATTCAAAGGCTTTTAACTTCCATTTTGGTTACCAAACAAAATATTTTAGGAACTAACTTTGACGACACTCCCCCTCGACTTAAGAAAATGATGAAAGGTTATAAATCTCAGTCCGAGGAGTGTTAATGAACCAGAAAATTTTCCACCATTGATAAAAGAAACAACCGGGATAGGATAACATGCAAGTACACAGATGTTTTGAAACAATTAAGAATTTGTTTTCTCCCCCTCAACACTTGATCGTAAAAATACTGAGTTTTGAAAGATTTGAGTGTTGACGGAAGAGATGTACTTGACATGTTTAAAGAAAAATAGATAGAAGAATATTTTTGTTGATTTATAAGATTTTATATTTTTGTATTTTGTTTTTGAAAATTATTTACAAAAGATGTTTTGATGTTTGACAGGTTTTTAAGACTGTTTTAGGAGGTCATCCAATTCCTCTTGAGTTAAACACCTCATACCAATCCGGTAGACCAACTCATTAAACCTAGCGGGAGGTAAGGCTTTGGTGAGAATATATGCCAATTGGTATTCTGTACCCACGAAGTATAATTCAACTGTACCCTGTTCCACGTGGTCCTTGATGAAATGATAGCGAAGATCGATGTGCTTTGATTTCGAGTGCTGAACTGAGTTGCACGAGATCGCAATGGCACTCCGATTGTCGCAGTACATCGGGATTCTGTCAAATACGTAACCATAGTCTTTGAGTTGTGTTCTCATCCAGATGACTTGGCTACATATTCTGCTTCGGTTGATGACAGCGATGTACAATCCTGCTTCTTTGATTGCCAAGACACCAGTTTATCACCAAGAAATTGTAGTGCTCCTGAAGTACTTTTGCGTGAATCTAAGCATCCTGCGTGGTCAGTGTCTGAAAAAGCAATTAGTTCAAAACCAGAATCCTTCGGATACCAAATCCCCAAGTTAATGGTTCCCTTGATGTATCGGAGGATTCTTTTAGCCTCAGAGAGGTGGGTTTCAGTTGGTCGTGACTGATAACGGGAGCATAGATAAACGGCAAAGACAATATCAGGTCTGCTAGCTGTTAGGTACATTAGAGACCCAATAATACTACGGCATTTTGTAGGGTCCACTAATTTCCCATTTAAATCAGCATCTAGCTTCTTGGTATGAGTCATTGGTGTGGCATAAGTGTCACAGGTTTTCATTCCAAATTTGTTTAACAATTCAAGGGCATATTTGGACTGACTCAAGAAAATACCACGGGGTGATTGATGAACTTGCAGTCCTAGAAAGAACGTGAGTTCACCCATCATGGACATTTCAAAAATTTTCTTCATTAGTTTTGCAAAAGCAATTAAAAACTTTTTATGTGTGGACGCAAAAATGATGTCATCCACGTAAATTTGAACAATTAAGATATGTGCCCCGTGATATTGTATAAAAAGAGTAGGGTCAACTGAACCTTTGGAGAAATTATTGGCAATGAGGAAAGATGATAGCTTGTCGTACCATGCCCGAGGAGCTTGTTTGAGACCATAGAGAGCTTTGTTCAGTTTGTAGACATGGTTCGGGAACTCAAGATCAACGAATCCATTTGGTTGGCTGACATAAACCGTTTCATTAAGTTGTGCATTGAGAAACGCAGTTTTGACATCCATCTGATAGACCGTCATATTCATATGAGCCGCGACTGCGAGAAATATCCGAACAGCCGCAAGACGAGCAACCGGAGCAAAAGATTCTTCAAAGTCTATTCCCTCTTCCTGACGATAACCCTTAGCAACTAGATGTGACTTGTTTCTGATTACATTCCCTTCAGCATCCAATTTATTTTTCCAAATCCATTTGAGACCAATGACGTAGACCCCTGTTGGTCTTTCAACCAGTTCCCATACTTCAAGACGTTTGAATTGGTTGAGTTCTTCTTGCATGGATTCAATCCAGTTGTCTTTTGTCATTGCGTCTTTAATGTTTTTAGGCTCAGATTGGCAGACAGTTAGTGCATAAATGCAATGTTCACCATCTGTGTGAAGACGTTGTCTCGTAACGACTGGTTGATTTCGGGTTGCCAATAATATTTGCCAGAGGATGGTCTTTTGTCCATCTATGTGTAGAGGGTTGATGTTGGTATACATTGTGCAGATTCTGAGGATTCAAATGGTTTGTTGATGATTCCGCGACATCAGGTGCAGCAGTGTCATTAGCAAACGGGTTAAAGAACGCATTTGGATCAAAATCTGCAGGTGGGGGTACTTCATTCAGAATATCATCAGCCGGTTCATCATTGTTGGAAGCGGTTTGTTCAACTGTTGTGGTCGAGTCAACTGGTGGTGCTTCTTCAACAGTAGTTGTTGTAGCAGGTGTATCAGGTATAAGAGTATTATCAGGTTGAGCAGCGGATACACCTTGAGCACGTTCATCAATATCGTCACTGAACAGCGGAGAAAATAACCTTTCCATTTGTTGACGAGTGAGCTGGGGGCTTTGTTCAGCAAATGATGGGGGTTGAGGGAAGTTTAAGCGGTTGTGACCGGGTTCTAAGCTGTTATACTCAGAAGCCATCTCCGTAAGTTCATCCAAATGAGCATGAATCGTTTCCATAACCTGTTTTGTACGACGATTCCAGATCCGGTAACCTTTAGAATTCTCACAATATCCAATGAAGACTCCAATGTCAGCTTTGGCTTTGAGCTTTCTAAAATCATCACGATCATTATTTGGATAGCCAAGGGATCCAAATACATGAAAGTGTTTGAGATTCGGTTTATGGTTGTGGAGAAGCTCGAAAGGTGTTTTATTGTGGCGTTTTGTGATCATAGAACGGTTTTGAGTATAGCATGCAGTAGATACAGCTTCTGCCCATAAGTAATCTGGAAGTTTAGCATTGATTAACATTGTTCTTGCAGCTTCCACTAACGTTTGGTTTCGTCTTTCAACAACTCCGTTTTGTTCTGGTGTACGTGCAATAGATGTCTGATGCTGAATTCCCACTTTCTCATAATATGCACGAAGGGTTTGGTTAACAAATTCAGTTCCTTTGTCTGTTCTTATTTGGCGGACGGTGTTCCGGAGCAGAACTTGAATTTTCGTGAGAATGGTGATGATCATTTGTGGAGCTTGGTCTTTGCTTCAAAGAAAGTAGACCCAAGTCCATCGTGAATAGTCATCAACAATTACTAAGATGTAGCGTTTGCCATTTATCGTTTGCACGCGCATCGGGCCACACAAATCCATGTGAAGAAGATGAAGCACATGCTTAGAGCTGTGTTCCACCTTTGAAGGAAAATGAGCACGAGTGCTTTTCCCTTGTTCACAAGCTGAGCAAAGGTGATCTTTTGAATACCAGAATCGTGGGAGACCTTCAAATAGTTTGTGTCGAGCAAGGTTGGTGATGGTTTGAAAGTTTAGATGTGAGAGACGACGGTGCCATAGCCAGGATTTTGTTGATGTTGCCTTTGAAAGTAAGCAGATGGGAGATGAAGCAACCATGTCTTGCATAGAGATAGTGTAAAGACTAGAATTACGCGAGCCAGACATAAGGTCATTTCCTTGTAGATCACGAATGAAGCAAGTTTTCTCCCGGAAAGCAACCTCCAAATCTCCATCACAAAACTGACCTACTGAAAACAGATTGTGACCGAGGCCTTCCACATTGTAAACCCTGCTAATTTCGATGTTCCCATTGATATAGTTTCCGTATCCCATGATAGCTGCGAAGTGATCATTCCCGAATCTGACAGTGCCAATGAACTTTGCAGTAAAGTTTGATAAAAGTTTAAGGTTGCGTGTCATGTGTCGGGAACATCCGCTATCAACAATCCAGAGAATGATCTGTATCACCTGCATTACACACAGACGACACAGATGGAATAGAAGTAGATGTGGAACCCAAAATTTTAGAGGGTTCCGGAGCAGTGATAGTAGACATACACACATCAATAACTTTAGGCATCCATTTAAATCCTAGTGTGTTATATATCCATTTCTGCCATCTATAACTACTATTTGCTTTAGTCTTAGTGAATGCACTAGGTGGTACTACATTCTTAGGAGGTGAAACTGGAGCTACAGGGACATCAATGCTTGCCTTAGAATCTAAAGAAGGCGGTCTACCAAGCACAGACTTAGAATGATTAGTGGGCCTAGAGGTATTCTGATTCTTAGGATGCCGTAAATGAGAGATTATAGCTTTAGCAACACGTTTGTCCTGACAATCAGAATTCATACTTTTACGACAAATAACACAAGGTGCATCGGACTGAATATCAAAAGTACTTAAAGGTTTAGCATTCGTTACATCACTATTTCTATTACATTTTCTAGACGCAATATTTGTAGTGGAAGCAACGTGAGTCTTATTCATAGTCCTAGGGTGTTCTTCTACTTTAGCATTCCTTATTGATCTTTTCTTAGGTCGTAACTTCCTATTCTTCGATTGAGTGCTCCTAGGCTGTGAAGTGCGGACGTTTGGAAAAGACGCAACTATTCCTGTTTCAGTAGAAGGAAGCATGTTAGCAACTTGTGATTTGGCAGTAGGGATTCTAGGTTCACGATTACTAAGTGTTACTGGTGCTATTCGCTTAATCACGGTAGGCGGAAGTAGTTCATACTTTCCTAACATTTCTCTTAACTTAAAGATAGTATGAATCAAATCTTGATTTTTAGAATGAATATTTCCAGCAAAATTCATGACTTCTCTAGTGTGTGCAAGATAGTGATCAAGTTCTTTTGATGCATCATGACGAGTCTTATTGAGTAAATCAAATATGACACCATATTCCTATTTAACTTTTACAAGTTCTTATTCATATTTTGAGATTTTACATTTTAAAGACACGTTTTGATCATCCAGTTTCTCAAATTTAGGATCAGAAGATTTTGCATGCAACTGAGCGATTTTGTTTTGAAAAACAAGTTGTTGATTGTGAATATCTTTTTGACACCAATTAAGACGACGTTTCGCATTGGAAATTTCGTGAATCAATCGTTCATTTTCAGTTTTTAAAGACTCGATCTGATGCACATTATCATGTTGCTCAACAGTTACAACATTATCAACAGTATCGGCAGAGATATAATCAGATGCATATGAGACAGAATTCAACAACACAACATTATGGATATCAGCACAGATAACATCATTCAAGAGTCGATCAACATCTTTTCTCAACATTTTCTTTTTACGTTTAGTATTAGAAATAGATGTTTCTGTTTTCTCGAAAACGACCTTCATCACTCCAAGTTCCTTATGAAAGTCCCGTTCCCAAGATAATGCACAATTTTTCAAATTTTTAACAATTGGTAAAAGATTTTTCTGAAAAATGTCTCTTTGTTCTCGCGCCAGAGGCAATTGAAAATGTTGAACTTTGATTTCAGAATGATATTCTATCTCATGTTGTAAAGTTTTGAGGTCAGCCATGAAAATGTCAAAATATCTAAGAATTTTTCGATTTTCAGGTTTTGAGTTTACTTCACTAATGGAAGGTAAAGGACCATAAATTTGTGCATAATCTGGTTGGGGATTAACATTAGAAGACTCAGACGTTTTAATAATAACCCTTGGTGTGTTAGAAGAATCCGTTGGTGTGACGAAAGTGACCGGTTTAGAATAATTAAAAGGTTTGTTGTAAACAACAATTTTTAATTTTGATCGACTCTCGTCTTCAGCATCTAATTCCTCTTGACGATGATATTCAACAACACTCATAACAGCATTATCAATTTTATATTCTGCACTGGAAACTGCAGGATTTGGTTTGAATGCTTTGGTTGAAAGCTTAGGTTTGTAATCAGCAAGATTCAGTCCATATCCATTTGGATTGGGTTTTAAAGTAAACTTTTCAATAGCAGTTACTGACTCACCATGTTTGTAAACCACAGTTTTAAACTCTTTAAGTTTTTTTTGCAAGCTGATGATTTCTTCAAGATGATCATCTATTCGTTTCGTTGAATGCTTTTTGTATGCAGAGAACTGTTTTTGACAAGTTAACAACTCAGCCTTAGCTTTTTGATTTTCCAGGGTAAGAGCGTTAATTTGCTTTTTATGTTCATGTTTCAGTTGTTCTATCTCAGACAACAAAGCATTCTTCGAAGCGGCTAGATCACGCATCTGTCTCTCTAAATATTTTTCGTTTTGATGAGATTTAGCAAAAGCGGCTTCAAAACCCTTTTCACGGTTTTCTGGAGTTTTAAAAAAGTTGAGTTGCATTTGTAAGCATTCAAAATCCTTGGTTAACAGTGCATTTTTGCTTTTTAAGTCCTGATTTAATGCACAACATTCTTCAATTTGGGATTGTTGGTCTTTAAGTAAAAGAGCAAGATCTGGATGAGGCAAAAGTTCGGCTTGTTCAACGGAAGTCACAACATGATCATTATTTAGATCCTCAAGTATAACCACGGAGTCAATTTGATTATCAAAGGAAACCATAAGGTCATCTTGATCGTCAAATGTAACTACGGGGTCTAATTGAAAATCGTCGGAATGAGATGTAGATGACTCATTTTGAACACTCTGAGCCTTGCCGGATTCAGATGTTGGCGGAGATATTAGATCAGAGATAAATATGGTTTGTTCGGGTACCTGAGACAAGCCATCAGTGTCATACACTGGGCCTGTGTCACTCATGTGTAACTCATGCATATTAGCCATCAACATAACAGCTGCATTAGCCTGCAAGTCCTCCATATCATCATCTGAGTCTGCATCTGCCATAAAAACTATGTTCTTTGTTTGTGAAAGTTCCACCAGCTTCATCCTTAAGAGCCAAAAGAAGAGCCTCTTTGAAATAAGCACTGCCCTTAGTCCTCGGCTTTGGGCATGCATTAGCCAGGTGTCCCTTCTCATTACAGTTGTAGCATCGATTTTGACTGATTTTGATCTGATTTTTTTATGTAGAACTGAATAGAGATCTTAAAAAGTACTTAATAAGCTCATGTTAAGCTTATTAGAGTTTATGAAAACAAAAACTTAAGCTGAAAACTAGTTTAGAACAGATTTGAATGATTTTTTATTTTTTCATTGATTTTTCAATTTATTTATTTTTTGTGATTTTTGTTTTAAGGTTACAAAAGGCTAAATAAGTTGAGAGATAAACTGATTAGATCAAAACAACAGTAATTAAGCTATTTGAGAGGAGTAAACAATAGGCTAAAGACTAATGAGAACTTTGAATTGAAAAGTAAATTTTATTAATAAGAACTGAATATAGAGACTGAAATATAACGTAACATTTGAAAACTAATTAAACACAGTATTTAAAAAAAACTAAATTAACTACTCAAATTCTACACATACAACTGTGAATAAGCAAGGGTATTTATAGCTAAACTCTTGAGCTTAGGAAGGATCCAGAAGGAAGGAGGTGTGTTTCTTTGAGCGCATTTCATCCATCAGATCAAGTCCCATCAGCAATCCATCAATCTTAACCCTTGGATCATGTATATCATGTACCTCTAACCAATGAGAGCTTAGGAGAGGGGTAGAATGACACACAGATTACCAGCGTGGCATTCCGTGTGTCAGTCGTGTCAGATAAAAGTACATCTCTACCTTTAATTGTAGTGGAATTGGATCAATTGAGTAAGGGGTATATTAGGGTTCATATTATTTTAAGTTTAAGGGAATTGGGGGAAAGTTTTTGGCGTGTTTGATTTTTAGTTTATTTTAATTAGTTTGACTTGAATTGACCGAGAGTTAAGTTGGGTGTTGACTATTTGACCGGGATATGGGGCTTTGACCGGATGTAAATACTGGTTTGACTTGGGCTTTTACTAGGATTTGGGGTTGGTTATTTTAAATGGGCCAAGGGTAATATATGATTGGACTTGGACTATTCTTGGACCCGTGTAGTACTATAGGGACCAAAAGTGTACATTCTGATTTTTAAGGGACCAAATATGTAACTTCTGAAAATATAATCCAAGGGCCTTTCTTGTCAATCTCAAATAAACCAAGGACCAAATTTTCCAAATCTAGATCTTCAAGGGTAATTTTTGCCAAATGCTGAAACTTGAGGGACTGATTCTGACATTTCTTTAAACTTGAACAAATCTTTCATAAATCATCCTTTCAGCATCAAAGTCTTCACAATGGCTTACTTCTGACCTTCTGGCTCAGCTTTAGCACTCTTTCTCTCTCGTGCTCTGATTTTTGTCTGATTTGGCTTTCTTTTGCGTGTTTTGTCATATCCGTACCTGCACATGCATAAACTCAAGAAACAACAAATATTAGGAATAAACGTCTCTTTCTTGGTTATTTTGGGCCTGATTTGGTAAAGAAAAGATATGTGTTTTAGCACATATCATCCCTGCTTCTCCAACTCTCCCGAATAATCAAACTCTTGCTTTATATACTAAAGCATGTCATCCTCAATTTCCAAACTTGCCAACTGTCTTCACAAATCCACCACAACAAACTGCTCAGATTACACCATATGATCCATCACAGCAAGCACAAGAAACTCGGCTAGTTCCTTACAATAACAAAAATATTGATTCAGCACTCTATAGTGAAACTCCAGATGAGGATGCTGAGGCTTTCGATGCATTGAATCAAGGATTTGTAATGATTGCTAGAGCCTACGGGAGATTTGCTAACAAAGCCAACCATAGTTGTCAGGATCTCGATCCTGATCTTAGGATCTTACGATTTTACGATACTGCATAGCAAAAATGATCCGGATCCTACATAGGATCTTTGCAAGCTTAAGATCTTATAGGATCCCGATGTTGACCATGCGATCTTACGATCTAATCCGATCCGATCTTACTTTTCTCGGATTACAAACTAAAAAACTACAAATTTATGGGTTGTTTGTTTGTAGAATTCAAAAAACAACATGTTAATCTTTTTAAACATTTTTAATCATAATTTAGGACAAGATTTATATGAAACATTAATAGTATTTTATGGTTATAATGTATTAAAATTTGTAGATTTGTATAAAATTACATAAACTATTAAGAAATAACATTAGAGTAGGATCTTAAGATCTCGATCCGATCTTACGATCACGATCTTGCAAAGACGAAAACGATCCTGGGTAGGATCCTGATCTTGACAACCTTGAATCCAACATTCGTATTCGTACCTCATCAAACACAAGAAATTAAGCTGTTGTTAACAATGGAAGACTTGAGGTTCAGAACCGTGGAAATGGTCGCCAGATGGGTAGTGGTCAAGGGTTTAATGCTAATGGAAGTAATAAGATGGGTGCTCCACAACAACGGGTTCAAATAGTTGATCAGGGAAATGCTCAGACTGGGTTAATGGTCTTCGATGCTACAACTGCAACGAGAAGGGTCATCTGGATAATGCATGCCCAAAGCCGAGAACAAGAGGTAGTGCTTATCACAAGGAGGCTTTACTCTTGGCTCTAAAGGATGAAGCTGGTGGACCACTTACCAACAAGGAACAGAGCTTCATGGCTAATGCAGAATCTGATGATGACATAGAGGACTTGCATGCTAACGCAGCTGTGATGTTAATGGCAAACATGCAAGAGCTCCACATGAGTGACACAGGCCCAGTGTATGACACTGATGGCTTGTCTCAGGTACCGGATCCTAACATATGTCTTATACATGATCTGATATCTCCGCCTGCATCTGTATCCGACGAGGCACAGAGTGTTCAACATGAGCCTTTCACATCTCATCACGAATAAAATCAAATGGATCACGTAGTTACATTTGACGATCAAGATGACCTCATGGTTAATATTGATAATCAAGTTGACTCTGTGCTTATATTTGAGGATCTAAGTAATGATTATGTGGAGACTCAAGTTGACCATAATGAGCCTTTGTCTAATCCAGATCCCGGGCTCATGACCTTATTTTAGACCACCCAAGCTCACTTAGAAAAGTGCAATGAGATTAATAAGAATCTTAATGCTAAAATTGCATTGTTAACTAAGGATAATGAATGCTATAAATTACAACTCAACAATTTTGAAACAAAAGAGAAACGTGAATACAGTTTTGAAGTCGCTTTTTGATGAGTGTGTAAATACTCATCATTTTTGGTCAAATCTGAACTGCAAAACATTTAAAAACGCTCAGAAATGCATCAAAATACTGAAAATATCCTAAAATTGCATTTTATATGTTTCAGATGCAAAATGTTTAAAATCAGATGAAAAACGAGCAAAGTTTGCATAATTGGCAGTTTCAGTCCCTCAACTTTCAAAACTTGTCAAATTTAGTCCCTAGGCACTTATTTTAAAAGAAAAGTCACCAAAGGTCCTTTTGGAATCATAAATTGTCATAATTAGTCCTTTGGTGAAAAGTTCCAAAAGTTTTGAGAAATTACAGTTTTGATCCCAGGATTTTTAAAATGGTCATGTTTAGTCCTTGGAAATTCACAATTGGCAAAAATGGTCCTTAACTTATTTGAGATTTACAAGTTTGACCCTTGGACTACAACTTCATAAATTACAGTTTTGGTCCCTGGAATTTCGAATTGTACACTTTTGGTCCCCTAACTACTAAATGTGTCCAAAGTTAATCCTAAATCCTATAACTAGTCCAAGCCCAAAATAAAACCCCCAAGCCCAACACCCCTTTTACCTGGTCCAATCCCAATCCAACCCGTTACCCACACCCAACCAAACCCGGTCAAGTATAAACCAAACCCACCCACGGTTTAAAATTAAAACCGCTCACGGGTTCCCTCCCCCTCATCATCACCTAGCCTGCAACTCCACCCCTACTCCACGCCTTGTTCCCCCTCCAAACACCAAACAACAAAATGCATTAAATGCTTTCCCCCCCCCCCTTGCACTCAATCCTTCCAACTGGCATATATCCAATTTCCCGCCAAAAGTCATCAAACGGCCAAAATCTTCTCAACTCATCCAATGGTCCAGAATTCAAGTGGGAAATGCACAGATAGGAGAGAGAAGCACTTTTGTATAAAAAGAGAAGGAAGAGAAGCAAGAAAAAGTAGTAGTTCTTAGTTTAAAATTTCCTTTATGTCGTTTTTAATATTAATGTTTTAGTTTAAGTTTAAAGCTGTAATCTTTTGTTTCTATGTATTAAACTCAAGTTGTTTTATCATTATAATCTGTTTTCAAGTATCAATTCAAAGGTTTTATCATAGTTTCATGTTTTATATCTTCTGTTATAAGCTCAGTTTAAATGAACTAAAAACCAAGCTTCAAAAAGCTTCATTATACTTCAAATAAGCTCACTTAAGCTGTCCATAGCTTTGAGTAAGCTTATAATTCATTTTTAAGCATAATTGCCCTTGGTCAACAAAAGTCAAACTGAAGCTTAAATTGGAAATGGTGATGACAGTGGGTGTTGCAGAGCTTGGATTGGGTTGGAATAGCTTAAGTTAGTATAGTTATGGTTCTGGTATAAGCTGCTAATAAGCTGGATAACTTGTGAGTTTTTATCTTATTTCCATTTCTCATTTAGTTTGCAAAATCTGTTGAGTTTGAATCTGTGTTTAGATTAGCTTTTATCTGTTCAGTAAACTGTTATTAGACCACATTGCTTCAGCTTCAGTGTTAGCTTAAGCTAAATCAGTAGGTAGAGTAGTTTAAGTTGCTAGACAGTTAGTATAAAGGGTGTTTGGATTTGTTAGTAAATCTAGGATAGAAGGATAGTTCTTGGTTGAAAACTGTTACATTAGTCAAAACTAGGTTTAATACAATCAACTTGGTCATTACTTGTCACTAGGATTCATTGAAAGTCAAAATCAACTTTAAACTGTCCAAAATTCATAACTGTTGGAATATTACAGATCATGAGCTTGGTTTATGTTTATAAACTAGTTAGAGTAGCTTAATATGGTTTTAGTTTAGCTTGTAACATCACAATCAGTTAACAACTTAAGCTCAAATCTCACAAAAGTCAAAATATCAAAACTGTCAAAAGTCAAAAGTTGAAAATCTCAGTTTTCACCCAACTTGGGTGATTTTTCATAGCTTCATTATTGGTCCAATTCAAGTGAAACTTTGGGCTTAAAAACTTCAATTGGTCAAGATTTGAAAAATGATTTTTGCAGATTTTTAGTAATTTTGTACAAGCTTCAAAACAGCTTGTCAATTTGGTCATAAGTCCCGTGTGCACTGACTCAGTGTATACTGAGTGTGCACAGGTGTTGTGCAGAGCTTGTCACAAGCTCATTAGAGCTTATCTTGGTCTGAATTTTGGTTTTTAAGTAGCTAGCCAGGTCCACTTTAGGTTCCAACATCTGGTTTTGAGTTTCAGCATACTTGAGTAGCTTAATTTCAAGTTACAAAGTAGTAGCTAAAAACTGTTTAGCTTGAGTTTTTTTAATCAACCAAATCTTTGTAGTTTGCATTTTAGTAGTATAGCTTAGTTAAATTTAGCTCATTTCTAGTATTTTTAGCTTATTATAGCTTTTGTGATAATTTGGTGCTCATTTGGTACCTCTAGCTTATTTGGAGTGCTTATTTATAAGCACTTGTCACTGCAGTTCCATATTCTCACACATAAGCTACTGCTTTTATATTTTTCATAGACTTAGAATATAATTTTAGACTTTTCCTGAATTTTTCATAATTTTCCAGCACTGTTTGCTATTTTTCCTCATTTAAAACAGTTTTTAGGTATTTTTAATTAGCTTTTAATACATTTAAATCAGAAAAACTTCAAAAAAATAAGTTTTCATTTTTCCTAGGTTAAGATAAATATAAAAAGCAAAAAAATAATTTTTCCAGATTTTTCTTAGTTAAATTTGTAATTTTTAGCTATTTAATTAGTTTTAAATAGTTTTTAATTCATAGAAAATAGAAAAATAATCAGAAAAATACAAAATTAGTTTTGAAAATTCTCTTTAGTTATTTTAGATTTTTCTAAGTCATAATTTCATTTTTCTAGCTTTATTTCATATTTTCTTATATTTTAGGGTATTATTAAATAGGTAAAAATAGTTTTTAATTAATAATAATTAAATAAATAGTCATATAAATAATTTTATTTTTCTCAAAATTTTCTCTTATCATTAGGTTTGTAAAAATGTCATTTTTATATTTTTAGGATTAATACTGTTGCATTTTCACATTTTCTTTTGTACGTTACATAGTTTTTAATTTAAATTTTATAAAAGAAAAATCAAAAACATCATTTTAAAAATAGTGATAGCATTTATTTAATATAATTTAGATTTTTAATTTTCTTTCATTTTTCCTTTGTCATTTAATATCAATCATAACCCTTTTCTCGTTCAAATTCTCCCGATCACTATTCGTTTGATTATTCAGTGCACAGCTCGTTGGGACTTAACGACCTGGGGAAACACTAAACTCCTCTTGATCTTCATTGCATTGGTTCTGAGCTGTTTGAAGTTTATTACGGTTGACCATTCACAAGTGGTCAGCTTGTGTGACAAAACTTGACGGTTTGGACCCGATCAAATTTTGGCGCCGCTGCCGGGGAGCTGTGCTAATTAGCTTACGTTTAGCAGATTAGTGATTTGAATATTCACTCCTTGTTTATACCATCTATATATATATTTATATTTTCTTACAAAAATCCAAAAATCTAAAAACATCTTAAAACATATAAAACACAAAAATATTTTTCTTTTGTTTCTACATATATATAAATCAAAAACCCAAAAAGATTTTCTTTCTTATTTTTACAAAATGTTTATCCAAAAATCCAAAAATATCCATCTTTACCCTCTCACATCTTTGATTCTTCATCCCTACCCCTCTGAAAACATTTGATTCTTTCTATGTCTTATCCTCACCCTCTTGGTTGTCAATGGTGTGGTGGTCCTTATAATGGTGGCAATTGCCCCAGTTGTAGCATGGTGGAATCAGGAAACGGGTCTGTCTATAACCAAGATCCCTATTCTTACCATAACACAACTAATTTATTCCATCAGCTACCACACTGTGAGACTCAGCAGTTTTACTGTTGTGAGTACTGTGGTGGTTCACACTCCTGTTCTGATTGTCAATCGGGAAACACGCTTGTCTATGAGCAGGTTCCTGATAACAATTATGACTACCACACATATAACTCACAGCCACATCAGTTTTACTGTTGTGAGTATTGTGGAGGTCCACACTGTAGCTCTGATTGTCAAAGAAGGAATCCATTTCCTTGTAACAATTACGACTCTTCGTATCATAACCAACCTCTACAGTACTAAATGAATTAGGCACCACCTCAGCCTGAGCCACTTCCTCAAAATCTTCTCCTTGATCTTTTGGATTTAGTGAAAGATTTGAAGGAATGTAAACATTCCCAAGATAATCCAAATCAAAAATCCATGGAAGAATTGTTAGCTGAAGAGCAGGCTGCTAAAATAAATTCCCAAATTGCGTTTGAAAAATCTATTAGGGAATCAATTGCAAAAGAAAAAGCAGCTAGATCTAGCTCTCAATTTTGTTTTATTCCTGATGACAGTGATGATGAGGATACACTTGATATCCTTCAATTCTATAAAGATTCATCAAGTTCATCAGATGATATCCCAGCATTTGAGATTCATTCTCAAACAACTGCTATAACGCCTGAGGTTCACACTCACTCTCTGAGCATGGGGGACGAGCATCATGACACTTTTCCTGAAAAGGAATCGGACGAATTCATAAAGTCTAGTGTTGAGAACCTTGTCCCAATCCCAAGAGAGTCACAGGGAATTCTCGAGCATTTGTGTGATATCCCTACCCCTCTTGTCTTCCCAAAAGATCATGTTGAGATGTTCTCCGATTCTGATGATGATGATTCGTTGTCTTGTGGAGACATCGTTTATGTGGAAGATTTACCTTCTGAGCTTGTTAGCTTAGAAGAAGAGAATGATGAAGTTACTGACACTGAAATCAAAGATGAAGCACTTCGTGCAACATTATTGAATGTTAATCTTCTTATTTCTAGAATTGAGGCTTTTAATGAAAAGCCTATTTCATCTCCTATCCCCATTAAGGATAGTGACATTCTTTCCGATGATTCTATTCCGGAAATGAAAGCCTTCTGTTTTGATAATATGGGAGAGAAGATTAGTGGCAGTACCACTTTTCATTCTCATAATTCTCTCCCCAATTATGAATCATTTACATTGGAGGAGTTCACTAGTGAACCCACTTATATCAATTCTGAATATGATTCATTCACCTTCAAGGAGTTCTCAGATGAACTCACTCATATCATATCTCCGCCGGAGTATGATAACTTCTACTTTGATCTAGACACACCCGGGATATGTCTAGACCAATTGAGCTTAAATGATGAGATTCATGCTATTATGAATTCTCCTTCTAATGATGATGAGTTAGTCATGATGTTTATCATGATTTTCTATCTCTTCTTCACCTATCCCGTGGCTTCTCCTGTTCTTCACTCCTTCGGGAATGAAGACATTATCTTTGACCCCGGCATTTCCATGTACCATTTGTGAGCCGGGTCTGTCTATGTATATCTCATCGGTGTGGAACTTTCGCGTGCTTCAAATGTTTATACAAACATTTTGAATGAAAGTCCGATGGAGATTGTCTCTTCCACTTACTTCCCCATGAACAAATTAATTCGGGGTCGAGTCAAGCTAGCGACTCGGTAATCAAAAACAGTAGTTAAACATGGGTCTTCACCCGTGTGTACCACCCTAGTGTGGGGGAGTTGCCCCCCGCTGTTGTATATAAAGTTTCAAAAAAAAAAAAAAAAAAAAAAAAAAAAAATCTTTCAAAATAATGGCCGTAGTATTTCCCTTTTATGTTCTATGTTTCGGCATAACCGCCGGTACTTTGAATATTGAGGGCAATATTCATTTCTAGTGTGGGGGGAATTCTCACGAATTTTATCATGTAATTATACCACCCGATTCCCCCATTTTTGGCAAAAATTTTTTTTTGGAGTAAGTGTTTTGCACTTACTCAGATTATGGTTATCAGTCCACCATGTCTAATAAACAAAATGATTGGCTAATCCAGGAGCAAACGGCTCTTGGTAAAGATATCTCAAATCCGTTAACGGCGTGCAATTTGCCCAAAATTGTATGGTGTTCAGCTCACCATATCTTTAATTAGTGAAGAGTTGGCTAGCCCGCAAGTTTATGGCTTGTGGTAAAGGCAGTTGGAAGACCATAATTGGTAATCGACTCACCAAAGATATATTATCTAAGAGTTGGCTAGTCCAGAAGCAAACGGCTTCTGGTAAAGACAAATCAAATCCGTTGAAAGCTGGTGATTTGCTCAAAATCATTTGGTTATCGTTGTACCAAGGTTCTTACTTGAACTGAAACAATTGGCTACTCCAGAAATAATGGCTTTTGGTAAAGAGATTCAAATCCATTAAGTTTTTCTCAAAAGATTGCTAGGGACTAGCAATAGTTTAGTGTGGGGGATTGATGAGTGTGTAAATACTCATCATTTTTGGTCAAATCTGAACTGCAAAACATTTAAAAACGCTCAGAAATGCATCAAAATACTGAAAATATCCTAAAATTGCATTTTATATGTTTCAGATGCAAAATGTTTAAAATCAGATGAAAAACGAGCAAAGTTTGCATAATTGGCAGTTTCAGTCCCTCAACTTTCAAAACTTGTCAAATTTAGTCCCTAGGCACTTATTTTAAAAGAAAAGTCACCAAAGGTCCTTTTGGAATCATAAATTGTCATAATTAGTCCTTTGGTGAAAAGTTCCAAAAGTTTTGAGAAATTACAGTTTTGATCCCTAGATTTTTAAAATGGTCATGTTTAGTCCTTGGAATTTCACAATTGGCAAAAATGGTCCTTAAATTATTTGAGATTTACAAGTTTGACCCTTGGACTACAACTTCATAAATTACAGTTTTGGTCCCTGGAATTTTGAATTGTACACTTTTGGTCCCCTAACTACTAAATGTGTCCAAAGTTAATCCTAAATCCTATAACTAGTCCAAGCCCAAAATAAAACCCCCAAGCCCAACACCCCTTTTACCCGGTCCAATCCCAATCCAACCCGTTACCCACACCCAACCAAACCCGGTCAAGTATAAACCAAACCCACCCACGGTTTAAAATTAAAACCGCTCACGGGTTCCCTCCCCCTCATCATCACCTAGCCTGCAACTCCACCCCTACTCCACGCCTTGTTCCCCCTCCATACACCAAACAACAAAATGCATTAAATGCTTCCCCCCCCCCCCCCCCCGCCCTTGCACTCAATCCTTCCAACTGGCATATATCCAATTTCCCGCCAAAAGTCATCAAACGGCCAAAATCTTCTCAACTCATCCAATGGTCCAGAATTCAAGTGGGAAATGCTCAGATAGGAGAGAGAAGCACTTTTGTATAAAAAGAGAAGGAAGAGAAGAAAGAAAAAGTAGTAGTTCTTAGTTTAAAATTTCCTTTATGTCGTTTTTAATATTAATGTTTTAGTTTAAGTTTAAAGCTGTAATCTTTTGTTTCTATGTATTAAACTCAAGTTGTTTTATCATTATAATCTGTTTTCAAGTATCAATTCAAAGGTTTTATCATAGTTTCATGTTTTATATCTTCTGTTATAAGCTCAGTTTAAATGAACTAAAAACCAAGCTTCAAAAAGCTTCATTATACTTCAAATAAGCTCACTTAAGCTGTCCATAGCTTTGAGTAAGCTTATAATTCATTTTTAAGCATAATTGCCCTTGGTCAAAAAAAGTCAAACTGAAGCTTAAATTGGAAATGGTGATGACAGTGGGTGTTGCAGAGCTTGGATTGGGTTGGAATAGCTTAAGTTAGTATAGTTATGGTTCTGGTATAAGCTGCTAATAAGCTGGATAACTTGTGAGTTTTTATCTTATTTCCATTTCTCATTTAGTTTGCAAAATCTGTTGAGTTTGAATCTGTGTTTAGATTAGCTTTTATCTGTTCAGTAAACTGTTATTAGACCACATTGCTTCAGCTTCAGTGTTAGCTTAAGCTAAATCAGTAGGTAGAGTAGTTTAAGTTGCTAGACAGTTAGTATAAAGGGTGTTTGGATTTGTTAGTAAATCTAGGATAGAAGGATAGTTCTTGGTTGAAAACTGTTACATTAGTCTAAACTAGGTTTAATACAATCAACTTGGTCATTACTTGTCACTAGGATTCATTGAAAGTCAAAATCAACTTTAAACTGTCCAAAATTCATAACTGTTGGAATATTACAGATCATGAGCTTGGTTTATGTTTAGAAACTAGTTAGAGTAGCTTAATATGGTTTTAGTTTAGCTTGTAACATCACAATCAGTTAACAACTTAAGCTCAAATCTCACAAAAGTCAAAATATCAAAACTGTCAAAAGTTAAAAATCTCAGTTTTCACCCAACTTGGGTGATTTTTCATAGCTTCATTATTGGTCCAATTCAAGTGAAACTTTGGGCTTAAAAACTTCAATTGGTCAAGATTTGAAAAATGATTTTTGCAGATTTTTAGTAATTTTGTACAAGCTTCAAAACAGCTTATCAATTTGGTCATAAGTCCCCTGTGCACTGACTCAGTGTATACTGAGTGTGCACAGGTGTTGTGCAGAGCTTGTCACAAGCTCATTAGAGCTTATCTTGGTCTGAATTTTGGTTTTTAAGTAGCTAGCCAGGTCCACTTTAGGTTCCAACATCTGGTTTTGTGTTTCAGCATATTTGAGTAGCTTAATTTCAAGTTACAAAGTAGTAGCTAAAAACTGTTTAGCTTGAGTTTTTTTAATCAACCAAATCTTTGTAGTTTGTATTTTAGTAGTATAGCTTAGTTAAATTTAGCTCATTTCTAGTAGTTTTAGCTTATTATAGCTTCTGTGATCATTTGGTGCTCATTTGGTACCTCTAGCTTATTTGGAGTGCTTATTTATAAGCACTTGTCACTGCAGTTCCATATTCTCACACATAAGCTACTGCTTTTATATTTTTCATAGACTTAGAATATAATTTTAGACTTTTCCTGAATTTTTCATAATTTTCCAGCACTGTTTGCTATTTTTCCTCATTTAAAACAGTTTTTAGGTATTTTTAATTAGCTTTTAATACATTTAAATCAGAAAAACTTCAAAAAAAATAAGTTTTCATTTTTCCTAGGTTAAGATAAATATAAAAAGCAAAAAAATAATTTTTCCAGATTTTTCTTAGTTAAATTTGTAATTTTTAGCCATTTAATTAGTTTTAAATAGTTTTTAATTCATAGAAAATAGAAAAATAATCAGAAAAATACAAAATTAGTTTTGAAAATTCTCTTTAGTTATTTTAGATTTTTCTAAGTCATAATTTCATTTTTCTAGCTTTATTTCATATTTTCTTATATTTTAGGGTATTATTAAATAGGTAAAAATAGTTTTTAATTAATAATAATTAAATAAATAGTCATATAAATAATTTTCTTTTTCTCAAAATTTTCTCTTATCATTAGGTTTGTAAAAATGTCATTTTTATATTTTTAGGATTAATACTGTTGCATTTTCACATTTTCTTTTGTACGTTACATAGTTTTTAATTTAAATTTTATAAAAGAAAAATCAAAAACATCATTTTAAAAATAGTGATAGCATTTATTTAATATAATTTAGATTTTTAATTTTCTTTCATTTTTCCTTTGTCATTTAATATCAATCATAACCCTTTTCTCGTTCAAATTCTCCCGATCACTATTCGTTTGATTATTCAGTGCACATCTCGTTGGGACTTAACGACCTGGGGAAACACTAAACTCCTCTTGATCTTCATTGCATTAGTTCTGAGCTGTTTGAAGTTTATTACGGTTGACCATTCACAAGTGGTCAGCTTGTGTGACAAAACTTGACGGTTTGGACCCGATCACTTTTGCAAAATCATACCAAAATGAAAAATCTTTGGAAATACAGATACGTGATCTAGTCGAATCCAAGAATGTATTGCTTTCTCAAATAGAAAAACAAAAATTTGATCATCAACAACAAGTTAACACTCTAACTTCGGAAACTCAAAAAGCCAAGTATGAATTGTTAACATATCAAAAACAGTTTTCTGAATACAAAAAACATTCGAGGAGACAAATAGATCAGTATCTTGATGAAATTGTCGATTTACAAAACAAAATCAAAGAATTTTGAAATGTTGTTCATAAACAGGGTGAGTCAATCACGACAATTCAAAAGTTTTCCTTTTAAGGCAAATCCAGATGGATATGGACCAATTCTTGCTGATTATAAACCAAGTTTTTCACATAGAGCATTCAAACCAAATCCTCAAGTGTATAGTGTAGAACATAGAATTGATGATTCCATTATGAGTGTTGTTGAATATAATCGTGATAAGGAATCAGATGCTGATGCTGAGAGTCGATTAAAAATGGAAAATGTTGAATATAACAAACCATTCGATTACTCAAAAATCATACCTTTTGTTAAACAACAGGATAATACTAACACACCTTGGGTTATCACACCAATTCCTGAGTCCTCTTCTGACTTTGGTCCCCAAAACAATCTTGCACAAATAAATGGTCCTTTACCTTCTTTCAGTGAAGTAAAATCATTACCCGGACGATGGCAAATTCTTAAATATTTTGATACATTCATGTCTGACATCAAACTTTTGGAACATGAAATTGAAGTTAATTCTAAAATAAAAGCTGAACATTTTCAATCGCCACATGCGCAAAATCAAAGAGATATTTTTCAGAAAAGGCTTTTACCCCATGTCCGAAATTTAAAAATGTGTACAATATATTGGGAACGGGATCTTCAAAAGGAGATTGGACTTATAAAAAGAGTTTTCGAGAAAACAGAAACATCGAATTCAAATACTAAACAAAATAAACTAGAAAAACGAGGGCAAAATAATGTTCAAGAGATAATTCTACTCCCGTCCCCCCACTTGAATTGTACAAAGTCCCTTTTGTACTAAGCATTAAATAAAGGTGAAGAGAAAAGTAGAATTAGAGCGAGAACTTCCCTGAAATTTGCTCCATTAAGAAGGAAGGCCCACGAAAAAGAGACGTGCCTTCGTATAAGCATCATGAACAAACTTCAATCCCTGAAATCACACTACCGACAAGCATAATTCTAAAAAGAAAAAATGAAAAATGAAAAATGAAAAATAAACCTAACTCACTTTCGTAGGAATCATGGTTGCATTTAGCGAATGCAACAAGCCTTTTAAACCACTTGGTGTCCCAAGTGGACGAGTGAAGTCTCGTGAGGGTTTACAGGGAACACACCCACAAAGTTTATTTAAAATACTAATACAAGGTTACTGTGTTTAAAAATGAAAGAATTAAAGCAGAAGAAGGTTACGTCGTAACTCTTTTGAGGGAGTTACGCCATAACTGGAAAAACCTGACATAAGCTGCAAAGCGAGTGGTTACGGCGTAACCACTGAGATGGTATTACGCCGTAATTGGTAATGCGTCAAGAATTCTGCTGCCAAAAGGTTGGTTACGGCGTAATCACCAAGACGAGTTACTCCGTAACTCTGGTCAGATCAGCAAACTGCTGCAGCAATTGCTTCCTCGTTTCCTGCAAAAATAGTTAGAAAACACAAAACCCTAAAGAAATGGAAATAAAATAAAAGAAAGGGATAATTCGGGTTGTCTCCCGAAACAGAACTTTCTTTATTTACGAGTCTTTAAGTTAGACTCAAAGCCGCGGGGCTACTATGGGGGCCTTTGGACTTCCCCGACCTCTTATGTTAGGATTTAGAAAATCCAGTCGTTAAAGAGTCGGTCACCTCAAGTATATGTATTCGTTAGAAAGCTCGTAGTCATAGTCAAGTTATGTTAATAAGTAGTTAGTTAAGTAACACCGTGGAGGACGGACGAGTCTTTACCCACTGTATGCCTGATCCACAGCCCGTAGGTGGCGTTTATTGTAAGACACTATAAATACCCTCTACCTCCCAAGGTAGAGGGTTGGAGCTTCAATACCATTTTTCTTTATTTCACATAGTTCCCAACTCTCTTCCCTTTCTCTCTCTAGAACTTTCTCTCTCTAAACATTGTATACGCCCCATATGTTATTGGTTTGATGTGTTTGTGAAATCCTATAAGTTACAATTGGTATCAAGAGCCATGGTTCGATCACTCATCTTTCATGCTCTTTGTTTTGGTGGATTTCATAAGGTTTTTGGGGTTATAAGTGTTTAGAAGAGTTTGAATCATTTAGTCAATTTCTAGTGTTAAAGTTTGAATTTTGAATGTACTTTTGTGTTTAGGATCATCATATGTGTTTAGGTTTTGAATTGGAAGGTTTGAATCATCGTGGTTGGGTTGTTTTTTATTGATAAAGTGGTTGTTTTTTAATATTGTACGAAGCGAGTTGAGCCAAGGTATTACGTTTCTAGGAAGCGAGTTGCTTTGTTATTGGAAGCGAGTTGGTTTATGCGACTTGGCTATTAAGCGAGTTGTCTGTGATGCGAGTTGACACTTAAGCGAGTTGTCCTGGAAGCGAGTTGGTTTATGCAACTTGGCTATTAAGCGAGTTGACTCTTTAAGCGACTTGGGTTTTAAAGCGACTTGTCTATTAAGCGAGTTGTCTCTTTATGCGACTTGGGTTTTAAGCGACTTGTCTATTAAGCGAGTTGACCTCAAAGCATGTTGTCCACTAAGCGAGTTGATCTCTAAGCGAGTTGGTTTGGGTGCGACTTGTGAAAAGTGCGGTTTGTCCATTTCATCAGTGCGTTTTGTTGACTTTTCCCGACAAAACTTCAAACGGCCATAACTTTTGAACCGTAACTCCGTTTTCAGCGTTCTACCCATCAAAACGACCGTGAGAACGAGGAGAATGGCTTGCCGAATTAACTAAAGTTTATTCGGGTCAACCTTCAAGGCCTAAATCCGCTCCAAACAGAAGTTATTGAGGTTTTTAAGTGTTTAGACCTAAATTTCTCCGTATAATCGTGCAACAACCAACCCAAATCTCAACCAAACAACATCTCAGCTAATCCTACAAACAATTATAAGTCCTAACACACAATTGTCTATCATTGTGTCGATCCATCAGTCATCTTACACGCTCTATTGGTCATTGCTTAACGGTTTCTTCTTGATTTTGTAAAATCCCGCGAAAGATTCTATTTCTTGGTTTAAATCATAGATTTGTAAAATACCGTGCACGTCAACATCATGCCTAACGATTCAGATTCAATTGTATCTAAGATACTCATTTTATACGATGTGATCAATTAACAGAAGATACCCAACAATGTACAACAGACTATCGTGTTTGAGTTGGATAATGCTAAAATGGATTCTTGGTGCTCAAGTTCACAAGTGAGAGAGGTACACCATTCAAAACCTGTGCTAGCTAATGCAAAGGAACGCTCCATGGAAGCTTCAGATGTACCCAAGATAGAGATGCACCAGTCACAACATGTGCTAGCTAATGCAAAGGAACGCTCCATGGAAGCTTCGGATGTACCCAAGATAGAGATGCACCAGCCACAACCTGTGCACGTTAATGCAAAGGAAAGCTGCATGGAAGTTTCTGTTGTACCTATCAGTGCATCTTCTACTCAAAATGATGATTATGAGCTGCATGAGTACTCTGCATTTATCCCTGATGATTCCCTTACCACTGAGCTTAACATATATAAGGATCAAGTTGCCATCTATGAACAGCGTGCTAAATTTGAGCTGACCTCACCTGAGCAGGAGATGGAGACCCAAATGCGTACACTTATCAGAAAAAGTAATTTTAGGCAAGAAATATTAAAACATGAGTTAAATTCCTTACAAGAAAAGCTTAATAAAACTGCTAAGCAAAAACAAGAACTCCAAAATAATGTTAAAGTTCTTAAACAAGAATTTAATGCTAAGGAATCAAAACTTTTGAATGACTTTTCTAATCTAAAAACTTTGAAAAATAAGCTTGAAAATAAGTTGTACGTACAAGGGAATACCATTCAGACTGCTCACATGATCACTAAGCATAGAGTTCTCAGCGATAAACATAGCATTCCAATCGTAAAGGAACACAATCCTGAATATGGTAAAGTGGCGAGAGAAGCTCACAAGGTAATATATGATGGTAATGAAATCCTTAAGCCTAGGCAGAAACCTAGTTGCGCTGAGTGCACTGAGGAAGATAGGCAATTAGATGAAGTCACTAGGGAAATGAAGGATCGTAAATATTGTGTTATTTGATGATTCAGGTGGTCTTGGGTGATGGAAATACATGTTAGCCATTTAGAGAGAGAAAGATAAGAGAGGGTGTTCTTGGTAGAGACTTGCTTAACAAATTATGAAAGTTTAGATTGAAAGAAGCACCACCCCTTCCATGGATGGAAGGGGTATTTATAGTTACAAAGCATACGCCCTCCTGTCGGACTGTGGATTAGGCATAGAGTGGGTAAAGACCCGTCCTTCCTCCACGGTGTTACACTAAACTATTCTACGCTACAAACTAACTAATAAACTACTAAATAACGTAAATAACTACACGTCTACGAGCTAACATATGCTAGACCAGAATTGGGGTGACCGACACTTTAACATGGAATTTCCAATTCCTAACAATCTCCCCCTAAGAGAGGTCACCCTATGAAATACATTTTGCATCCTGGAATTCTATCTTTGTCATTAGTTCTTGAGCTCGTAGACTTCAATTCTTCAAGTTCCGCAATCTTTGTGCTTTTGTAGCGATTCTTCAAAGTCCGCATATTTTTGTACTTTAAGTGGAGGCCTTTAACTGATCTACATCTTGATGATCTTCGAGCTTTATTCGAGATCATCAGCCACATTAAATCTCTGGATCACCTTTTGTAGTGTTGCCTTCATGTGATGTTGTGACTTTTGGACCGACATGCTCACACTTTCAGGATCATGACATCTTTTCATCAAAGTTGCAGAAGCTTTACTGCTTCATGATATTTGCAGCTATCAGAGCCAGGTTATGTAGATAAGCACTTTTGTCATGATTTCTTTAATTAAGTGTGAATGATGTGAGCATGCGGCTTTGGATTGACTCCTCAATTCTGATCAGCTGCAACCGTCCAAATGTACCTGCAAACAACAGTTAGCAATAAAACACACGAAAGTGTCTTTGATCACTTTCGTTGAATTGAGGTACACGGCCCACGGTTCCTCGTTGATTAGTACAAGTACTGCCTGTGATCAGGTATAATTCCGAAGAATCTCCTTGACAGGGTTTCGCAGCTGTTCTAGCTGTTCTCAAACCGAACGTCTCAAAGAAGACAACACGGAGTGAGTGAACTAGCGAATTGAGATTCACTGATTGATGAAAGATTGATTTGAAAAAAATCGTGTATTGCTTAGAATAAAGAGTTTTGCAATACGACGAAGGTTTTATGAGAAAGATCAATTTTCAATTATAAATACT
The DNA here is from genome assembly GCA_019973895.1 of Chrysanthemum seticuspe. Classification (NCBI taxonomy): domain Eukaryota; kingdom Viridiplantae; phylum Streptophyta; class Magnoliopsida; order Asterales; family Asteraceae; genus Chrysanthemum; species Chrysanthemum seticuspe. The sequence goes on along the minus strand of BPTQ01000008.1, from coordinate 157,470,930 downwards.
TTTTGTATTTGAAAAGAGTACACATTCGATGTGCTAGAGAAAAGAAGATTTGCCTATCGAACGGTTTTTCCAAAAGTATTTTTTCAATCAGAGATACTTTTTATGTTTGAAATATGAATACACATTCGATGTGCTAGAGAAAAGAAGATTTGCACATCGAACGGTTTTTCCAAAAGTATCCATCAATCCATTTCCTGGACCAAGGTTGATTCAAGATTGAATCGCCCCATTGCTTCTATCCAGTTGTCACAAGCTTGATCTTTTGCAAGATCTCACATGTCACCCACCAAGAGCTTGTTTGATGTTGGCTCTAGAAGGATTTCCATCTTCATTGTGAATATTTAACATATCACTCGGATGTTCTAGCAATACCACAAGGATAATGCGTAGGACTCTTAATATATTCTTACTTTCCACATTGTGTGAAACATCAAGTCTTCATTAATTTTGTGTCCTAATGAGATATTGTGGATGATCTCTTGGCTCTAGACTCAATTCTGCACATTTGGTTCTTATGCCGGAGACTAGGGAGAGGGTCTCCTTCTTCAATATCAACAAACTCTAAGAGAAAGTCGATAGATTATGTCGGTTCCCCGTGAGAATGAAACAAGTCCTTTTAAGAGGAACTTGAGTAGCTTGAGAAGTTTAGTGCAGTGCGTCAGTGGGTCCATGACGTCTTGTCTTCCAAACCGGCGTTACCTTGGTAACCACCAGTAGCATATGTATTGAACCCGGTTACTGCCCTAAGGTTGAATTATTTGAGGGCTATTTCTTTTCACCCTTTTCACATTTAATTCTTTTTCATTCTTCAACCCCTTCAGTGCTTACCAAGACTTCATAACTAGAACCTTGTTGGGTTTATTCCAGTACTAGCTCTGTCTCAGTCCGCACTCTTCCCATTTCTCACTTTTCTCCTTTTTTCATCATACCTAAGGACTCTACACTATCTAGTGGATTGTCCCTGGGTAGATCCCTCCGGCTCTGGCGGGATCGTGGGAATGAATACCTAACCTAACCATCCTTATAACTTCATGCATAAACTAAAATGGTCGGTCTTTTGGTACAGTTCATTCTTCCTTGAAACCAATTGAAAAATCATTTGGAAAAATCAATCAAGGTACTTGTGATACGAGATCAAAGCATTTTGTACCTTAATAGTTTTGATCATTTAGAAATGCTCCCCCTCAACATGTGCATATGATCTTGAAATTGTTTAGCACATGGAGGCAAGAGTTCTTTGAAATAATTTCTTGATCACAATTTCCATAGAAAAAGCCATTTGATTTTCTTGGTAAATTCTCCCCCTCAATATGTGCATAGGATATTTGAAATCATTTTATCACATAGAGGAAAGAGTTCTTTTGAAGTACATCCACGATCACAAAAGCCATTAAGAAACCATTTAGAAAATCAATCAAGGTACTTTATGTTGAAACATAGAAATCTTTGTACCTTGAAAGTATATTTTCTTTTTGAAATGCTCTCCCTCAATATATGCTTCGAGATTCGAAAGCATTTAGCACATATGGGAGATCAGCCTGCACAATTGAATCAAAACGATCACCTTTTATCAAATTTCATTATTAAATCACAAATTCTCCCCCGATCAAAAATATCAAACCCTTTGAGATTTTGGATCACAAGTGATTTAATAAGGTTTAGAAAACATGGGAGAATATGTGCCTTGTTTAAATACTCATCTTGTTTTTGAATAAATGCCCCCCCTCAACATGTGCATTATGTATTAGAAATCGTTTGGCACATGGAGGCAGGAGTGCCTTTAAAGGACTAAAACCAATTCCATTTAAACAAATTTGAGATTTAAATCACGATCTCTCCCCCGATCAAAAATTTCAAACCTTTTGAGATTTGTGATCCCAATTGATTTAAATCATTTAAAAGATTTTGGGGAAAGACGTGGCAAGATTTAATTTTTGAAAAATGATTGATAAGATCAATTTTAGACATTAAAGATTGTTAGTGTCATGTATGATAGTTTTTAAGAGACCTTTAGGTAAAATAAAACTATTTCACAATCAAACAAGAACAGAAAAAAATTCATCTTGTAAGATCTTTGAGTTTTAAAGAAAATCATACCATGACATAACATTAAATCTTTAGATCACCACTTATTATTGTACAAACGGACCTTTTATGAAGAAATATCGTTTGAAAATAATTTAATTTAACTCACTCTCCCCCTCAATCGATGACCGTAGTCGATGATTGAGTGACTTAAGTTTTGATAAAATGAAGTCCGGTGATTTTCAAAAATTGAGTCCAATTTATTTTCAAAACCAATATTTTTCCATTTTTCAAAACAATATTATTTAAAAATTGTTTAAAAAAATGGTATCATCACAAAGATACGTTAGGTGGTAGAGAAGCTTCTGTTGTTGTTGTAGGGATGGAAGAAAACCGTCTGCTGATGCAGTGAGACTTCTTACGTTGCATTTTTTTCATGCCAACTGAGGTCAAATTAAGCTCCGTTTCTTCATTTGATGATGAAGAAAAATCATCTGCTGATGCAGTGAGACCTCTTACGTTGCATTTTTTCATGCCAACTCTCCATAGAAGTCAAATTAAGCTCCGTTTCTTCATTTGTCAACCCAAGATATAGTTACCCTTTCCTTTCGGCATCCAATCATCTTCATTTGTGGGATCCGGATCGGGAAAATTCTTATAAACCATGATATGTGCATACGTTAGTAGACACACAAACAGATATGACATCACCCAAACAACAATCAACTAATAAAAGTCAATTCAACATATTAATCAGTTCACATAAGGCATGGGATTTATGTGTTCATCAAACTCTAATCATCTAATTCTAACAATCATATCCTAGGCACCTAGTCCTTCAACGTAGGTTAACATGTTTTACATTTAAGTATATAGGATAATTAGATAAGCTCGTTAGATGATATAGATTTGAAAACATTCTGCCCCTCAATCAATGACTTATTTTCTAAAAAGTTTAAAAGCGATGAAGTCATTGATTGAGTTTTCAATTTTATGAACATTCTGATACTGATTGTTTTTCAAGCAACTCATTTTCCACCAATTTGTTAAAACAAATATTTTTCTGAAGAATTTTAAAAGGAAAATATTTGAGTAGGAACAACAGTCCTTCGACATACTTTCCTCAATGTTTTAGGATAAGTGCACGAAATTTTTGAAAATTGGTTTAGCGCAGCACTTTCCTTTCTTTAAAAGAGCGGGTTGCTATCTAAAATAATAGCAAGCCATAGTTTTTAAGAGCGGGTTACAGTCTGACGTAACTGCAAGCCATGATTTTTGACATGTTTAGAAAAGAATATTTACACCTCCTGCTCGAACTTCATCTATGGTCCTGTGCCATTATTGAATGACATTTCTAAGACCGCAGATGTTATCGATACCAGAAGACATGTCTTTGAAAAACAATAATTTTGGTATTTTTCTATTTAATTTTTATGGGTTTTTGTTGATTTTATATTTTTCTATTTTGTTTTGCTGGTTTTATATTTTTGTATGTGGTTTTTTTGATAAATATTTACAAAGATAGAGTAGATGATTTAGTTTAAGAAGATGATGATACGAGTACTGAGATAAGGATATCGAGCAGCACGTCGTAGAAGATAGAATTCGTCATCTCTTAAACTTTCACCACCAAAGCTTCCGAGGCTCCAGAATAGAAGATAGAACATGAGCCTTTGAGAAAAAGAGACTTTGGCAGCTTCCCCCCAAACCGAAGATCCATTAGATGAGCAGATTCGAAGCTCTATTTCAAGCTTGCCTTAGCCAGGTGCACAAAGAAGCACACCATTATCATCGATCCTGATGCTCCTTTTAAGAATGATCTTTGTGATTCTTTGTTTGAGGTTATATCATCCAAAAGAACAACAACATATCATCCCACACATAAATAACTCTTCTCAAATTTCATTCCACTGAAGTCTGAAGCGATCCATACCAAAAAGTTGTCAAGAGACCACTTTCCCCCAAGTAGATGAATTGATGCAGTCAGTCTCTTAGACTAGAGCTCACGAACCCGAATACACATATACCCGAAGACAGAGAAACTTATACCATCGAAGTAGTAGATTAAGTCCGATAGCCAAAGAATAACCCCGATGTATACTTTTCTCTCCCCTGAGGATAGTGTATGAAGCTCAAGAACCCGAAGTACCCGAATGCCCAAAGAGAGAATAACCGATAACATTGAAGAAGCAGGCCGAATCACTGATTATCTCTGCGGATGACTATCTCTGTGGATGTCAACTCCGGAATAAGTGATTATATCTCTGAATCACTGATTAAGCACTCAAGTGAAACAGCTGAGCGCCCCCCAATGTACACAATTCTCTCTCCCCTGATGATTGCGATAACATCGAAATCATCAGACACTTGTGTACCTTTTTTATCTTTAGGAACTAACTCTTCCATCTCTTCCCCCACATAGTTGGAATAAGAACACTAAACGCCATGAGTCAAACCTTGAGTTTCTCTGCGGTAATGACATTACTCTTCCCGGGATATCTTCAATCACTTAGAAGTATTAAGTTCATCAAGATTACTTGCGTTTAGATGCGTATCTCCTTCCCCCTTACTGGTTTTGACACTTCAGAATCAGCAACATCTTATCAGCCCAAATACTTGAAATCTTTTTTAGAAGACCACTTTTAATCTTTGTGAGAATCAACTTGCTGAAGAATATGAGCAAGTCTAATTGGGGATTAACTTTGGCTTTTCACTCTCCCCCAATTAGTGCTCTCCCCTAAACCGACAATCTTTATGATGAATGCTTGAATTAAGAAGAAGTCTTTAGATCGTTAAATGCAACTCGTCTTTAGTCTTCTAACATGTAGCAGAGAATGTAGAACCGACTGTAGACTCGACCTTCTTCAAGATTTTCCAGTTTGGGGAATAGAATGTTAACATCTTCATCTCACCAAAAAGCATTCCCGTTAACTTTGAAATAGCAAATCCCCTTAACTAAAATCCCTCCCAATCAAACAAGAACAGAAAGATGTTCATCAAAGAAATCAGCCCAGCAACTAGAAGCACTTTGTCATTAAACTCATCAGTCCGTATGAAGATGTTAGCCAACGGCTCTTAAAAAGAAACTCCATGTAAAGATGACCCGATAAGAAGAAGCTCTATTCTTACATGAGTTTGGAGCCGTTTGACCATTTGTTCTCAAAAATCAATCAACCATGCAGTGAATTCACACTTCTTCTCCCCCTCAAGAATTGCATACGGAGTTGCCATTCTTGATTGAACAAGTGAATATCTTTAAAATGTAGTCTCTTCACACTTCTCCCCCCAAAGGTTGCATATGATGTCGCCATCGTCATTATAATTGAGCAAGTGGAAAAAGAGAACAATCAACAGTAGTCCGGTTCACTTGATGACTGAAGCGCATGGAAAAAGCATGAAGCATGTTGATGAGAATGGTCATAATTGAGAAAATTTCTCTTCTTCAGAAGATAAAGCGCACTGAAGCGTACCCTTTTCTTTTCTTTAGGAACGAGGCTTGATCTGTTGTGTTCAAACGTCATAATCTCTCTCTTTTCAGCTCTCTTGGCAAAACATGTAATCAACCCCATTATCATTCAGTAGGCTCTTTGTAGTGACAGCTGATGGAGAAAAACCCAATATGATGAATTTGACCCTGAAGTAAACAAACCCGAACTCGTGACTTAAACTTGCACATATGTAACAAAGAGCGGTGCCGAGACTTCATCCTCCATTGAATCTCTAAGTACTCTATACTCTTCATCCAACCAACCATCAAGTATTAGACGTACATCACCTCTTGAAAATCCACAATTGACTGTGACACTGAGCACTACAACGTAACTCCTTAAAGTGATAGTTATTTTGGTGGTAAGAGCCCAATTCCCCCAAGTGGTAAAAAAAAGGTAAAAGTCACCCAACAATAACTAGATTTTCACGTCTTCATTTTTGATAATAAGCTTGAACAAGGATCTTGAAGAATCTTCATCCAACCATCCCCGATACCTTCAGATACTAAGTACACTCGCCCGTGATATTTCATTTCAACCTCAAATGAATAATAGTGAATTAACTCCGTTGTCACATCTTTTGGTTAAAAGCTCAAGTCTAGCCTCCTTTGACATTTTAAATGAACTATGATAATGGTTTTCATCCCGACCATGGTTAAAAGCACATAACCCCGTAAAACCATGTAATAACCAAACTGCCATGACGAATATCCAAACACACATCCAATTCATGAAGTACATCCTTTTATCTCTTCTTCGAAACAGAAACCATAGTACCAGCATCAAATAAGATCCCGAAATACACTTTCCTCTCTCCAGGATGGTTCCATCATCACGAGATTTTACAATTCTATGGTCTAAACCGAGAAATAGTTTCTTTCGAGGGATTTTACAAAACCAAGAATAAACCGCAAAATAGATCCGGAAATGCACATTACATTTACCAGGATGTTTCCATTGTCACGGGATTTTACAAGTCTATGATTTAAACCGAGAAATGGATTCTTTCGCGGGATTTTACAAAATCAAGACAAAACCGTAAACAATGTTAGTTTGAATGTGATATGACAACTTTGGTTTCGGTGAATATCTGTTTTAGGGGAACATGCAGTGGTTTTTCAGCGGTCCAAATACCAACATCAACAACAACATCAACCATCCAATAAACACTTTGGTAAACACATCATTCACGCATTATGTCGGCTATTTCAGTGACAACATGGTGAAGTAAACCCGATATGCCAAACTTGATCATGAAGTGAACTTACCAAGATTTGTTACTTAAACTTGTACTAATCCTTGTAAAGAATAAACGGTGTACCCAATGTACAAAATCTCTTGACGTATCCTCAACTGCGTGAGACACCGAAGTGATAGTTACGTTGTGGGTTAAGCGAGAAAGAATCACAACCGTAACTAAATAGCCAAGTCTTTATCACACTCAATAAACGCCCAAACAAGTCATCTTCACGAAAGGGTAGAAAGAAAGAAGACGAAATAAGTAAACGTTCCCGGAAAACGTCACTTCAAATCCAAATAAGAAATACCGTCTAAATAGCCCTGTAGTTACCATTTTCCAATATTAATAAAAGCCGTGACAAAATAACCTTCGTGAAAATGTATACACCAAAGCATCGTTCCGCACAACACAACGAATCTCATCAACTCATTAACTCATCAATTCTCATCAGATCTTATTGACAAATCACATCAGCTCTTCTCATATTATCCAAGTCTCATAAGAGCGGTCCAATTATGAGAAGCACATATGTTCAACATCCAAGTCCAAGTCATCATACATACTTCTCAAGCTCAGTCCAATGATTGGTATCCAAACTCACCATATGGTCCAAATAAGAATTCATCCTGAGAAATATCAATTCAATCCCATATTTGATTTTAATCATTGTCATACCTGTTAGGATTTAGTAAATCCAGTTATTAAAGAGTCAGTCACCTCAAGTATATGTAATCATTAGAAAGCTCGTAGTTGTAGATTATTATAAGTTAAGTAGTATTTAGTTTAAGTAACACCGTGGAGGACGGACGGGTCTTTACCCACTGTATGCCTGATCCACAGCCCGATAGGTGGCGTTTTATGTAAAGACTATAAATACTCTCTACCTTCCAAGGTAGAGAGTTGGAGCTCATAATAAGACTTTTCTTTCTCTCACTAAAGTTCCCTAAACCTCTAACTTTCTCTCTCTAGAATCATATTGTACGCCTATTTGATCTTATGGTTTAGTGTGTTTATGAAATCCAATATGTTACAAATGGTATCAAGAGCCATGGTTTGATCATCTCTTACATATCTTTGGATTTCTAGTGACTTTTAGGTGGTTTTACAGTTTGAAAAAGTTTAGTGGTTTTTGCATCATTTGGATCATTTCTAGTGTTAAAGTTTGAATCTTGGGTGTAGCTTTGTGTTTAGAATCATTGTATGTGCTTGGGTTTTGATTTGGTAAGCTTGAATCATCGTGGTTGGGTTGTTTTTGGATTAAAAAGTGGTGTTTATGTGTTTTTCTAGCTAGCGACTTGAGCTACGGATAAGTTATCTTGGTAGCGACTTGCTTTGTAATTTGGTAGCGAGTTGTAGCTGAAGGTCTTAGCGAGTTGAGCTAGCGACTTGTCTATTGAGACAAGCCGACAAACAGTACACTTAGTGGATTCTCCACTACGGGTAGCGACATGGTGAAAGTTAGCGACTTGTACTTAAGTTTGTTAGCGACTTGGTGTTAGCGATTTGGTGCTTATCGAGTTGCTCTTTAGCGACTTGACAACTTAGCGATTTGGTGCTTAGCGAGTTGCTCTTTAGCGACTTGACAACTTAGTGACTTGGTGCTTAGCGACTTGCTGTCAAAATTTTGCTAGCGACTTGGTGCTTAGCGAGTTGTTATTTAGCGACTTGACTGTGTCTTAGCAACTTGGTAGTATAGCGACTTGGTGCTTAGCGACTTGGTTCAGGTTCTCTTAGCGACTTGGTTGACTCTGTCTGTAATACGGTTTTCTCTTGATTTAGTAAAATCCCGTGAAAGAATCTATTTCCTGGTTTAATCATAGAGTTATAAAATCCCGTTTAATCTGTCAACATGTCTACCAACGTTCCTACAATCATCTCCACTGTTGCCGAGGATGTTCAAGCAGCTGGTTCAGATACTCGTCCACCCATGCTTGACAGAACTGACTACGACTCTTGGGCTCAAAGAATCAGATTGTACTGTCTTGGAAAGGAAAATGGGGTTAACATTCTCAAATCCATTGATGAAGGACCATATCGGGTTGAGACTACTAGAGACGTAATTGATACAGCTGAAGATGGAACATTGATTTACGGAATGGACAGACCAAAGATGTATGATGAGCTTGATGATAAGGAGAAGAAGAGATTCGATGCAGATATCAGGGCTTCTAACATTATACTGCAAGGTCTTCCAAACGACATCTACAAGCTTATCAATCACAACACTGAAGCAAAGGCTGTATGGGATAATGTCAAGATGCTTCTCTCAGGTTCTGAATTGACTATTGAAGATAGATAATCACAACTATATGATGAATTTGAGCATTTCAAGATGAAACCTGATGAGAGTGTCTATGAGTACTATGTGAGATTCCATAAGCTTGTGAATGACATGAGGAACATCAAAATGACTATGCCTAACATTCAGCTGAACTCAAAATTTGTGAACAACATGAATCCCGAATGGCACAAGTTTGTCACTTCTGTGAATCTCACTAAAGGATTGAAGAATACAAACTATGAGCAACTGTATGCCTTCCTTCTCCAGAATGAGAGACATGCTATGTTTGAAAAAAAGATTCTGGAACAGTTCAAAACCAATCAGGGAGAAACAAGTTCATCTAATGATTCAACTGCCTTCTACTCAAACATTGGAATTACCACCAAAGCATCTCAAGTTATACCCATGGGTAATGGTAATCACAAACTCATTCCCGATCCTATGTTCAAACAAGCTGATGCTGATGCACACGTGGGAAACTTCATTAATCAACTGGCTCTCCTGATTAGTCAAAACATGAACTCTCTTCCACACACCAAAAACAATCTCATAACTGCATCCAATCCACACAATCAAGCCACTGTCAGAGATGGGAAGGTTATGGTGCAGCCAGTTTAAGAAAGGCAATATGAACAAGGAAGAGGTGGAGCTGGTAGAGGTTATGCTGCAAATCAGAATAGGGGAAGGAATGGAAACCAGGGTCAAGCAAAACCAATCAAATGTTACAACTGTGGAGGTGAGGGACACATTGCAAGGAACTGCACATCGCCAAAACGCCCTCAGAATGCAGAGTACTTCAGGGATAAGATGTTGCTTGTGCAAGCTCAGGATAATGGTGCAGCTTTGGATGAAGAGGAGTTGTTGTTTTTGGCTGAAGGAAATGCTAAGACATATGATGCAGATGTGGATGAGCAACCAATTCAGGAGATAGGCCATAATCATCAGAATGCCTTTCAAGTAGGTGATTGTGATGCATACGACTTTGATGTTGATGAAGAACCTACTGCACAAACCATTTTCATGGCTAGCATTTCTCCAATGGTCTCTCCTAAAGTCTCTTCATCACCACAAGTTGGTCCATCCAAAGACAAAATCATTTCTGAGGTATTAAAATTATACGATGAAGTTGATGTGCAAAAGATACATAACGAAGTACAATCAACTGTAATTATTGAGTCAGATATTGAAAATATGGGTAATATCAATGTTGTCCCATATGATCAATATGTGAAACAAAGTGAAAGTGAGATTGTACCAAGGGATGCATCTTCTGCATTCAACAATGATTATGTTTTTGATGAATTCACTGCATGTGCCCCTGATGATTCTGTCATCTCTGAACTGAATGTCGATAAAGAACGTGTTGCTATTTATGAACAACGTGCAAAATTTGAGATGACCACCCGTGAGCAGGAAATGGATGACCAAATGCGTACAACTATTAGAAAAAGTAGGTTTAGAGAAGAAGTATTAAAACAAGAGTTAAACTCCTTACAAGAAAAGCTTTCTAAAACTGCTAAGCAAAAACAAGAACTTCAAGAAAATGTTAAAATGCTTAAGCAAGAATTCAGTGCTAAGGAATCAAAACTTTTGAATGATTTTTCTAATCTAAAAACCTTGAAAAACAAGCTTGAAAATAAGTTGTACGTACAAGGAAATACCATTCAGACTGCTCACTTAATCACTAAGCATAGAGTCTTAAGCGATAAGCATAGCATTCCCCTTGTTGAGGAACCAAATCCAGAGGTCATTAAAAAGGCTAGAAATGCTCATAAGGTTCTTTATGATGGCAATGAAATCCTTAAGCCTAGACAGAAACCTAGTTGCGTTGAGTGCACTGAGGAAGATAAGAAATCAGATGAAGTCACTAGGGAAAAGATGAACAAGAAATTAGATGATCCTAAATGTAAAGAGAAGAAAATAAATATCACACCCCATGATTACAAGAAGGAGAATTGGATTTCCTTGAACATGTTTAAGCCTCAGACGTTGTTAACACCCGAACAAGTGTTCTGGAAAAAGGATTTAGATAAGCAAAAAGAAGAGAATCTTATTGTAACAAACCCCCCCCCCTTTAGGAAAATGCCTTCAGCGACTGTGTATCCTCCCAATACACCAATGCATTTAGTTCCTAGGACTATTGCCACTAAAAGCAAGACCTTAATCAGTCAATATGTTATTTTATTAACTATTTGTTGATTTTGAGAAAACTTGTAAGAAAAGGATCACACCCACTGGTATAACTGAAGGGGAAAGGGGTTTTGAGCAAACAAAAGAATGTTATTTAACTGAAGTCATGCCTTTCTTTAAACAACTAAAAGATCATTTTGAAATTCTTAAAAAGGGAATGAATTTAGACATTAAAGAAATGGAAAAGGAATTTGATGCAATGATAGTTGAGGTTAGTGACTATGAGCGAGCACTAAAATATAATGAGATTGAGAGGAAGAACTTGCATACATTGAATGACACTCTTATTACTGAATGTGTTGCTCAAGATGTGTTTTTCACTGCTACAAATTGTTCCATTAATGCTTCTCAATTTCATGAATTATCTGTTGCCTTGAAAGTCTCCCATGATCGTGTCATTGAGCTTGAAAAGACTAATTCTAAACTAAATGAGAAAATTGAACTGGATGATCATGACAATTTGGTTAAACATTTTTCTAAACTAGAGGTTGAGCATTTTAATTTACAACTAAAATATCAACATCTTAAAGAAAATGTCAAAACTTCAAATATCAAGACATCCTCAGATGCTCCAGAGTTTGATGCAGTTTTTCAAATTAACAAACGTGATGAACAGATTCAAGCTCATTGTAACACGATAAGAAAGTTGAAAGCCCAAATCTCTCAATTAAAGGGTCAAAAGAACAATGTGACTGGCTCCCAAATGCCTCCTCCTTTAGATTCTCAGAATTCTCAAACGTTTCATCTTCAAAACTTAGTAAATGCATTACAAAAGGAAAACAAAAGTTTTCTAGAATAAAATGAAAAGGTTAAACGTCATTTCAATGAGTTATTTGAATCAATAAAGGTCACTCGTAACAAAAATAACGAACAAATAGCTTCATTGCAAAAGGAAATTGAGAATCTGAAGAGTCAGGTAAAAGGGAAAATGCCAATGACCAATGGGGAGAATGGTGTATCAAAGGTTCACTCTTGTAATAAATATGCTTTGTCTGTGAAATATGTTCCCCTCATCTTAGGAATAACAAACTTGCAATTCAAACATATTTCTCATGCCTTAAGGATTGTCTAGAATGTCTCCGTGAGATTGTTGAAGAGGATAAGTTAGAGAAACCACTTGATAATGCAATTGGGCATGCATGCTTATATGCCGAACGATCTCAAGAACTTCTAGAATGCTTAATCACAATATGCCCTAAGTCCTTAGGTGAGAGAGTTAATCCTTTGATTCCTTGTTCTATGCCTAGTGCCAAGCATGAAATCCATTCAATACCCAATGTTATGAATGTGAACCTTAGTGTGCCTTCAAGTAGTTCAGATTCCAGATCTGTTAGTGCTAAGAAAGCGAACTCTAGTGTGCCTTCTAGGAGTACAAATCCCAGCACTTCTAGTTTTTAAGAAAGTGAACCTTAGTGTGCCTGCATGTAGTTCAGATCCCAGCACATCTAAATAGGAGATGCAAAGAGTAGAAAAACCAACTCATGTTACCATTCCCTCTACAGGAGTAATCAGTGACATTAAAGCGAGCAGGTCAAAGTCTCAAGACAATACAAGGAATGATAGGACCTCGCAAGCTAAGAATGTGCATTGGAAGAGAGTAGAAGACCAACCTAGGAACTTTAAGTTTGAGCCGAATAAAACGAATCGTGTTGATTCTAGTATTTGCCATAGGCGTACTGTAATTAATTCGAATTCTGATACTATTTGCAAACCTTGTAATGATGTCTGCTTGAATTCTGTTACTAATCATGAATGTGGTGTGAATGTTTTGTCTAAAGCTGTCAAATCTCCAGTTAACATTGTTAAAGCAAAATATCATGCTAAGAAGGCAAAAGGGCAAAGGCTAAAGAAAGTTAGAAAACAGTGGAAGCCCACAGGAAGAACATTTAGTAAGATAGGTTATCAATGGATACCTGTTGGCCATAAGGTTAATCAGACAATGCCCACTAGAAAATGGATGCCTACTGGTAGAACTATTCCCTTAAGAAGTGAACATACTTTAAATAGGGCAAATACGGACACTAGTACTGCATCTATTCATAATAACTCCATGGATTCAATTTCTGATATGAATGTTTCTATTTCTGATGTGGGTGTTCCAATCACTGTTACTAACCAAATGGAACCCATTCTTGCATGGGGATCCCAATTATCCAGTTATCCATTCTTGTCTGTGTTCAACTGCAGATCGTTCAAATCGTTTTGTGGTACCTGGACTCAGGTTGTTCCAAGCATATGACTGGAGACCGGTCGCGGCTCATGAACTTCGTGAGTAAATTCATCGGGACACTTAGATTCGGGAACGACCATTTTGGAGCTATTATGGGTTATGGAGATTATGTGGTTGGTAAAAGTGTGATTTCCAGGGTATATTATGTGGAAGGTCTTGGTCACAATCTGTTCTCTGTTGGTCAATTATGTGATTCCGATCTAGAAGTGGCTTTTAGAAAACATACTTGCTTCGTTAGAGAACTTGATGGTGTAGAATTATTAAGAGGTACTCGAGGTTCCAACCTATACACCATCTCTATCGATGACATGATGAAGTACTCTCCAATCTGCTTGCTATCAAAGGCTTCTAAAACAAAGTCTTGGTTATGGCACCGTCGTCTCAATCACTTGAACTTCGGCACCATAAACAACCTTTCCAGAAAGGATCTTGTTAGAGGCTTACCCAGATTAAAATATGAAAAAGATCATCTTTGTTCAGCTTGCCAATTGGATAAAAGCACGAAATATGCCCACAAACCAAAACCCACAAATTCTGTAATGGAAGTTCTTCATACCCTTCATATGGATCTGTGCGGACCAATGAGAGTGCAAACGATAAATGGGAAGAAATACATTATAGTAGTTGTTGATGACTACTCTTGATTTACGTGGGTAAAGTTTTTGAGGAAAAAGGATGAAACTCCAGATGTCATCATCAAACTAATCAAACAGCTTCAGGTTCGACTCAACAATACAGTCAGAATTGTTCGAACAGACAGTGGCACAGAGTTTGTCAACAAAGACTTAATTCAGTTTTATGAAAGTGTTGGAATCAGTCATCAAAGAAGTGTTCCACGAACTCCCCAACAGAACGGTGTAGTTGAAAGACGAAATCGAACTCTTGTAGAAGCCGCAAACAATGCTTATTTATTCGAAGGTTCCAATGTTTCTATGGGCTGAAGCCATTGCCACTGCATGCTACACCCAAAATCGTTCCCTTATACACACCTCTCATGGAAAAACTCCATATGAACTTGTTCATAAATGAAAACCTGATCTCTCCTACCTTCGTGTGTTTGGTGCTTTGTGCTATCCAACAAATGACGGTCAAGATTTAGGTAAATTAAGAGCAAAGGCAGATATTGGAGTTTTTGTTGGGTATGCACCAAACAAGAAGGGTTACCGAATCTACAACAAGAGAACCCGTAATATCATAGAAACAATTCACGTTACGTTCGATGAGCTGACCGGTCAAATGGCTCCTGGACAACCCAGTTCTGGACCCGCACTTCAAAACAGTCCCATTGGTTCATCCCTTGTACCAAATTCCTCTCCAGCTACTCCATATGTACCTCCAACTGAAGATGATTTGAAGAAATTGTTTGATCCGATGTTTGATGAACACTATGAGCCAAGTGCTAATGAACTGTCAATTCCCACAACAGAGGCTGCTCATATCCCTGAGAATGAAGTCAATCCTTCAGTCTCAATATCATTAAGTCAAGAAGCGCCTGTTGCTGATAACTCAGTCTCATCAACAAATCATCAATCTTCGAATGTACATCATGGAACTGTTTCTGGCATCAATGATGAAGTTAATCCCTTTGCTACTCCTGAAGATGCTCCATTTGAAAACATATTTGCTCCTGAATCATCATCAGAACCATCTTCTTCAGGAGACATCGACTCTGCTACCTCAGTCCCTCAACAACTGCCACATGAACACCTTAGAAAATGGACTCACGATCATCCATTAGACAACATCATTGGAAATCCCTCTCATCCAGTATCAACACGGAAACAACTTGCAACCGATGCCTTATGGTGCTTCTTCAACTCCGTACTCTCTAAGATCGAACCAAAAGATGTTAAAACCGCCATGAATGAAGACAGCTGGTTCAATGCCATGCAAGAAGAAATTCATGAGTTTGATCGACTTGATGTATGGGAATTAGTACCTGCTCCAGATTATGCTATGATCATTGCTCTAAAATGGATCTTCAAAGTGAAACTTGATGAGCATGGTGATGTCTTAAAGAACAAGGCTCGATTGGTTGCTAAAGGATACCGTCAAGAGGAGGGTATTGACTTTGAAGAATCATTTGCTCCTGTTGCTCGTATCAAGGCAATCAGAATCTTCTTGGCTAATGCTGCTAGTAAGAACATGGTAGTCTATCAGATGGATGTAAAGATGGCATTTCTGAACGGAGATCTTAAAGAAGTCGTCTACGTCAGCCAACCTGAAGGCTTTGTGAATCCAGATCATCCTACTCACGTCTATCGTTTGAAGAAGGCTCTTTACGGTTTAAAGCAAGCTCCAAGGGCATGGTATGATACGCTATCAAAGTTTCTTCTATCTACCGGATTCAGCAAAGGTGCAGTTGATCCAACATTGTTCACCAGGAAGTCAGGCAAACATTTAATTCATGTTCAAATTTATGTTGATGATATCATCTTTGCCTCGACTAACCCCAATGAGTGTGACCGTTTTTCAAATGAAATGCGTTCAAAATTTCAAATGTCAATGATGGGACAAATGTCATTTTTCTTGGGATTACAAATTTAACAAAGTCCCGGAGGCATTTTCATAAATCAATCTAAATATGCAAATGAGATTTTAAAGAAATTTGTATTCGATTCTAGTGACCCTGTTGACACTCCCATGATTGAACGTACCAAACTAGATGAGGACCACTCAGGGATCATGGTAGACCAAACGAAATATCATAGTATGATTGGATCCCTGATGTACCTCACAGCTAGTAGACCAGACATCTTGTTCGCTGTTTGCATGTGTGCTAGATACCAGGCTAAGCCTACTAAAAAGCACCTTGAAGCGGTTAAACGGGTCTTTCGGTATCTCCAAGGTACCATCAATATGGGACTTTGGTACCCGAAGGACACCGGTATGTCACTAACAGCCTATGCAGATGCTGATCATGCAGGATGTCAAGATACTCGTCGAAGTACGTCTGGAGGTGCTCAGTTTTTGGGTGATAAGCTTGTAAGCTGGTCTTCAAAGAAGCAAATGAGTACTTCTATTTCCTCTACAGAGGCGGAATACATAGCCATGTCATCTTGTTGTGCTCAAATCCTATGGATGAGATCCCAATTATCTGACTATGGCTTTGAATTCAATAAAATCCCTCTGTACTGTGATAATAAAAGTGCTATTGCTCTCTCATGTAACAACGTACAACACTCAAGAGCAAAGCACATTGACATTTGACATCATTTCATCAGGGAGCAAGTTGAAAACGGTGTGGTGGAACTTTACTTTGTGAGGACTGAATACCAGTTAGCAGACATCTTCACCAAAGCTCTTTCTAGAGAACGTTTTGAGTTTATTCTTCCACGATTGGGTCTTAAGAGCCTACAACCAGAAACACTCAAACGTCTTCAAGAGGAAGAAGAGGAGTAAAAGGTTTCCTTCATCTATCCCCTGTAAATATTTTTTCGAAAAACAAAATACAAAATTATAAAACCTTAAAAAATCAAATAGAAAAATATAAAACTTTCAAAATCCATAAAAATTTGAAAAATTCGAAAAATCTTCAAAACATATTGTCATTTTGTCATGTTTCTCTCGATTCGATAATATCTACGGTCTTAATGTTGTCATTCAAAGAATGACACGGGACTTTAGTTGTTGTTCGAATTTTAAAAAAATAAGAAAAATCAAAAAAAATCAAAAAAAAATCAAAAATTAAAAAAATCAAAAATTATTTTTGGGAGAAAGAGAAAACATGGTTTATTGTCATTTCAGGCAGTAACCCGCTTTTCAAAGATAGAACAGAGTCATACTTTATCTTGGTTTTCAAATTTCTTTCTCTGATTCTTTAAACTAATCCTTACTATCTAATGAAAACTAGTTGTTTTGAAAAATAACTCGGACTCTATTTTTGATAATCATCTGGACTTAAAAGTTTGTCAAAATATCTAGCTCTCAATCAACAACTTATGTCATTGATTGAGGGGGAGAATGATTTCAATTAAATCAAAAAGTTATTTGTCATACAATTATTTTCAAAAGATAATCATGCATGTTTATTCAATGGAGTTTAAAGTCTCAAAATCCGATCCTTATCAGATAAAACGCTTTCATAATCAAGTCACAATTCTCCCTAAAAGCTTTCAAATTCAATTTAAATCTACAGAGATAACAAATCTCAAAGTATTTGATAATTGTGATCGGGGGAGAATTTGTGATTTAAATTGGATTTAAACTGATAATTCGGTAAATGGTTTTATAAGGATGTACAAGCTCTCCTTCCCACATGTGCCAAACGATTTCAAATTTTCCATGCACATGTTGAGGGGGAGCATCTATCTTAAACCACTAAGATCTGAAACGTGATCAATTTATATCAATGTGCAGGTTCCCTCTTGTATGTGCAAAACTATTTCAAACCTCAAGGCACATATTGAGGGGGAGCAAGTTTATGAAAACCTCATCCTTCCCTTATATGCTTTATCTACTTGTTTTGATTAGGGAAGTGATGTTGATATATTTTAGAAAATGGTAATCAAAGAAGTTAATTCTTTCTCTTGTCTCCGTGTGCAAAACGATTTCAAACACTTGATGCACATGTTGAGGGGGAGCTCTTGTTCTAAAAATATCAAAACAATTCAGGTACAAAATGCTTTGATAATATATCACAAGTATCTGGATTGATTTTCAAATGGTTTTCAATTGGTTCCAATGGCAGATGAACAATACCAAATAGACCGACCAAATTTACTTTATGTACGGTGATATAAGGATGATAAGGTTAGGTATTTGTTCCCATGATCCGCCAGAACCGGAGGGATCTACCCAGGGACAATCCACTAGATAGTGTAGAGTCCTTAGGTATATTGAAAAAAGGAGAAAAATGAGATATGGGAAGAGTGCGGACTGAGACTGAGCTCGTACTAGAATAAACCCAACAAGGTTCTAGCTATGAAGTCTCGGTAAGCACTGAAGGGGTTGAAGAATGAAAAAGAATTGAATGAGAAAAGGGTGAAAACAAATAGCCCTCCAATTATTCAACCTTAGGGAAGAAACCGGGTTCAATTCATTTGCTACTGGTGGTTACCAAGGTAACATTGGTATTGAAGACAAGACGTCATGGACCCAGTGACGCACTACACTTCAACTTCCCAAACCACTCAAGTTCCTCTTAAAAGGACTTGTTTCATTCTCACGGGGAACCGAAATTATCTATCGACTTTCTCATAGAGATTGTTGGTATTGAAGAAGGAGACCCTCTCCCTAGTCTCCGATATAGGATCCAAATATGCACAAATTGAGTCTAGAGCCACGAGATCATCAATAAATCTCATTAGGACACTTTCAATGAAGACTCTCTGTTTCACACAATGTGGAAAGATAGATTATATCTTGAGTCCTACGCATTATCCTTGTGGTATTGCCAGAACATTTGAGTGATATGCAAACATATTCACAATGAAGATGGAAAGCCTTCTGGATCCAACATCAAACAAGCTCCTGGTAGGTGGCATGTGAGATCTATTCAATAGATCAACCATGTGACAACTGAACAGAAACAATGGGGCGATTCAATCTTTTGAATCAATCCTGGTTCAGGTTATGGATTGACGGATACCTTTGAAAAACCGGTCTTTGTGCTTAAAAACTCTTTTCTTTAGCACTTCGACCGTGTACGAATATTTCAAATCAAAAGGTGTTTATGATTGATAATTGATTTTCATTAAAACCTTCGTTGTATTGCAAAAACAATTTCTATTGTGCGATACACGATTGTTTTTCAAATCTCTTTTCGTCAATCAGTGAATCTCTATTCGCTGGTTCACTCACTCCGTGTTGTCTTCTTTGAGACGTTCCGGTTTGAGAACAGCTAGAGCAGCTGCGAAACCCTGTCAAGGAAATTATTCAGAATTATACTTGATCACAGGCAGTACTTGTACTGATCAACGGGGAACCGTGGGCCGTGTACCTCAATTCAACGAAAGTGATCAAAGACACTTTCGTGCGCTTTATTGCTAAATGTTTTATGCAGGTACGCCCTACGTTTGCAGCTGATCAGAATGATGCGGTCAATCCATAGCCGCATGCTCACTCAACACATTCATCTATTCATAAAATCATGATTAGTGCATCAATGACTCTGATATTTTCACTCCATGCTTCTGCTACGCTGCTGCCAATATCATGAATCAGCGAAAGCTTCCGCTACTCTGATGAGAATATATCATGATCCAGAATGTGAGCATGTCGGTACGTATGTCACAACATCACATAATACCAACACCACAATGGATGAGTCAGAGATTGATGTTTGCTGATGATCTCAAAAGCTGGCTCAATAAATTATTATCACGTGGATCAGTAAAAAGACCTCCACTTGGATTAACCAAACATGCAATGAGAAGAATCGATGACTACGAGCTTCGGAGCAAAGTACTACATCAAGAATGCAAGAACAATTTTTAATGTAATATCTGTTTGTATTCAATGTAATTTTAGTATATGTTTGAGGTGACTTCCCTTAGGGGGAGATTGTTAGGATTTAGTAAATCCAGTTATTAAAGAGTCGGTCACCTCAAGTATATGTAATCATTAGAAAGCTCGTAGTCGTAGATTATTATAAGTTAAGTAGTATTACTATTTAGTTTAAGTAACACCGTGGAGGACGGACGGGTCTTTACCCACTGTATGCCTGATCCACAGCCTGATAGGTGGCGTTTTATGTAAAGACTATAAATACTCTCTACCTTCCAAGGTAGAGAGTTGGAGCTCATAATAAGACTTTTCTTTCTCTCACTAAAGTTCCCTAAACCTCTAACTTTCTCTCTCTAGAATCATATTGTACGCCTATTTGATCTTACGGTTTAGTGTGTTTATGAAATCCAATATGTTACAATACCACTCATTCACGAGAAATATCAATTCATAAGTATCCGTATTACCAAATGTACCAAATATCAAAAATCATCTCACGCCCCATTAGTTAACAGCCCATGAGAATTTATAAGATAGTTGAAGCCCACATGGTACTCAAATAATACAGTCCCATTCAAATGATACTACACCTATGTTACTCGGCCCAAATGATCATACCAATTAATTTCAAACACAAATTTCGTGGCCCATGATCAAGAAGCATACAGGTAACAGTTCGGCCCATTACTCCAGCATAAAGCCCAACTCCAATTCAAAATATTCGGCCAATACCCATGCCCTAATATACCGGGTATAAAATAGTCACTCATAGTCTCACTACCCTAAAAATTCTCATATCAAACCCTAAACTTAATCTATGTCCGCCCCCACCTACACATTTCAGCATCTCACCAAGTCCTAATACCACTCAACACAAACCCTAAGTACTTATCAAAAGTCCGCCCCACTTAATCTCAGGAACATCACACACCTATTTTTCTTTCACACATATGCGCCTCCTATGATGAAGAAACGCATCATCAAATCACTAAGACCTCGCCACAGGGTTGGCTAGAGGCTCAACATCTTGGCCACAGGGATGGCATAGAAGATGAAACGGCTTCAATGTAAACAAAATGGACACGGGTAGGTAATTCATTAATCTTAAAAACATCATTGAGCCGAATCAAAAGAAGGATGAAACACACATGTTTTACTCCCTCTTTAATGTATTCGAACAATAGTCAAAGACTAGAGGTCTATGACGAATAAAATTTCGTGATTTAGATCTTTTGAAGGTCTCGAAATCATTTGATATAAACGAAATTAAATTCTGAGGTCCATTTTGTTGGTCATTTAATTGAGTCCGAGTCATGTATGAGAAGCTTAGGATATGTGATGATTAAGTCTTTTTGTGTATAAATCTTTGAGATCTATGGCAGTAGTTGCACACTACAAAGACAAAAACTGAGATCATTAGAGTCTTTCAATTTAATAACGAGTCTTGATTTAGTTTGTTGAGGATCGATGATATTGGTTTCCATTACTCTTATCCGTGAGTATTGAAAAGAACAAAGCTTAGATCCAAGATGAATTAGTAAGATAGTAACTTGTTTGGTTTTGATTGATGATGGTAAAAACCTGAAGTCATTTTGAGTCTAGTTATTGTTGGTAGATGATTCGTTGATGACGGTTTAGTCATCAACCGATGATGGTTAACTTGAGGTTGTGATGTTGGTAATGGCATAAGTTTAATGTGGTCGTGGTCTTACTTACTTCATCTCTTCTTGTCAAGTCGCTACCGTCAAGTCAAGTCGTTACATCACATACAAGTCGCTACTTCATGTTAAGATACACATCGCTACATGTTAAATAACAAGTCGCTACATTATCTGTTGCACAACTCGCTAACTTATAAACATAAGTCGCTTTTGACCGTTTGACTTTTAGACAACTCTCTACGACTTGTAAAGACAAGTCGCTATCAGATTCAATGAATCTGGACGGAATATTGACAAGTCGCTAGCAAGATGTTTGAGTTTTTCCGGCGAGTTATTCTGACCACTTTTCCGACCATATTCATAACAAACCCAGAAAACTGCTATGAAATTATTGTTTGCCCAGTTTGACCAAGAAAAGGTAACCATTTGACCACAATGATAACAAGATCGTCATATAAGGACTGTTTGGACAAGTAGAAAACAGAAACAGATATAACTTTGATGCCACATGACTTATTGTTTTTGACCAACCAAAAGGATACAAAACATGTTAAGACAGTTTTATCACAACACAAAAAAAACATTTTCCGACCCCAAAAGTTACCAAAAATAGTTAAAACATGTATCAAAAACCAAAATAACACATCAAAACATCATAACCTTGTATCAAACCGCATCAAAACCAAACAAGCCTCATAAAAAGAACCGTGTAAAAAACCATATAAATCATCAAAACAACCAAACCTGGATCTGATGCCAATTGAAGGATCGTAAATATTGTGTTATTTGATGATTCGGGTGGTCTTGGGTGATGGAAATACATGTTAGCCATTTAGAGAGAGAAAGATAAGAGAGGGTGTTCTTGGTAGAGACTTGCTTAACAAATTATGAAAGTTTAGATTGAAAGAAGCACCACCCCTTCCATGGATGGAAGGGGTATTTTTAGTTACAAAGCATACATCCTCCTGTCGGACTGTGGATCAGGCATACAGTGGGTAAAGACCCGTCCTTCCTCCACGGTGTTACACTAAACTATTCTATGCTACAAACTAACTAATAAACTACTAAATAACGTAAATAACTACACGTCTATGAGCTAACATATGCTAGACCATAATTGGGGTGACTGACACTTTAACATGGAATTTCCAATTCCTAACAGGAAAAACTGAATATGAAGCTAAAAGATCCTGAGTGTAAAAAACAAAACATAACGTTCAAACCCTATGATTACACTAAATAAAATTGGATTTCCCTGAATAGATTTAAGCCTCAAACTCTATTAACCCCAGAACAAGTTTTTTGGAAAAAGGACATAGATATGCAAAAGGCTAATGCACTTGTTAAAACGAACACTCCCCTTAGGAAAATGCCTCCAGCAACTGTGTATCCTCCGAATACACCCAAGCATTTAGTTCCTAGATCTATTCCCACTAAGAGCAAGACCTTAATCAGCCTATATGTTGTTTATCAACTATTTGTTGATTTTGAGAAGACATGTAAGAAAAGGATCACACCTACTGGGATAACTGAAGGGTAAAGGGGTTTTGAGCAAACTAAAGAATGCTATTTAACTGAGTTCATGCCTTTCTTTAAACAATTAAAAGGTCAATTTGAAAGTCTTCAAAAAGGAATAAACTCGGATATTAAAGAAATGGAAAAGGAATTTGATGCAATGATTGTTGAGGTCAATGACTATGAACGGGAACACAAATATAATGAAATTGAAAGGAAAAATCTGCATACCTTAAATGAGAACTTAGTATTGAGTTGTGTGGCTCAAGATGTGTTTTATACTGTTACTAAGCACTCTATTACTGCTTCTCAATTTCATGAATTATCTGTTGCCTTGAAAGTTTCCCATGATCGTGTCATTGAGCTTGAAACAGCAAATTCAAAAATGCATGATAAACTTGAACAGGATGATTTTGATAACTTGGTCAAACATTTTTCTAAATTGGATGTTGAATATTTTGCTTTGCAATTGAAATATCAACATCTCAAAGAAAATGTTAAAACTACAAATATCAAGACATCCTCAGATGCTCCTGAATTTGATGCAGTTTTTGAAATAAACAAACGTGATGAACATATTCAAGCTCACTGTAACACGATCAGAGAGTTGAAAGCCCAAATCTCACAATTGAAGGGCGAAAGAAATGGCTCCCAAATGCCTCCACCTTTAGATTCTCAATCTTCTCAAAATTTTCATTTTCAAAACTTGGTTAATGTTTTACAAAAGGAAAATGAGAGTTTTCTAGAAGAAAATGAAAAGGTTAAATGATACTTTAAAGAGTTATATGATTCAATGAAAGTCACTCGTGACAAGAACAACGAAAAAATAACGTCTTTACAAAAGGAAATTGAGAATCTGAAGAAAAAGGAGAAAGGGGAAATGCCACTTGTCTTTAATGAGAATGTTGCATCAAAGTCATCTGCAGACTCTAAATATACTGTGACTGTTAAATACATTCCTCCTCATCTTAAGAATAACGAACTTGTGTTTCATAACTATTTCGCTCACCTTAAGGATAGTCTAGAATGTCTCCTTGAGATTGTAGAAGAGGATTTCATAAATAAGCCACTTGATAGAGAAATTAGGTTTGCTTGCATTCAGGCCAAACGATCTCAGGAGCTGTTAGAATGTTTAAGAGCAACATGCCCTAAATCCTTATGTGAGAAAGATAAAGCTGTGATGACTTGTTCTATGCCTAAAGTTAAGCATGTAAGCTTCAATGTGCCTTCAAGTAGTTCAGATCCCAGCACTTCTAAACCTGAAAAGCAAAAAGTAGCAATACCAACTAATGTTCCCATTCCCTCTACAGGAGTAAAAAGTGACACCAAAGCAAGCAGGTCAAAGCCTCAAGGCAACATAAAGAATGATAGGACCTTGCAAGCTGGGAATGTTCAGTGGAAGAAAGTAGAAGACCACCCTAGGAACTTTAAGTTTGAGTTGAATAAAACGAATCGTTTTGATTCTAGTATTAGTTATAAGCGTACTGTAATTAATTCGAATTCTGCTACTTTTGACAAAACATGTAATGATGAGTGCTTGATTTCTGTTACTAATCATGAATGTGGTGTGAATGGTTTGATTAATGCTGTTAAATACCCAGTTAAAACTGTTAATGCCAAAATTCAAGCTAAGAAGGCTAGAAAGCAAAGGCGGAAAAAGGGTAGAAAACAGTGGAAACCCACAGGAAGAAAACTCAGTAATGTAGTTTATCAGTGGATACCTACTGGACAAAAATTTAATCTTAATGAGTTGTGCCCTAGATTATCTAGACCAATGCCCATTAGGAAATGGATGCCTACTGGTAGAACTATTCCTTTAAAAAGTGAACATACTTTGAATAGGTCTAATTCTGTAAAACCCTAAAAATCTAAAACATGTGAAAAGACTATTTTGCCCCTCAAATTTTACATTTATAAAATACGTAAACTATGTCAAGCTCATTAAATGTTTAACCTAACTTACGTATAATCATTGAACTTTGATCCACACTATCCTCAATGTAATGAAATTGAACTTAGCATATGATTCGAGGCTTAACGATAGTAAAAGCTACAATCACCAAATAAATAACGTGTACAAAAATCGACCAATGCCTATGTCAATTTCACCTCACATTTTTATGCATTGCATGGGCCGAAACTAGCATCACATTGCACCTAAAATTCTAAGGCCCATTGTTTGAATTTGGAAAGTATTTTGCTGTTGTGATCCCCTTTTAACTCGGCCAAAAGATAACACCCTTAACTCCACCATTTAATTCCTTTTAACTCTCATTATCAACTTACCTTTTCTATCATTCAACTTACACGCATGAAACCCTAACCAAGAGAAAATAAATAAATGACGGCAACCAATCTTTTCTGTCTCTCTTCCATACGACCACCAAGGCAAGCACAAAGGAGATTCATATAGTGATTGAAGGAAGTCGTGAGTCCATGGTTCGAAGGACTGTAATCGTGGTTTTCCGGTTCGAAAGGGTAGCCTTTGTTTGTGGAGATTCTGATTCGAGGGCTGCTGTGTCGTGGCTCGAAGGTTGGGCTGATCGTGATGTTGGCTCAAGGCTGGTCGTGGTGGCAGTTTAGGGATGGTCGTGGGCTTTCTGCTGTGATCGTGTACGTGACTACGTGTTCTTGTTTCGGCTTAAACCATATGTCGTTGATCATTAGTGTTCGCGGCTAGAGTCTTGGTTTCAGTTGGTCGAGATCAGTTTTACCTTGGTTCCATCAGCCGGAGATGAGTACGTGTCGGGGTTGATTCTCGTTGCATGTTTTATTGAGTGTTCATGTTTCGAATTTCCCTTGGCGTTTTGGAGGTATACTCTTCAAATCATGTTTTAGTTTGTCTACTGTATATGTCGCTAAGTTTAAAAGTTAGAGATTTAAGAATGATATGGATTGGCATGTTACTTTATACGCATGCAAATTTATAAATCACTTATGATATTTTGTGGAATTAAACAATGGTAGCTCATTAGAATAATGTATTATCATTATACAAAGCCTTTCATCAAATTATATTCGAAGAAGATGAACTAAAATAATAACGATATTTTCGATGAATACCATAAGAAAATGCTACATCAAATCTTGAATTATTAAACCTATTGTGTCAACCTTGTTTCTGTTTGATCCATTGATATCAGTTGGTTTCGCATGCATTTGTATGGTCATTAAGAACCTAATGTGACCTCATTTTGGCAACCCTTAAACTCGTCCATAAGCTAAGGAATATAAATAGGAAACGGGTCTCGTTAGTGCATAAATCTTTGGCTAAGTGTCTTCCTATATTCATACATACGTACTGATATTTAAAGGATGGTTGAAATCGTTTTCAAAATGGTTTATACATGGTCTTGTGGGGGTGATTTCGAAGTTGATCGCGGGGCAAATGGGTAAACCATTTTGTATGTTTGAAAATGTGCCGGGAAGATGAGTCGGGAGTTAGCCCGTTGGCACGTTTACTTAGTCGTAGACATGAATGTTAAGGACCGCGAGCAAGCTCGATGTTAGGCTAATATTGTACATGAAATTGCTATAATCATATTTTCTCCTTTTCATTAACGTGCATGGCAAAGAAAGAAATAAAATAAACATTTAAGCTAATTACATTATAAACCCTATACTTTGAGATAATTACCATGTGAACCCTATACTTCAAATTATGATTTAATAAAACTCTAAAATAAGATAATTGTCATAATAAACCTTTAAGTTTACCATTTATTATTTATAACCCCTAAGTTTGACTAATTAATAATTTTTACCCTAAAGTATTTTAATTTGGTGCATTACTAAAAATGAGAATACGCTTAATAACTTTAAAAATATTAATATGATTCATATAAACAATAAATCCATTATGACGTTAAATGAGCTAATAAGTATTATTCGAACCGTAATCCGTGTAGATTCATTGAAGAAGGTGTGACGTTGTGTCCTTGTGTTCGTTCATTCGTATGCTTTCCTTTCATTGGCGTTAAGGTACAGATATTCTATCCCTTTTTCAGTAGGGATTTCTCATGACTTCCCGATCCTTGACTTTACTTCGTTTATGATATTGCTATGATTCCTTTTGCTATGATCCTTTTGATATGATTCTGATATGATCCTTTGATATGATTCATTTCGCTATGACATTCGTTTACTATGATTATGATTCCCTTCAGTTTGATATGATATGATATGGTACGTTATGATTGTGCTTCGTATGCTTTGTTTCTTATGTTGCCCGAGCTAACTAGTTATGGAGGTACCATGACCATGTCATTGATGGCACCAATGGCACGACACCATCTGTGGCAGTGTGATTAGTCCACGGCGTCCCCATTTATGTATGTATGTTATGAGATCTCTTGGCCATAATGATATGTGTGTATACTTGTCTTGAGCAGGTGTACATATATGATTTATGTTATGTGGGAGGCGTATGGATGCATCCTAGGCTTATAATATTATGATATGTTTATGGCGTTTGGCTGTGCGTGCCTTGCACCCCTCTCGCATTTATGGTACTCGTGAGGTCTCCCCTCCCTGTACACTTATGAATTGACGGTTATGTATGTATGTAGTGTCCTTCATGTGTCATGTTGGACGTTAGGTTATGCGCTCGTGGCAATATTCCTTATGATTCATTTTGACTCCTTATGATTATCTGATTCGTATGACTTTGACCTCTTACTCTTATTCCGTTACTTCAGACTATCATTCCATTCACGTACCGGGTTATTATATGATTATTGAGTTTGTTTATGCTTTTACATGTTTATGTGACTACCGGTTACCATGCTACGATATAATTAATATGCGATTATGCGATTCACCTATTGTCATCAGATTATATGTTATCTTACCATTAAGTGACCCCTTTGATCTGTGTGGTGACCTTGCTAATGTGAAATCGATTGTTTTGTATGTTTATTATGTACACTCCGTTTAGTTAATCTCGTGGACTTTGACTATCCGATAGTATCTTTATTTGCTTGTTGCCGACCTGCCATGTTTGCATTTATGTTTATGCTACATTTTGATTGGGTAAATGGTTCAACTTGTGACGTTTGGCTTGTTAATTTGTTCAGTTGCCCTGCTATGTCTTTAATTCATTCAATTATATAGTTATATTGTATTCCTACTTGTTACGTGTGACTGCCATGTGTTGACTGCTGTTAGTATTCCGCTGTTATGATGCTGGTTATGTTTTCAACTAAGGGTTTTTGACATGTGTGATTGCCATGCTCACTTACTAATTAATTTGCTGCCGCTTTCCTTTAGATTTTTGTTTCACTTGTACGTCTTCTGATTTCCTGAATTGATTGTATGCCATATATACGTTGTGTGGATATGATGTCTGCTATGCTTGCTTATATTTCGGTACTTGTATGCCTGGTTTGTATGTGCTGGTATATATGTCATCGATGCTTTGCTTTGCTTCGTTCTCCTTGTTATCTGTTTCTTTTGGATATCTGTATAATTGTGTTCTGCAGGATCCTCCTTGACTCATTGGTTCCCTTTCGTTGCGACCTTGTTATCAGTTCCTTATTGCATTTCGCATTTCTGATTTTATTTAGCTTTTGTTTTGTTATATCTTTTCACTGGGCTTTTTAAGCTCAGCCGCATTTCTTTTCCTGCGGCAGGTTTTAGGTTTGAAGATGGGCTTCGATGGGCTGAGAGTTAGAATATCTGAGTGGGCCAACCCTAGTACCTTGTTACCTTGGGACTTATTTTGAAGAACTTTTGTTTTGGGATTTTATTTCATTTTGGATATTGTATTTTTCCTTGTCGGTCATTTGTGATTATGATTTGATACCTCATTTTTTAAGGCTTCCGTTTGTAAAGATTTCATTTGTATGTTTCTGATATGACACCAGAATGTGACGCTTCTACCCTTGCCGGGTTAAGGTGTTACAATTATGGTATCATAGCAAAGGTTTCATCTTGTTGACCTTAGGATTGACCTGTGAGGACTTGGGTAGACACTAGGCTTCCGTCTGTTCTGATCTCTTTCGATTACTTTTGATTGTCGTTCAGATTTGGCTCCGATATTCTTTTGTCTTCGCCGATTTGACCTTCTCCTTTTCTCATTTGATTTTTTTTGTTTACCTTCGCGCATTTGTTTGTCGATCGTTTAGATGAAGACTACTCGTGGAACCGAAGATGATGGTGCCGACCCTGCACTGCTGCAACAATTTCTGGAGAGGTTCGTGAAGCAGAAGCCGCAACCGATCGTGATGTTGCCGGAGACATCAAGATGCTGCTGGAAGGAGCTGGACGGATCAACCAAAGGCGCAAAGACGGAGACAAGGTTCAACTGGTGGCTGAGGAGATTCATCTACTTCACATGATTGGGCGCGACCTGTGTTTCTCCGATTTTTTTGTCATGCGTTTGTGGCGGTTTGATATTTTGCTATGTGATTTTGATCGGCATTGCTCTTCTTTGATTTGTTCAGAACTCGGTTTGAATCGTGAAGCGTTATCATTTAGCATTTTGGTAATATCTCAGATTTTCTTTTGGATCGTCAGTAATGAGTCACGAGGAACCGTTTTGTGCAAGTTGGTGGTCTTCTTTCATTGTAATATGGTAAGTTGTTTGATATAGTTATGTTGTATGTATGTGAATCTGGTCTGCTTTGGTATGTTACTTGATATCTGTATGTGATATGTTTTGTGTGGTATTTGGTTACGTGGTTTGTCATGACCTGAGACAGAATATGATGACAATAAGAACTTGTTATGTGATGCAAGTATTATGACGCCTGATCAACGTGATAATACCGAGATCATACAACTTGACCTTATTGAAATCATACGACATCTTGGGGAATGCCTGGGGTTGGTACGTGAATGGACTAGGACTTATATCCATTATTTGGCACTCCTCATGTTCGTTTGGAATTATGTACCTCTTTGCAAGATTCTCACCGACATCTGTTGCGTATAAGATTTGTACGTTTTGGAACCGAAATCGTTATGATCTGTATGAGAATATGGATTTCTACGTCTGCTTTGAACTCGTACGTCTCTGTGTATCTCTGCGACTTCAATTTTCGAGGACGAAAATTTTATTTTAGAGGGGAAGAGTTGTAAAACCCTAAAAATCTAAAACATGTGAAAAGACTATTTTGCCCCTCAAATTTTACATTTATAAAATACGTAAACTATGTCAAGCTCATTAAATGTTTAACCTAACTTACGTATAATCATCGAACTTTGATCCACACTATCCTCAATGTAATGAAATTGAACTTAGCATATGATTCGAGGCTTAACGAAAGTAAAAGCTACAATCACCAAATAAATAACGTGTACAAAAATCGACCTACGCCTATGTCAATTTCACCTCACGTTTTTATGCATTGCATGGGCCGAAACTAGCATCACATTGCACCTAAAATTCTAAGGCCCATTGTTTGAATTTGGAAAGTATTTTGCTGTTGTGATCCCCTTTTAACTCGGCCAAAAGATAACGCCCTTAACTCCACCATTTAATTCCTTTTAACTCTCATTGTCAACTTACCTTTTCTATCATTCAACTTACACGCATGAAACCCTAACCAAGAGAAAATAAATAAATGACGGCAACCAATCTTTTCTGTCTCTCTTCCATACGACCACCAAGGCAAGCACAAAGGAGATTCATATAGTGATTGAAGGAAGTCGTGAGTCCATGGTTCGAAGGACTGTAATCGTGGGTTTCCGGTTCGAAAGGGTAGCCTTTGTTTGTTGAGTTTCTGATTCGAGGGTTGCTGTGTCGTGGCTCGAAGGTTGGGCTGATCGTGATGTTGGCTCAAGGTTGGTCGTGGTGGCGGTTTAGGGATGGTCGTGGGCTTGCTGCTGTGATCGTGTACATGACTACGTGTTCTTGTTTCGGCTTAAACCATATGTCGTTGATCATTAGTGTTCGCGGCTAGAGTCTTGGTTTCAGTTGGTCGAGATCAGTTTTACCTTGGTTCCATCAGCCGGAGATGAGTACGTGTCGGGGTTGAGTCTTGTTTCATGTTTTATTGAGTGTTCATGTTTCGACTTTCCCTTGGCGTTTTGGAGGTATACTCTTCAAATCTTGTTTTAGTTTGTCTACTGTATATGTCGCTAAGTTTAAAAGTTAGAGATTTAAGAATGATATGGATTGGCATGTTACTTTATACGCATGCAAATTTATAAATCACTTATGATATTTTGTGGAATTAAACAATGGTAGCTCATTAGAATAATGTATTATCATTATACAAAGCCTTTCATCAAATTATATTCGAAGAAGATGAACTAAAATAATAACGATATTTTCGATGAATACCATAAGAAAATGCTACATAAAATCATGAATTATTTAACCTATTGTGTCAACCTTGTTTTTGTTTGATCCATTGATATCAGTTGGTTTCGCATGCATTTGTATGGTCATTCAGAACCTAATGTGACCTCGTTTTGGCAACCCTTAAACTCGTCCATAAGCTAAGGAATATATAAAGGAAACGGGTCTCGTTAGTGCATAAATCTTTGGCTAAGTGTCTTCCTATATTCATACATACGTACTGATATTTAAAGGATGGTTGAAATCATTTTCAAAATGGTTTATACATGGTCTTGTGGGGGTGATTTCGAAGTTGATCGCGGGGCAAATGGGTAAACCATTTTGTATGTTTGAAAATGTGTCGGGAAGGTGAGTCGGGAGTTAGCCCGTTGGCACGTTTACCTAGTCGTAGACATGAATGTTAAGGACCGCGAGCAAGCTCGATGTTAGGCTAATATTGTACATGAAATTGCTATAATCATATTTGCTCCTTTTCATTAACGTGCATGGCAAAGAAAGAAATAAAATAAACATTTAAGCTAATTACATTATAAACCCTATACTTTGAGATAATTACCATGTGAACCCTATACTTCAAATTATGATTTAATAAAACTCTAAAATAAGATAATTGTCATAATAAACCTTTAAGTTTACCATTTATTATTTATAACCCCTAAGTTTGACTAATTAATAATTTTTACCCTAAAGTATTTTAATTCGGTGCATTACTAAAAATGAGAATACGCTTAATAACTTTAAAAATATTAATATGATTCATATAAACAATAAATCTATTATGACGTTAAATGAGCTAATAAGTATTATTCAAACCGTAATCCGTGTAGATACATTGAAGAAGGTGTGACGTTGTGTCCTTGTGTTCATTCATTCGTATGCTTTCCTTTCATTGGTGTTAAGGTACAGATATTCTATCCCTTTTCAGTAGGGATTTCTCATGACTCCCGATCCTTGACTTTGCTTCGTTTATGATATTGCTATGATTCCTTTTGCTATGATCCTTTTGATATGATTCTGATATGATCCTTTGATATGATTCATTTTGCTATGACATTCGTTTACTATGATTATGATTCCCTTCAGTTTGATATGATATGATATGGTACGTTATGATTGTGCTTCGTATGCTTTGTTTCTTATGTTGCCCGAGCTAACTAGTTATGGAGGAACCATGACCATGTCATTGATGGCACCAATGGCATGACACCATCTGTGGCGGTGTGATTAGTCCACGGCGTCCCCATTTATGTATGTATGTTATGAGATCCCTTGGCCATTATGATATGTGTGTATACTTGTCTTGAGCAGGTGTACATATATGATTTATGTTATGTGGGAGGCGTATGGATGCATCCTAGGCTTATGATATTATGATATGTTTATGGCATTTGGCTGTGCGTGCCTTGCACCCCTCTCGCATTTATGGTACTCGTGAGGTCTCCCCTCCTTGTACACTTATGAATTGATGGTTATGTATGTATGTAGTGTCCTTCATGTGTCATGTTGGACGTTAGGTTATGCGCTCGTGGCAATATTCCTTATGATTCATTTTGACTCCTTATGATTATCTTATTCGTATGACTTTGACCTCTTACTCTTATTCCGTTACTTCAGACTATCATTCCATTCAAGTACCGGGTTATTATATGATTATTGATTTTGTTTATGCTTTTACATGCTTATGTGACTACCGGTTACCATGCTACGATATAATTAATATGCGATTATGTGATTCACCTATTGTCATCAGATTATATGTTATCTTACCGTTAAGTGACCCCTTTGATCTGTGTGGTGACCATGCTAATGTGAAATCGATTGTTTTGTATGTTTATTATGTACACTCCGTTTAGTTAATCTCGTGGACTTTGACTATCCGATAGTATCTTTATCTACTTGTTGTCGACCTGCCATGTTTGCATTTCTGTTTATGCTACATTTTGATTGGGTAAATGGTTCAACTTGTGACGTTTGGCTTGTAAATTTGTTCAGTTGCCCTGCTATGTCTTTAATTCATTCAATTATATAGTTATATTGTATTCCTACTTGTTACGTGTGACTGCCATGTGTTGACTGCTGTTAGTATTCCGCTGTTATAATGCTGGTTATGTTTTCAACTAAGGGTTTTTGACATGTGTGATTGCCATGCTCACTTACTAATTAATTTGCTGCCGCTTTCCTTTAGAATTTTGTTTGACTTCTACGTCTTCTGATTTCCTGAATTGATTGTATGCCATATATACATTGTGTGGATACGATGTCTGCTATGCTTGCTTATATTTTTGTACTTGTATGCCTGGTTTGTATGTGCTGGTATATATGTCATCGATGCTTTGCTTTGCTTCGTTTTCCTTGTTATCTGTTTCTTTTGGATATCTGTATAATTGTGTTCTGCAGGATCCTCCTTGACTCATTGGTTCCCTTTCGTTGCGACCTTGTTATCAGTTCCTTATTGCATTTCGCATTTCTGATTTTATTTAGCTTTTGTTTTGTTATATCTATTCGCTGGGCTTTTTAAGCTCAGCCACATTTCTTTTCCTGCGGTAGGTTTTAGGTTTGAAGATGGGCTTCGATGGGCTGAGAGTTAGAATATCTGAGTGGGCCAACCCTAGTACCTTGTTACCTTGGGACTTATTTTGAAGAACTTTTGTTTTGGGATTTTATTTCATTTTGGATATCGTATTTTTCCTTGTCGGTCATTTGTGATTATGATTTGATACCTCATTTTTTAAGGCTTCCGCTTGTAAAGATTTCATTTGTATGTTCTGATATGACACCAGAATGTGACACTTCTACCCTTGCCGGGTTAAGGTGTTACAAATTCACAAACTAGCACAACATCTGTCCCTAATGAATTCATTGTTTCTGCTTCTGATGTGGGTGTTCCAATCGCTGTTACTAACCAAGTGGAACCCATTCTTGCATGGGGATCCCAATTATCCAGTTATCCATTCTTGTCTGTGTTCAAGTGCAGATCGTTCAAATCGTTCTGTGGTACCTGAACTCAGGCTGTTCCAAGCATATGACTGGAGACCGGTCACGGGTCATGAACTTCGTGAGTAAATTCATCAGGACTGTTAGATTCGGGAATGATCATTTCGATGCAATTATGGGTTATGGAGACTATATTGTTGGTGATAGTGTAATCTCCAGGGTATATTACGTTGAAGGTCTTGGTCATAACTTATTCTCTGTCGGTCAATTCTGTTATTCTGATCTAGAAGTGGCCTTCAGAAAATATACTTGTTTCGTTAGAGAACTTGATGGTGCAGAACTTTTAAGAGGAACACGTGGTTCAAATCTATACACCGTCTCTATCGAAGATTTGATGAAGTCTTCTCCAATTTGCTTGTTGTCAAAGGATTCAAAAACAAAGTCATGGTTATGGCATCGTCGTCTCAAGCACTTGAACTTCGGCACCATAAATGATCTTTCCAGAAAGGACTTAGTAATAGGCTTACCGAGACTAAAGTATGAAAAGGATCATCTTTGTTCAGCATGCCAATTGGGAAAAAGCAAGAAGTATGCCCACAAACCCAAACCTACAAACTCAGTTATGGAAGTTCTTCATACCATTCACATGGATTTATGTGGACCCATGAGAGTGCAGAATATTTACGGGAAGAAATATGTGTTAGTTGTGGTTGATGATTACTCTCGATTTACTTGGGTTAAGTTCTTAAGGACAAAGGATGAAACTCCAGATATCATCATTAAACTTATCAAATAGCTGCAGGTTCGACTTAACAAAACTGTCAGAATCATCCAAATAGACAATGGAACTGAGTTTGTTAATAAAGAACTTAGTTAGTTTTATGAAAGTGTTGGAATCAGTCATCAAAGAAGTGTTCCACGAACTCCTCAACAGAACGGTGTAGTTGAAAGACGAAATTGAACTCTTGTGGAAGCCACAAGAACAATGTTGATTTACTCAAAGGTTCCAATGTTTCTCTGGGCAGAAGCCATTGCCACTGCATGCTACACTCAAAATCGATCCCTAATTCACACATCTCATGGAAAAACTCCATATGAACTTGTCCACAATCGAAAACCTAATCTTTCATTCCTTCGTGTGTTTGGTGCATTGTGTTATCCAAATAATGAGGGTCAAGACTTAGGCAAACTTAAAGCTAAAGCGGACATTGGAGTATTTGTAGGATATGCACCAAGCAGAAAAGGATACCGAATCTACAACAAAAGAACCCGAAATATCATGGAAATAATTCACGTTACGTTCGATGAGCTGACCGGTCAAATGGCTCCAGGACAACCCAGTTCTGGACCCGCATCACAACCTTCATCAAGTAGTCCCATCAGTTCTACTCTTGTATACAATCCCTCACTAGCAACTCCATATGTACCACCGTCAGAAGATGATTTGAAAATATTATTTGATCCAATGTTTGATGAACACTATGAGCCAATTGCTAATGATCTGTCAAATCCATCAACAGAGGCTGCTCCTATCCCTATCAACGTAGATAACCCTTCAGTTTCTATGTCATTAAGTCAAGAAGCACCTGCTGCTGATCACTCAGTTTCATTAATAAATCCTCGATCATCGAGTGTACATCATGGAATTTTTTCTGGCACCTATGATGGAGATAATCCCTTTGCTACTCCTGAAGATGCTCCCTTTGAGAACATATTTGCTCCTGAACCATCATCAGAACCATCTTCATCAGGAGAAAACGACTCTGCTACTTCAGTTCCTCAACAACAACCACACGAACACCTTAGAAAATAGACACGTGATCATCCATTGGACAACATCATTGGAAATCCCTCTTGTGTAGTATCCACTCGTAAACAACTTGCAACTGATGCCTTATGGTGCTTCTTCAACTCCGTACTCTCTAAGATCGAACCAAAAGACGTTAATACTGCCATGAATGAAGACAACTGGTTCAATGCCATGCAAGAAGAAATTCATGAGTTTGATCGACTAGATGTATGGGAATTAGTACCTGCTCCTGACTGTGCTATGATCATTGCTCTAAAGTGGATCTTCAAAGTAAAACTTGATGAGCATGGTGATGTATTAAAGAACAAGGCTCGATTGGTTGCAAAAGGATACCGTCAAGAGGAGGGTATTGACTTTGGAGAATCATTTGCTCTAGTTGCACGTATCGAGGGAATCAGAATCTTCTTGGCTAATGTTGCAAGTAAAAACATGGTAGTCTATCAGATGGATTTAAAGACGGCTTTTCTTAACGGAGATCTTAAAGAAGTCGTATACGTCAGCCAACCTGAAGGTTTTGTGAATCCAGAGCATCCTACTCATGTCTATCGCTTGAAGAAGGCTCTTTACGATTTGAAGCAAGCTCCAAAGGCATGGTATGATACGCTATCAAATTTTCTTCTATCTACTGGATTCGGCAAAGGAGCAGTTGATCCGACATTGTTCACCAGAAAGTCAGGCAAACATTTAATTCACGTTCAAATCTATGTTGATGATATTATTTTTGCCTCGAATGACCCCAATGAATGTGACCGCTTTTCTAAGGAGATGGGCTCCAAATTTCAAATGTCAATGATGGGACAAATGTCATTTTTCTTGGGATTACAAATTTCACAAAGTCCTAGAGGCATTTTTATTAATCAATCTAAATATGCAAATGAAATTTTAAAGAAATTTGGATTTGACACTTGTGACACTGTTGACACTCCCATGGTGGAACGTACCAAACTGGATGAGGACCACTCAGGGATCATGGTACATCAAACAAAATATCGAAGTATGATTGGATCCCTGATGTACCTCACAGCCAGTAGACCTTATATTCTGGTCGCTAAATGCATGTGTGCTAGATACTAGGCTAAGCCTTCCAAAAAGCACCTTGAAGCGGTTTAACGGGTCTTTTGGTATCTCCAAGGAACCATCAACATGGGACTTTGGTACCCAAAGTACACCGGTATGTCACTAACAGCCTATGCAGATGCTGACCATGCAGGATGTCAAGATACTCGTCGAAGTACGTCTGGAGGTGCTCAGTTTTTGGGTGATAAGCTTGTGAGCTGGTCTTCAAAGAAACAAATGAGTACTTCTATATACTCTACCGAGGCTGAATACATAGCCATGTCATCTTGTTGTGCTCAAATCCTATGGATGAGATCCCAATTATCTGACTGTGGCTTTGAATTCAACAAAATCCCTATGTATTGTGATAACAAAAGTGCCATTGCTCTCTCTTGCAACAACGTTCAACATTCAAGAGAAAAGCACATCGACATTCGACATCATTTCATTCGGGAACAAGTGGAAAAAGGTGTGTTAGAACTCTATTTTGTGAGGACTGAATACCAGTTAGCAGACATGTTCACCAAAGCTCTTCCTAGAGAACGTTTTGAGTTTATCCTTCCACGACTTGGTCTAAAGAGTCTACAACCGGAAACACTCAAACATCTTCAAGAGGAAGACGAGGAGTAAATGGTTCTCTTCATCTATCTCTTGTATATATTTTTTCAAAAAGCAAAATACAAAATTTCAAAACCCACAAAAGAAAATAGAAAAATATAAAATTTTCAAAATCCACAAAACTTAGAAAATCTTGAAAAATCCCAAAAAATATTGTTTTTTTTGTCATGTTTTTCTTAATTCGATATCATCTACGGAGTTTTTGTTGACATTCAAAGAATGTCACGGGTTTTTAGATGTTCTTAGAATGTACATAAATTGCTTTAAAAAAAATGAGATGGAGAAAAATGGTTGTTTATTGTCATTTCAGGCAGTAACCCGTTTTAAAAGGAAAGAACAGAGCCATGCTTAATCTTATTTTTCAAATCTCCTGCTCTGATTCTTAAAACAAATGTTTGTCACCATAATGACAAATGTTTTCTTTCCAAATATTTTTCCGTCTAATGATTCTTCTGAAAAATATTTGTCATCTAATGAAAACAAAATTGCTTTGAAAATACCTCAGACTCTATTTTTGAAAATCATCCGGGCTTATCTTTGTCAAACTTTTTTTTTGGGGTAAAAGGGATTTTTCACCCTGGCAAAATACATTACACCAAAAAGCGTTGAAGTACAAAGGATGGGGGTGAATCCCCCATCTCAGCCCAAATAGGGCGACAGAAATGCACACCATGTGCAACTTACATGCAACCACTAGATAAGAATGACAAACCATTCTTATAACTTACACAAGCAACCAAAACTACAATGACTATAAAATAAAAATTAAACCATGTATACACTACCTATGTAGATACTCTTCATAGCCATAATAGCACTCCAAATAATCTTCCTTGCCATCCCGAAAGCCTGTAGCATTGACTCCCGAAATTAACCATGAATAGTTAGACTTAATGGCATCCAACATGGAAGACTTAACTAACACAACGAAGCCTTACACCATAAAGCTTCATCAACTTACCACTAA
Organism: Chrysanthemum seticuspe; assembly: GCA_019973895.1. NCBI lineage: Eukaryota > Viridiplantae > Streptophyta > Magnoliopsida > Asterales > Asteraceae > Chrysanthemum > Chrysanthemum seticuspe. Next base: position 157,432,163 of record BPTQ01000008.1, on the reverse strand, counting down.
TCCACATATAATACCACACGCATCACAAAGTCTCATGTTGGTCACACATGAATTAATCTTACAAGTAAATCACCATGCATGCATGTGACGTACCATAAAAACATAGGATTGGATGTGACGTACCAATCCTAACTTGGTCATCGACCATGCATGTGACGTTCCATAAAAACATAAAATCACCATGCATGTGACGTACCACATGAAATATCCAATCCTAACTTGGCCATCGACCATACCGAACACGATCAATGATTTCAATTCAATCAAAATGGTTATTTTTCAAACAATTAGCACGTAAAAGAGCAAGGTCTACTTTTGGAAAATAAAAAAGAACAATGTTTTATACAATTGATTCAAGACCTTGGCTAATGTTATGTTTTCAAAAGATATTTATGCATGATTGGTCAATGGAGTTTTAAGTCTCAAAATCTAATCCTTATCAGTTAAAATGTCTTTCAAAAGCAAGTCACTATTCTCCTCAAAAGCCCTCAAAATTTAATTTAAATCAATAGAGATCACAACTCTCAAAGGATTTGAAAATTGTGATCGGGGGGAGAATTTGTGATTTAAATTGGATTTAAACTGATAATTCGTTAAATGGTTTTATACGTGATTAACAAGCTCTCCTCCCTGCATGTGTCAAACGATTTCAAATTTTCCATGCACATGTTAAGGGGGAGCATTTATATCAAACCAAAATGGATTGAAACATGATTGATTTGTCTCTAAGTGCAGGTTTTACCTAATATGTGCTAAACAATTTCAAAATCAGATGCACATATTGAGGGGGAGCAACTCTTTTGAAAACCACATCCTTTCCTAAAATATTCTTAACAAAGTATGAAAATTACTAATTTTGATCGGGAAAGTGATGTTGATATCTTTTAGAAATTGGTAATCAAAGAATCAAATCCTTCATTCTGTAAATCTGAGATTTTCAAGTCCTTTTGCCTCCATGTGCCAAAACGATCTCAAATATGCAATGCACATGTTGAGGGGGAGCGTTTTCTAAAAATATCAAAAACAATTCAGGTACAAAATGTTTTGATCATGTATCACAAGTACTTGGATTGATTTTCAAATGGTTTTCAATTGGTTCCAATGGCTGATGAACAATACCAAAAAGACCTACCAAATTTACTTTATGTATGATGATATAAGGATGGTTAGGTTTGGTATTCATTCCTACGATCCCGCCAGAGCCGGAGGGATCTACCCAGGGACAATCCACTAGATAGTGTAGAGTCCTTAAGTATGATGAAAAAAAAGAGAAAAGTGAGATATGGGAAGAGTGCGGACTGAGATAGAGCTAGAACTGGAATAAACCCAACAAGGTTCTAGTAATGAAGTTTTAGTAAGCACTGAAGGGTTTGAAGAATGAAAAAGAAATAAATGTGAAAAGGGTGAAAAGAAATAGCCCTCCATTATTTCAACCTTAGGGCAGAAACCGGGTTCAATTCATATGCTACTTGCTATTACCTTGGTAACACCGGTATTGAAGACACTACATCTTTCCAAACTACTCAAGTTCCTCTTAAAAGGACTTGTTTCATTCTCACAGGGGAACCTACATTATCTATCAACTTTCTCTTAGAGATGGTTGATATTGAAGAAGGAGATCCTCTCCCCAGTCTCCGGCATAGGAACCAAATATGCACAATTGAGTCTAGAGCTACGAGATCATCAATAAATCTCTTTAAAGACACAATCAATGAAGACTCTCTGTTTCACACAATGTGGAAAGAGAGAATGTATTTTAAGAGTCCTATGCATTATCCTTGTGGTATTGCCAGAACATCGGAGTGATTTGCAAACATGTTCACAATGAAGATGGAAAGCCTTCTAGAGCCAACATCAAACAAGCTTTTGGTAGGTGGCATATGAGATCTATCCAATAGATCAACCATGTGACAACTGAACAGAAATAATGGGACGATTCATAATTTTGAATCAATCCTGGTTTAGGATATGGATTGACGGATACCTTTGAAAAACCGGTCGTTGTGCTTAAAATTCTTTTTTCTAGCACATCGACTGTGTATTAATATTTCAAAATTAAAAGATGTTTATGATTGATAATTGATTTTCCTTAAAACCTTCGTTGTATTGCAAAAATACTTTATTTTGAGCAGTACATGATTATTTCTTTTTAAATCTTTTTTCATCAATCAGTTAATCTCAAATTCGCTGGTTCACTCACTCCGTGTTGTCTTCTTTGAGACGTTTCGGTTTGAGAATGGCTAGAGCAGCTGCGAAACCCTGTCAAGGAGATTCTTTGGAATTATACCTGATCACAGGGAGTACTGGTACTGATCAACGGGGAACCGTGGGCCGTGTACCTTAATTCAACAAAAGTGATCAAAGAAACTTTCGTGCGCTTTATTGCTAACTGTTGCATGCAGGTACACCCAACATTTGCAGCTGATCAGAATGGAGAGGTCAATCCATAGCCGCATGCTCACACATCACATTCACTTCAAAAGAAATCATGATTAGTGCATCAATGACTCTGATATTCTCACTCCATGCTTCTGCTACGCTGCTGCAACTATCATGAATCAACTAAAGCTTCCGCTACTCTGATGAGAAGAAATCATGATCTGGAATGTGAGCATGTCGATCCAATGTCACAACATCACATAATGTCAACACTACAATGGAAGAGTCAGAGATTTATGCAAGCTGATGATCTCAAAGATGGCTCAAAACTCATCATCACGTGGATCAGTTAAAGACCTCCACTTGAATTATCCAAACATGCAAAACATGAATAATCAAAGACTACGAGCTACAGAGCAATGAACTTAAACAAGAATCCAAGAACAATCTTAATGTAATATCTGTTTGTATTATGTATAATTTGAGGTGACCTCCCTTAGGGGGAGATTGTTAGGATTTAAAAAATCCAGTCGTTAAAGAGTCGGTCACCTCAAGTATATGTATTCGTCAGAAAGCTCGTAGTCGTAGTAAGTTATGTTAATAAGTAGTTAGTTAAGTAACACCGTGGAGGACGGACGGGTCTTTACCAACTGTATGCCTGATCCACAACCCGTAGGTGCCGTTTATCGTAAGACACTATAAATACCCTCTACCTCCCAAGGTAGAGGGTTGGAGCTTCAATACCATTTTTCTTTGTTTCACATAGTTCCCAACTCTCTTCCCTTTCTCTCTCTAGAACTTTATCTCTCTAAACATTGTATAATCCCCATATGTTATTGGTTTGATGTGTTTGTGAAATCCTATAAGTTACATCTTCCATATCTTTCATTAAGTTACGCCTAACCCAACCGACATTTGTGGCAGTGCGGAGATATTCTTTGGTTTCAATCTTCCGGATCTTGCAAAATTTTTCTTCAGGTCCCAAATGGTATCGCGTAAACTCATATTTTTTGGCTATAATTAGTGGTGGCCTCTTAAACGGGATGCCAAGAAGTTTGCATCTTCTTTTCTCATGTACTTCATCATCTGGGTCATTGAAACCGTCTTTGCATTGTAACTCGAGATAATCAAAATCATCGTCGTCAGAATCGGTATCTTCAAGTTGGTCATTGTTTTCTATGAGTATTTGCTTGCACTCTTTTTTTTTCTACCTTAGACGAGTCCTTGGTGTCATCTTCTGATTTTTCATTAGGAATTTTGTCGTTAGGTTGATCTTTACTCATACATCAATTCCAGATTTTCTCTTTAGTTAACGCGTCAACTTTTCCGTATTTGATTCTGACCCAATCGTTGAAACCGAGATCATCAGGCAAAGTAAATTATGTTCTTTCAGAATCATTAGTTGAAGTCCATAGGAACTCGTCTTCCCCAGCTCTCTCAATGCTGCTTCCCCCGTCACATTCATACTCAAAAGGGTTGCAGGAAGCCCAAATGTTTCCGTCGCCGGTCTTAATTTGTTCACACCAATGATTTTGATTTCCTTCGTCATGGTTATCTTCAGAAGGAATATCATCAAGGGGCTTAATGGTTTTTCCTCGAAGAATATGTTTTTCATATTTGAGTTCCAGATTTCTAAACAAAGCCGAATTAATTATCGCGTCCCCGAATCTTACTGAATACCAATCTCTAAATGATAGATTTCCAAAATCAACATCATGCCTCCCAGATTCATGTGGGCATATCCAAACTTCGTTCTTTACATTACCTCCTCCGTTGCAATATTCACGAAAAGGGTTGCATGTTGGCCAAACGTAAGTAATCTCACCTTCCATGACGAGTAAGGGTTTGCAGTAATGCTTGATAGGTGGTCCTTCCACTTCGTTAATTGAGAATTTAGCTAATCTTTCTTCGTCGTTAAGTGTAGTCCACATGTATCTGTCATCTTTTACCCTTTCTTTATCAACTCCTCCATTGCAGGTTTTCCGAGGATCACACGAGGCCCATAAGCTGTAGCATTCCCCATCGTCAATCGCAATAACCTTACACCAATGACTTCTCCTTTTAGGGTTGTCGACTTTGGTACCGATGTCTTTGCTTGAATTCGGGTTATGTCGTAACTCTGAGGTGTGATTACGGCGTAACTCACTTTCGCCATCAGTATCAGACTCATCAGAGTACTTGTTGTTATCAGAGAATACAGCCTTACATATAGTAGATTGCTCTTTTGTTCCTCATTTCTTCTTTGTACCTCGTTGCCAAGCTTTCCAATTAAAGTTTCCAAGTTTTTTAGTGATATGTCATGGGAAGAGAGGCTCTTGTTTATATTATCTTAGAAATTTTTAAGTCATTCCTCTTGCTCTTTTTGCCTCTTGGTAGTGTCCACAAGGTACTTGTTAATAATTTCCTCCAGGTTATCTCTTCTTTCATTACGCTCATAATATGGTGGGGGTCCTCCACGAAACCCATTACGATTATCCCCGTAGAAAGTGTAACATATTGGATTTCACAAACACATTATATCATTATCAAGTAGGGCGTATAATTTGAAGGTTTTAGAGAGAGAAATAGTTAGAGGTTTGGGAACTTAGTGAGAGAAAATGAAAGTATTATTATGAGCTCCAACTCTCTACCTTGGGAGGTAGAGAGTATTTATAGTCTTATACAAATCGCCACCTACGGGATGTGGATCAGGCATACAGTGGGTAAAGACTCGTCCGTCCTCCACGGTGTTACTTAAATAAATACTACTAAACATTAAGTAATCTATGACTACAAGCTTTCTAACGATTACATATACTTGAGGTGACCGACTCTTTAATAACTGGATTTACTAAATCCTAACAATCTCCCCCTAAGGGAGGTCACCTCAAAATTACATTGAATACAAACAGATATTACAATAAGATTGTTCTTGGATTCTTGTTAATTTTCTTTGCTCTGAAGCTCGTAGTCATTGATTCTTCATTTTTGCATGTTTGGTTAATCCAAGTGGAGGTCTTAAACTGATCCACGTGATAATGAGTTTTGAGCCTGCATTGAGATCATCAGCTAACATAAATCTCTGACTCTTCCGTTGTGGTGTTGGTATTATGTGATGTTGTGACATTTGGACCGACATGCTCACATTCTGGATCATGATTTCTTTTTATCAAAGTAGCGAAAGCTTTAGTTGATTCATGATATTTGCAGCAGCGTAGCAGAAGCATGGAGTGAAAATATCAAAGTCGTTGATGCACTTAATCATGATTTCTTTAGAAATGAATGTGTTGAGTGAGCATGCGGCTATGGATTGACCGCTTCATTCTGATCAGCTGCAAACGTCGGGCATACCTGCATACAGCAGTTAGCAATAAAGTGCATGAAAGTGTCTTTGATCACTTTCGTTGAATTGAGGTACATGGCCCACGGTTCCCCGTTGATCAGTACAAGTACTGCCTGTGATCAGGTATAATTCTGAAGAATTTCCTTGACAGGGTTTCGCAGCTGCTCTAGCTATTCTCAAACCGGAACGTCTCAAAGAAGACAACATGGAGTGAGTGAACCAGCGAATTGAGATTCACTGATTGATGAAAAGAGATTTGAAAAACAATCGTGTATCGCTCAATAGAAATTGTTTTTGCAATACAACGAAGGTTGTAATGAAAATCAATTATCAATCACAAACACCTTTTATTTTGAAATGTTAGTACACAGTCGATGTGCTAAAGAAAAGAGTTTTTAAGCACAAAGACCGGTTTTTCAAAGGTATTCAACAATCCATAACCTGAACCAGGATTGATTCAAAAGATTGAATCGCCCCATTGTTTCTGCTCAGTTGTCACATGGTTGATCTACTGGATAGATCTCACATGCCACCCATCAAGAGCTTGTTTGATGTTGGCTCCAGAAGGCTTTCCATCTTCATTGTGAATATGTTTGCATATCACTCTGATGTTCTGGCAATACCACAAGGATAATGCGTAGGACTCATAAGATATAATCTCTCTTTCCACATTGTCTAAAACAGAGAGGTTTCAATGACAGTGTCCTTAAGAGATTTATTTTGATGATCTTGTGGCTCTAGACTCAATTGTGCACATTTGGTTTCCGATGTCGGAGACTAGGGAGAGGGTCTCCTTCTTCAATATCAACAAACTCTAAGAGAAAGTCGATAGATAATGTCGGTTCCCCGTGAGGATGAAACAAGCCCTTTTAAGAGGAACTTGAGTGGTTTGGGAAGTTGTAGTGCAGTGCGTCACTGGGTCCATGACATCTTGTCTTCAATACCGATGTTACTTTAGTAAACACCAGTAGCATATGTATTGAACCCGGTTACTGCCCTAAGGTTGAAATATTGGAGGGCTATTTCTTTTCACCCCTTTTCACATTCAATTCTTTTTCATTCTTCAACCTATTCAGTGCTTACCGAGATTTCATAACTAGAACCTTGTTGGGTTTATTCCAGTTCTAGCTCTATCTCAGTCCGCACTCTTCCCATATCTCACTTTTCTCCTTTTTTTCATCATACCTAAGGACTCTACACTATCTAGTGGATTGTCCCTGGGTAGATCCCTCCAGTTCTGGCGGATCGTGGGAACGAATACCTAACCTAACCATCCTTATATCACCATACATAAAGTAAATTTGGTCGGTCTATTTGGTATTGTTCATCTGCCGTTGGAGACACAATTGAAAACCATTTGAAAATCAATCCAGATACTTGTGATATATTATCAAAGCATTTTGTACCTGAATTGTTTTAATATTTTTAGAAAAAGAGCTCCCCCTCAACATGTGCATCATGTATTAGAAATCGTTTTAGCACACGGAGGCAAGAGGAAGAATTAACTTCTTTAATTACCATTTTCTAAAAGATATCAACATCACTTCCCTGATCAAATCAAGTATATAAAGCATATTGAGGAAGGATGAGGTTTTCATAAGTTTGCTCCCCCTTAATATGTGCCTCGAGGTTTCAAAGAGTTTTGCACATATTAGAAGGAACCTGCACTTAGAGACAAATCAATCACGTTTCAATTCTTTGTGGTTTTAAAAGGATGCTCCCCCTCAACATGTGCATGGAAGATTTGAAATCGTTTGGCACATGTGGGGAGGAAAGCTTGCTAAACACTTGTGAAACCATTTATCGAATTATCAGTTTAAATCCAATTTAAATCACAAATTCTCCCCTGATCACAATTTTCAAATCATTTGAGATTTGTGATCTCTATAGATTTAAATTGTTTTTGAAAGCTTTTGAGGATAATTGTGACTTGATTATGAAAACATTTTAACTGATAAGGATCGGATTTTGAGACTTTACACTGCATTGATTAACCAAGCATTATTATCTTTTGAAAACAATTGTATGACAAATAACCTTTTGATTTAATTGAAATCATTCTCCCCCTCAATCAATGACATAAGTTGTTGATTGAGAGATAGATATTTTGACAAATGTTGAGACCATATGATTTTCAAAAATAGAGTCCGAGTTATTTTTCAAAGCTATTAGTTTTCATTAGATATCAATTGATTGTTTATAGAATCAGAGCATGAGATTTGAAGATTTAGGATAAAGCATGGCTCTGTTCTTTCTTTGAAAGACGGGTTACTGCCTGAAATGACAATAAACCATTTTTTCACTTTTCTCCCAATTTTTTTTTTTTTAATATTCGAACAATATCTAAAGACCCGGGTCATTCTTTGAATGACAGCTCAAAGACCGTAGATATTATCGAATAGAGAAGAAAATAACAAAATGACAAAAAAAAATTTTTTTTTTTTTTTTGAAATTTTTCAAGATTTTCAAGTTTTTATGGATTTTTGAAAGTTTTATATTTTTCTATTTGCTTTTCGAATAAATATTCACAAGAGATGGATGAAGAAAGACCTTTACTCATCGTCTTCCTCTTGAAGACGTTTGAGTGTTTCCGGTTGTAGACTCTTTAGACCAAGTCGTGGGAGGATAAACTCAAAACGTTCTCTAGGAAGAGCTTTGGTGAAGATGTCTGCTAACTGGTATTCAGACCTCACAAAATAGAGTTCCACCACACCGTTTTCTACTTGCTCCCTGATGAAATGATGTCGAATATCGATGTGCTTTTCTCTTGAGTGTTGTATGTTGTTGCATGAGAGAGCAATAGCACTTTTATTATCACAGTACGGAGGAATTTTGTTGAATTCAAAGCCATAGTCAGATAATTGGGATCTCATCCATAGGATTTGAGCACAACAAGATGACATGGCTATGTATTCAGCCTCTGTAGAGGAAATAGAAGTACGCATTTGTTTCTTTGAAGACCAGCTCACAAGCTTATCACCCAAAAACTGAGCACCTCCAGACGTACTTCGACGTGTATCTTGACATCCTGCATGATCAGCATCTGCATAGGCTGTTAGTGACATACCGGTGTCCTTCGGGTACCAAAGTCCCATATTGATGGTTCCTTGGAGATACCGAAAGACCCTTTTAACCGCTTCAAGGTGCTTTTTGGTAGGCTTAGCCTGATATCTAGCACACATGCAAACATCGAACAAAATGTCTGGTCTACTGGCTGTGAGGTACATCAGGGATCCAATCATACTACGATATTTCGTTTTGTCTACCATGATCCCTGAGTGGTCCTCATCCAGTTTAGTACGCTCTATCATGGGAGTGTCAACAGGGTCATAAGAATCAAATCCAATTTTCTTTAAAATCTCATTTGCATATTTAGATTGATTTATAAAAATGCCTCCGGGACTTTGTGAAATTTGTAATCCCAAGAAAAATGACATTTGTCCCATCATTGACATTTGAAATTTGGAACCCATTTCACTTGAAAAACGGTCACATTCATTGGGGTCAGTCGAGGCAAAAATGATATCATCAACATATATTTGAACGTGAATTAAATGTTTGCCTGACTTTCTGGTGAACAATGTCGAATCAACTGCTCCTTTGCTGAATCCAGTAGATAGAAGAAACTTTGATAGCGTATCATACCATGCCCTTGGAGCTTGCTTCAAACCGTAAAGAGCCTTCTTCAAATGATAGACGTGAGTAGGATGCTCTGGATTCACAAAGCCTTCAGGCTGGCTGACGTATACGACTTCTTTAAGATCTCCGTTAAGAAACGACGTCTTTACATCCATCTGATAGACTACCACGTTCTTACTTGCAGCATTAGCCAAGAAGATTCTGATTGCCTCGATACAAGCAACAGGAGCAAATGATTCTTCAAAGTCAATACCCTCCTCTTGACGGTATCCTTTTGCAACCAATCGAGCCTTGTTCTTTAAAACATCACCATGCTCATTAAGTTTTACTTTGAAGATCCACTTTAGAGCAATGATCATTGCACAATCTGGAGCAGGTACTAATTCCCATACATCTAGTCGATCAAACTCATGAATTTCTTCTTGCATGGCATTGAACCAGCTGTCTTCATTCATGGCAGTTTTCACGTCTTTTGGTTCGATCTTAGAGAGTACGGAGTTGAAGAATCACCATAAGGCATCGGTTGCAAGTTGTTTCCATGTGGATACTGGACGGGAAAGGTTTCCAATGTTGTTGTCCAATGGATGATCATGTGTCCATTTTCTAAGGTGTTCATGTGGTTGTTGTTGAGGAACTGAAGTAGCAGAGTTGATATCTCCTGAAGAAGATGGTTCTTATGTTGACTCAGGAGCAAATATGTTTTCAAAAGGTTCATCTTCTGGAGGAGCAAAAGGGTTTTCATCATCTGTAACAGCAGCAACATTTCCATTGTGTACACTCGATGATTGATGATTTGTTGATGAGACAGAGTGATCAGCAGCAGGCGCTTCTTGACTTAATGACATTGAAACTGAAGGGTTAACTTCATTGACAGGGATAGAGGTAGCCTCTGTTGATGGAACTAACATATCATTAGCACTTGGCTCATAGTGTTCATCAAACATCGGATCAAATAATTTCTTCAAATCATCTTCTGAAGGAGGTACATAAGGAGTTGCTGGTGAGGGATTAGAAACAAGAGTAGAACTGATAGGACTACTTGATAAAGGTTGAAATGCGGGTCCAGAACTGGATTGTCCTGGAGCCATTTGACCGGTCATCTCATCGAACGTAACGTGAATTGTTTCCATGATATTTCGGGTTCTCTTGTTCTAGATCGGTATCCTTTTCTGTTTGGTGCATAACCTACAAATACTCCAATGCCCGCTTTAGTTTTTAGTTTACCTAAATCTTGACCATCATTAGTTGGGTAACATAAAGCACCAAACACACGAAGGTAGGATAGATCAGGTTTTCGTTTATGGACAAGTTCATATGGAGTTTTTCCATGAGAGGTGTGAATAAGGGAACGAATTTGGGTGTAGCAAGCAGTGGAAATGGCTTCAGCCCATGGAAACGTTGGAACCTTTGAATAAATTAGCATTGTTCTTGCAGCTTCCACAAGAGTTCGATTTCGTCTTTCAACTACACCATTCTGTTGAGGCGTTCGTGGAACACTTCTTTGATGACTGATTCCAACACTTTCATAAAACTAAATTAAGTCTTTGTTAACAAACTATGTGCCATTGTCTGTTCGAAGAATTCTATCAGTATTGTTGAGTCGAACCTGAAGCTGTTTGATAAGTTTGATGATGACATCTGGAGTTTCATCCTTTGTCCTCAAAAACTTTACCCAAGTAAATCGAGAGTAGTCATCAACAACGACTAGAATGTATTTCTTCCCATTTATCGTTTGCACTCTCATTGGTCCGCACAAATCCATATGAAGGGTATGAAGAACTTCCATTACTGAGTTTGTAGGTTTTCGTTTGTGGGCATATTTCGTGCTTTTTCCCAATTGGCAAGCTGAACAAAGATGATCTTTTTCATACTTCAATTTGGGTAATCCTCTTACTAAGTCCTTTCTAGAAAGATTGTTTATGGTACCAAAGTTCAAGTGATTGAGACGACGGTGCCATAGCCATGACTTAGTTTTGGAAGCCTTTGACAGCAAGCAGATGGGTGAAGATTTCATCATATCTTCGATAGAGATGGTGTATAGGTTTGAACCACGAGTCCCTCTGAGAAGTTCCACAACATCAAGTTCTCTAACAAAGAAAGTATGTTTTCTGAAGGCCACTTCTAAATCTGAGTCACAAAATTTTCCGACAGAAAATAGATTATGTCCAAGACCTTCAACATAATATACCCTGGAAATCACACTATCTCCAACCACGTAATCTTCATAACCCATAATAGCACCAAAATGATCGTTTCCGAATCTCACAATTCCGATGAATTTACTCACGAAATTCATGAGCCGTGACCGGTCTCCAGTCATATGCTTGGAACAGCCTGAGTCCAGGTACCACAAAATGATTTGAACAATCTGCAGTTGAACACAGCCAAGAATGGATAACTGTATAATTGGGATCCCCATGCAAGAATGGGTTCCATTTGGTTAGTAACAGTGATTGGAATACCCACATCAGAAGTAGAAGCAATAGAATCATCAGAAATAGATGCAGTGCTAGTGTCCGTATTTGACCTATTCAAAGTGTGTTCACTTCTTAAAGGAATAGTTCTACCAGTAGGCATCCATTTTCTAGAGGGCATTGACTTAGCAAATTTAGGGCACAGCTCATTAATCTTACGGCCAGTAGGTATCCATTGATAACCTATATTACTAAATTCTCTTCCTGTGGGTTTCCACTGTTTTCTAACTTTCTTTCACCTTTGCCTTTTAGCCTTCTTAGTTTGATGTTTAACATTAACAGTTTTAACTTGGCATTTGACAGCATTAGACAAATCATTCACACCACATTCAAAATTAGTAACAGAAACCATGCAATCATCATTACATGTTTTGCCAAAATTAGCAGAATTTGCATTAATTACAGTACGTTTAGAGCTAACACTAGAATCAACACGATTCGTCTTATTCAAATTCTCCCTAAGGTGATCTTCTACTCTCTTCCACTGAACATTCCTAGCATGCAAGGTCCTATCATTCTTTGTGTTGCCTTGAGGCTTTGACCCGCTTGCTTTGGTGTCACTTCTTACTCCTGTAGAGGGAATTGGAACATTAGTTGGTTTTGCTACTTTTTGCATTCCTGAACTAGAAGTGCAGGGATCTGAACTACTTAAAGGCACATTAGAGTTCACTTTCTTAATAGTGGGCATAGAATGGTTTGTATGCTTGGCACTAGGCATAGAACAAGGCATCACAGCTTTACCTTTCGCACCTAAGGATTTAGGACATGTTGCTATTAAACATTCTAGCAGCTCCTGAGATCATTTGGCTTGAATGCACGCAAACCTAATTTTACTGTCAAGAGGCTTATTTATAAAATCCTCTTCCACAATCTCACGGAGACATTCTAGACTATCCTTAAGGTGAGCAAAATAGTTATGAAACACAAGTTCATTATTCCTAAGATGAGGAGGAATGTATTTAATAGTTACAGTATATTTGCAGTTTGAGGATGATCTTGATGCAACATTCTCATTAAAGACAAGTGGCAGTTTCCCTTTTTCATGTCTCCTTAGATTCTTAATTTCCTTTTGTAAAGACGTTATTTTTTGGTTGTTCTTGTCACGAGTGACTTTAATTGAATCATATAACTCTTTAAAGTGTCGTTTCACTTTTTCATTTTCTTCGAGAAAAACCTCGTTTTCCTTTTGTAAAGCATTAACCAAGTTTTGAAGATGAAAAGTCTGAGAATACTGAGAATCGAGTAGGCATTTGGGAGCCAGTCACATTGTTCTTTTCGCCCTTTAATTGTGAAATTTGGGCTTTCAATTTTCTGATCGTGTTACAATGAGCTTGAATCTGTTCGTCATGTTTGTTTATCTGAAAAGCTGCATCAAACTCTGGAACATCTGAGGATGTCTTGATATTTGAGGTTTTGACATTTTCTTTAAGATGTTGATATTTTAGTTGCAAATCAAAATGTTCAACTTCTAGTTTAGAAAGATGTTTTACCAAATTATCGTGATCATCCTAATCAATTTTCTCATTTAGTTCTGAGTTTTTGTTTTCAAGCTCAATAACACGATCATGAGAAACTTTCAATGCAATAGATAATTCATGAAATCGAGAAGCAGTAATAGAGTGCTTAGTAACAGTATAAAACATATCTTGAGCCACACAACTCGAAATAAAATTCTCATTTAAGATATGCAAGTTCTTCCTTTCAACTTCATTATATTTGAGTTCCTGTTCATAATCATTAACCTCAACTATCAATGCATCAAATTCCTTTTCCATTTCTTTAATATCAAAATTAATTCCCTTTTGAAGACTCTCAAATTGACCTTTTAATTGTTTAAAGAAGGGCATGACCTCAGTTAAATAACATTCTTTAGTTTGCTCAAAACCCCTTTCCCCCTCAGTTATCCTTGTAGGTGTGATTCTCTTCTTACACGTTTTCTCAAAATCAACAAACAGCTGATAAACAACATACAGGTTGATTAAGGTCTTGCTATTAGTGGCAATATATCTAGGAACTAAATGCATTGGTGTATTAGGAGGATACACAGTTGCTTGAGGCAATTTCCTACTAGGGGGATTCTTTTCAACAAGATTTTCAGCTTTTTGCATATCCATATCCTTTTTCCAGAACACTTGTTCAGCGGTTAATAGAGTCTGAGGCTTAAACTTGTTTAAGGATATCCAATATTCCTTAGTGTAATCATGGGGTTTGATCGTTATGTTATTCTCTTTACACGCAGGATCGTTAAGCTTCATATCCATTTTCTCCCTAGATGCATCATCTAATTTTCTATCTTCCTCAGTGCACTCAATGCAACTAGGTTTCAGTCTAGGTTTAAGAATCTCATTGCCATCATAGATTACATTTTGAGCAGCTTTTGCTTTCTTACCATACTCAGGGTTATTTTCCTTTATAATGGGGATACTATGCTTATCGCTGAGAACTCTATGCTTAGTGATCATGTGAGCAGTCTGAATGGTATTCCCTTGTACGTACAACTTATTTTCAAGCTTGTTTTTCAGAGTTTTTAGATTAGAAAAATCATTCAAAAGTTTTGATTCCTTAGCACTGAATTCTTGTTTAAGCACTTTAACATTATCTTGCAGCTCTTGCTTTTGCTTAACATTTTTAGAAAGCTTTTCTTGTAAGGAGTTTAACTCTAGTTTTAACACTTCTTCTCTAAAATTACTTTTTCTAATAATTGTACGCATTTGGTCATCCATTTCCTGCTCACGGGAAGTTAGCTCAAACTTAGCACGCTGTTCATAAATAGCAACTTGTTCTTTATAGGCATTTAGTTCGGAGATGACAGAATCATCAGGGGCACAGGCAGTGTATTCATCAAAAGCATAGTCATCATTGACTGCGGAAGATGCATTACTTGGTACAATCTCACTTTCACTTTGCTTCACATATTGATCATATGGGACAATATTGCTATTAGCCTCATCATCAATATCTGATTCAAAAGTTTCAAGAGATTGTACTTTATTATGCATCTTTTGCTCATCAACATCATCATATAGTTTTAATACCTCTGAGATGATTGATTCTTTGGATGGACCAGCTTGCTGTGATGATGAGACCTTTGGAGAGACCATTGGAGAAATGCTTGCCATGAAGATTGTATGTGCAGTAGGTTCATCATCGACGTCAGAGTCGTATGCATCACAGTCTGCAACTTGAAAGGCATTCTGATGATTATGACCTATCTCCTGAATTGGCTGCTCATCCACATCTGCATCATATGTCTTGGCATTGCCCTCAGCAAGAAACAACAGCTCCTCTTCATCCAACACAGCTCCATTATCCTGAGCTTGCACAAGTAACATCTTGTCTCTGAAGTACTCTGCATTTT
Source organism: Chrysanthemum seticuspe (assembly GCA_019973895.1). Classification (NCBI taxonomy): domain Eukaryota; kingdom Viridiplantae; phylum Streptophyta; class Magnoliopsida; order Asterales; family Asteraceae; genus Chrysanthemum; species Chrysanthemum seticuspe. The sequence goes on along the minus strand of BPTQ01000008.1, from coordinate 157,416,991 downwards.
GTGGGCGTTTTGGATATGTGCAGTTTCTAGCTATATGTCCATCACCACCACAGTTGTAGCACTTGACAGGCTTTTCTTGTCCTTGAATTGGATTCCTACCACGATTCTGATTTGCCATATATCCTCTACCAACTCCACCTCTTCCTTGTTCATACTGCCTTTCTTGAACTGGTTGCACCATAACCTTTCCATCTCTGACAGTAGCTTGATTGTGTGGATTGGATGCTGTTCTGAGGTTATTGTTGGTGTGTGGTAGAGAGTTCATGTTTTGACTAACCATGAGAGACAGTTGATTGATGAAGTTTTCCATGAATGTGTTTGGGTCTGGAGGCTTATATGCTGGATCAGGGATGAGCTTGTAATTACCATTACCCATGGGTATGACTTGAGAAGCTTTGGTGGTAATTCCAACATTGGTGTAAAAAGCTGTAGAGTCATTTGAAGAACTAGTTTCTCCCTGCTTAGATTTGAACTGCTCAAGGATCCTTCGTTCAAACATAGCATGTCTCGCATTCTGAAAAAGAAAGGCATACAGTTGCTCATAGTTAGTGTTCTCCAATCCTTTGGTTAGCTTCACAGAGGTGACAAACTTATGCCATTCAGGATTCATGTTGTTCACAAACTTTGAATTCAGCTGAATATTTGGCATGGTCATTTTGATATTCCTCATATCATTCACAAGGTTGTGGAATCTCACGTAATACTCATAGACACTTTCTTCTGGCTTCATCTTAAAGTGCTCAAATTCATCATACAGCTGTGATTCTCTTTCTTCCTTAGTCAATTCAGAACCCGAGAGAAGCATCTTGACATTATCCCAAACAGCCTTAGCTTCAGTGTTGTGATTGATCAGCTTGTAAATGTCCTTAGGTAAACCCTGAAGTATGATGTTAGAAGCCCTGATGTCTGCATCGTATCTCTTCTTCTCCTTATCAGTCAGTTCATCATACATTTTAGGTCTGTCCAGTCCTAATATCACTGAGCCATCTGCAGCAGTGTCAAGTATGTCTCTGGTTGTCTCAACCTGATACGGTCCTTCATCAATTGACTTGAGAATGTTAACTCCATTTTCCTTACCAAGACAGTACAATCTGATTCGTTGAGCCCAAGAGTCGTAGTCAGTTCTGTCAAGCATGGGTGGACGAGTATCTGAACCAGCTGCTTGAACGTCCTCAGCTACAGTAGAAATGATTGTAGGCACGTTGGTAGACATGTTTACAGATTTCACGGGATTTTATAACTCTATGATTAAACCGGGAAATAGATTCTTTCATGGGATTTTACTAAATCAAGAGAAAACCGTAGAATGTAATCAAGAAGAAAAACACTAAGTCACAAGAGACAAATCGCTCAACGGGACAAATCTCACAGTCAACAAGTCGCTCAAAAGTGACAAGTCACCTCTATTACCAAATCGCTTAAATCACAACAAGTCGCTTGATCAAGGCAAACCGCATAACCAAGATAAATCGCTTAAGCTTACAATTTGCTTCAATAAGCAAATCGCCTAAAATGACAAACCGCTTAAATAGCACAAGTCGCAGAAGAATGACAAGTCGCTACTTCGAATAATTCGCACAAGTACACCCACTATCCGGACAAATCGCTTAAATAAGTGATTCGAAACTGACACAAATCGCTTCCAAAAAAAGGACAATTCTTAGTCAGATGTCCCCCTCCACAGTTTTCGCAGCCGACTTGGATGGCATGAATAGTTTCTCTGATTTTTAGCATATCTCGACCGAGATTTTCAAGCTTGTTGGTTATTGCTGCAATTCCATCGAAACTTCCGCCTTGGTATCTTTTATTTCCTCCCTCGTGCCATTTTTGAGAGTGATCAGCCATTTTTTTAATGGCTTCAATTGCAAGAGTAGGATTCATGTTTGGGATAGGTCCTTGATATTCCAGCATTTGCCTTGTAGTTACGTTAATTCCTTTGTAGAAGATGTTGACCTTTTGCTGGTTGTTCAGATCATTTGTAGGACACTTGTAAAGGAGATCGTTGTATCTATCCCAGGCTTGATACAACGTTTCGTCGTCTTCTTGTTTGAAATTATGGATCTCCAAAAGCTGGTTAGAAATCTTCGATGGCGAACAATATTTTTGAATAAAGTGTTTCTTAAGTAGATCCCAAGTATTAATTGCCCCGGCGGGCAATCTTTCAACGTGCTCATATGCATCTTCGTCCCTGTTTCCTGAAAAAGGGTTAGCACGAAGCTCCCTCATAAATTGGTCTTTGATTTCGAAATGGACATCCGCTCCAATTGTCGGTCGTACGAGACCCGACCCTTGTTCCGCTCTTGTCAACGCCAAATATTCCTCAAGAGTGAGGTCATCGATGTTAACAACTTCCATGGTACCTGAAAACTTGAAATATGATTGTGAGAAAAGTTTAAAACGAAATGAAAGACTTAATATTAATCCTAAAATAACTCCCCGGCAGCGGTGCCAAAAACTTGATGCAGGTTTTACTGACCAGGTCTTAATATTTATAATGTCTCGTTATACCTATGGTCTATCCTAGTGCACTAACGGGCAGTGTACCCGGTCGTGTGTAGTGTAGTAATCGGTAAAGCCGAGGTCGTCCCAAGAGCTATGTGTGTTGGATTATTACTAAGTCTAGGTGTCACAGATTAATAATGGTTTCGATAGGGATTTAATTAATTAAACTACGAACGTAGAATAAAGCAAATAAAAGCAGATAAATGATAAAGGGAAATCAATAGAGGAGAGCGGTGCTAACCTAGTTAATCCTCCTAGCTAGTTATGTCTACGTCTACTTACTTCCAATTACTTCAGGTGGGGTCAAAGTCGAGAGGAAAGCATTTGGTCAATTCACCCTAACCAATCAGCAAAGATGCCACCACAGGAGAAGTCAGGTGTCCCCTCATAAGTCTTGTTGTTCCTGGTCCCCTAAGCCAAGTCATTAAGTACCGCTACATGCTAGATTTATAATAGTGAATGCCCGGCCGTTAGGAACTTAGACACGCACCCCCTAATTCTTAAGTTCATCTAAACGATAGGTGATTAGTTAGTCAAATCGCACAAGTAGAAAGGATCGTCAGTTGGTCATATCTTACCCTTCCCGTCTCAGTCCACTCACCTAGGGTCAGTTGGTCATATCTCCTAGGCAATTGGACTCTATCGCCATTCAAAACTACCGAACCAAGGGTGGCTACCAATAAACTATGCATGCATACACTTAGAAATAATTGTACGGAAGTAAAGTAAACGCAAACAAAACAATTAAGGAATCATAACCAGGCCAGCACCAAGAGGTTCTTAGCCGCTTATATTAATCATGCAAACCAATTCAATATTCAAAGGTACGAAATACATGAATTGAAAGTAAAAGAAATATAAAACGCTAATGCTTATCGTAGGGGAGTGGTTTCTCCCTTGGAGACAGCTCCGTATGCTCCTCTAGACCTGCCTTGAGCTTTTTCCCATGTTCTCTGAGTGTTTTGTGTGGAATGGGATGATTAGAAATGCTGGAATTCGTGGGGTATTTATAGGCCAGATCTGGGTTACGGCGTAACTAATAAAAGAGTTACGTCGTAACCTTCTATTTCTTCGTAATTTGCACTAGATCTGCTGGTTACGGCGTAACCTAATGAGTGGATACGCCGTAGTCTTCAATAAACTCGGTTACGTCGTAGTAGATGCAACAGTTACGGCGCAAGTATCAGCGGCGTGGAACCTCATTTGACCTAATATAGTTACGTCGTAACCTTTGGGAAGAGTTACGCCGTAACCTTCTGATAAGTTGGTTTTCTGAGTCACGCAATAGTTACGGCGTAATGTGAGAGACGAGTTACGCCGTAACTTCTTCAAAGTAGCATACTGGGATAAATCTTTAGATATTTCTCCAGTTTCGCGTCTCTTTAGCTCCAATGCTCGTAATTTACCTGAAAGTGGAAAACAATGGAAAACAAGCGTAAATCCATATAAATGATATAAATTAGAAGCATTATCGGGGGAAATTGACACTTAATAATCAGGACTATCTGATGTTATCAAATATCCCCCACTTGAATTCTACTTGCCCTCAAGTAGACCTTATTAGAAAGATTCCTAAAAATATATCTCCCATAACCTGGAAAATATAAGTTTACAAATCCCTTATGCTAGAATAAAACAAAACCGAACACCTCACGAAAGGGGAACAAAACACTCAAATCTCTCAACTATTCTAAGTGTCATTTTCGGGGTGATCACTCAATCGCACAGTCATAGCATGTATTCTATCATAAGCTTGGCGGTTACACAAATCTCCACCACTAGAGTTAAGGGCCAAACAATTCTCGAAGGCAATATGGGTAGACACGACAAAGGTTAAGGGGTGACTCGTCATTACTAACATGTCACGGCGAAGTGGACAAAATCAATGATACATGACCAAATCCATGGCCAAGACACCAAAGATTGCTCGCTGCATCACCTAGACATGCTTCATGACTAAAGGGTAGGATAAGACATGGGATATATAAATGGTATAAAATAAAAAACAAGCAGGTAGTCTAAATCTATAACCAAGTCATCACCATTTACCGTCCGCCCAAAGTTCAAGCTTTGAAGTCAAGAAACCGGATCATGAAATACAAGATATATGTGTCATTAGAGGACATCGTGATGGGCACACTACCTTTTCTCCAACTGTTGGCATAACTACCAACTCCAATCTTCAAATGTAACCGAGGTGGCCTCCTCGATACTAAATCTATGAAGCTCATAACATAGTGCTTATAACATCGCACTTTACAATAACAAAATCATAACAACTATTTTTTTTTTCCGAATCACTTTTTTTTTCAACAAAACAATAAATACTAAACATAATATCCCCCCACTTGAGATGAACAATGAGAATTCGGGGGGTCTTCAATGATATTCAGGAATGTTGTCGATGAAAGAGTGATTTCTGAACCTTTCCACTCGAACCTTGAACTTAGGAAAATGATGACTTCCCAATCACAAATAAAGACTACAGGGTAGGCTAAGGTGTATAGGTGTATCGAAACAATATATTGGGTAAACAAAATGAAAGGAATGGCTCAGAAGGGTGTATCTAGGGGTATCTTGCACTAAATATGAGTGCAACAAAAGGGTTTCACATGGGGGTCGAGAAGTCGAGGTGACTAATATATAGACACACAATGGTGGGCTGTTTGGGTGATAATCCTATAATATTGCCTTCTAAAACTGAAAAGTCCAAATACATCGAGCTAACTCAACATACCTCGTCTATGGTCTTGAAATGATGCAAAGGCCAAGTTCTAAAGTTTACAAGCTACCGGCACACTCATAATTTGGTGGATTTGGGGTAAAATATTGGAAACGGATAGGGCTAATCTCACCATATAATATCAAAGGTTGTATGTGCTCGGCTAAGGTCTAATCTAGTTAGGTTAAGAAAAACATGTCAAAATTTTAAAAATTGCATAATTTTTCAAAATAAACTAGAAAAACGAGGGCAAAATAATGTTCAAGAGATAATTCTACTCCCGTCCCTCCACTTGAATTGTACAAAGTCCCTTTTGTACTAAGCATTAAATAAAGGTGAAGAGAAAAGTAGAATTAGAGCGAGAACTTCCCTGAAATTTGCTCCATAAAGAAGGAAGGCCCACGAAAAAGTGACGTGCCTTCGTATAAGCATCATGAACAAACTTCAATCTCTGAAATCACACTACCGACAAGCATAATTCTAAAAAGAAAAAATGAAAAATAAAAAATGAAAAATAAACCTAACTCACTTTCGTAGGAATCACGGTTGCATTTAGCGAATACAACAAGCCTTTTAAACCACTTGGTGTCCCAAGTGGACGAGTGAAGTCTCGTATGGGTTTACAGAGAACACACCCACAAAGTTCATTTAAAATACTAATACAAGGTTACTGTGTTTTAAAATGAAAGAATTAAAGAAGAGGAAGATTACATCGTAACTCTTTTGAGGGAGTTACGCCGTAACTGGCAAAACCTGACATAAGCTGCAAAGCGAGTGGTTACGGCGTAACCACTGAGATGGTATTACGCCGTAATTGGTAATACATCAAGAATTCTGCTGCCAAAAGGTTGGTTACGGCGTAATCACCAAGATGAGTTACGCCATAACTCTGGTCAGATCAGCAAACTGCTGCAGCAATTGCTTCCTCGTTTCCTGAAAAAATAGTTAGAAAACACAAAACCCTACAGAAATGGAAATAAACTAAAAGAAAGGGATAATTCAAGTTGTCTCCCAAAAGATCACTTTTCTTTATTAATGAGTCTTTAAGTTAGACTCAGAGTCGCGGGGCTACTATGGGGGCCTTTGGACTTCCCCGACCTCTTCCATGTCTTTCATTAAGTTACACCTAACCCAACCTACATTTGTGGCAGTGCGGAGATATTCTTTGGTTTCAATCTTCCGGATCTTGCAAAAATTTTCTTCAGGTCCCAAATGGTATCGCGTAAACTCATATTTTTCGGCTATAATTGGTGGTGGCCTCTTAAAAGGGATGCCAAGAATTTTGCATCTTCTTTTCTCGTGTACTTCATCATATGGATAAATGAAACCGTCTTCGCCTTGTAACTCAAGATAATTGAAATCATCATCGTCGGAATAGGTATCTTCATGTTGGTCATCGTTTTCTATGAGTATTTGCTTGCATTCTTCTTTTTCTACCTTAGACGAGTCCTTGGTGTCATCTTCTGATTTTTCATTAGGAATTTCATCGTTAGGTTAATCTTTACTCATATATCCATTCAAGATTTTCTCTTTAGTTAACGTGTCAACTTTTCCGTATTTGATTCTGACCCAATCGTTGAAACCGAGATCATCAGGCCAAGGCAATTCTGTTCTTTCATAATCATTAGTTGAAGTCCATAGGAACTCGTCTTCCCCAGCTCTCTCAATGCTGCTTTCGCCGTCACATTCATACTCAAAAGGGTTGCAGGAAGCCCAAACGTTTCCGTCGCCGGTCTTAATTTGTTCACACCAATGATTTTGATTTCCTTCGTCATGGTTATTTTCAGAAGGAAATCATCGAGGGGCTTAATGGTTTTTCCTCAAAGAATATGTTTTTCATATTTGAGTTCCAGATTTCTAAACAAAGTCGAATTAATTATCGCGTCCCCGAATCTTACTGAATACCAATCTCTGAATGATAGATTTCCAAAATCAACGTCATGCCTCCCAGATTCATGTGGGCATATCCAAACTTCGTTCTTCACATTACCTCCTCCATTGCAATATTCACGAAAAGGGTTGCATGTTGGCCAAACGTGAGTAATCTCACCTTCCATGACGAGTAAGGGTTTGCAGTAATGCTTGATAGTAGGTCCTTCCACTTCGTTAATTGAGAATTTAGCTAATCTTTCTTCGTCGTTAAGTGTAGTCCACATGTATCTGTCATCTTTTACCCTTTCTTTATCAACTCCTCCATTGCAGGTTTTCCGAGGATCACACGAGGCCCATAAGCTGTAGCATTCCCCATCGTCCATCGCAATAGCCTTACACTAATGACTTCTCCTTTTAGGGTTGTCGACCTTGGTGCCCGTGTCTTTGCTTGAATTCGGGTTACGCAGTAACTCTGAGGTATGATTACGGCGTAACTCACTTTCGCCATCAGTATCAGACTCATCAGAGTACTTGTTGTTATCAGAGAATACAACCTTACATATAGTAGATTTGCTCTTTTGTTCCTCATTTCTTCTTTGTACATCGTCGCCAAGCTTTCCAATTAAAGTTTCCAAGTTTTTTAGTGATATGTCATGGGAAGAGAGTCTCTTGTTTGTATTATCTTGGAAATTTTTAAGCCATTCCTCTTGCTCTTTTTGCCTCTTGGTAGTGTCCACAAGGTACTTGTTAATAATTTCCTCCAGGTTAGCTCTTCTTTCATTACGCTCATAATACGGTGGGGGTCCTCCACGAAACTCATTACGATTATCCCCGTAGAAAGGCCTATGCTCTCCATACTTAGCTTCCTCGATCGTATCTTCTTTATCAATTTTAGGACAATTCTTAGTCAGATGTCCCCCTCCATAGTTTTCGCAGCCGACTTGGATGGCATGAACAGTTTCTCTGATTTTTAGCATATCTCGACCAAGATTTTCAAGCTTGTTGGTTATTGCTGCAATTCCATCGAAACTTCCGCCTTGGTTTCTTTTACTTCCTCCCTCGTGCCATTTTTGAGAGTGATCAGCCATTTTTTGAATGGCTTCAATTGCAAGAGTAGGAGTCATGTTTGGGATAGGTCCTTGATAGTCCAGCATTTGCCTTGTAGTTACGTTAATTCCTTTGAGAAGATGTTGACCTTTTGCTGGTTGTTCAGATCATTTGTAGGACACTTGTAAAGGAGATCGTTGTATCTATCCCAGGCTTGATACAACGTTTCGTCATCTTCTTGTTTGAAGTTATGGATCTCCAAAAGCTGGTTAGCAATTTTCGACGGCGGACAATATCTTTGAATAAACTGTTTCTTAAGTAGAGCCCAAGTATTAATTGCCCCGGCAGGCAATCTTTCAATCCATCTTCTGGCAGCTCCAGTAAGAGTCATTGGGAATACCCTTAGCATAATAGCATCATGAGACACGCCCGGAATGTTGAAAAGGCTTGCGATGTATAGGACATTTTCAACGTGCTCATATGCATCTTCGTCCCTGTTTCCTGAAAAAGGGTTAGCATGAAGCTCCCTCATAAATTGGTCTTTGATTTCGAAATGGACATCCGCTCCAATTGCCGGTCTTACGAGACCCGACGCTTGTTCCGCTCTTGTCAACGCCAAATATTCCTCAAGAGTGAGGTCATCGATGTAAACAACTTCCGTGGTACCTGAAAACTTAAAATATGATCGTGAGAAAAGTTTAAAACGAAATGAAAGACTTAATATTAATCCTAAAATAACTCTCCGGCAGCGGCGCCAAAAACTTGATGCAGGTTTTACTGACCAGGTCTTAATATTTATAATGTCTCGTTATACCTATGGTCTACCCTAGTGCACTAACGGGCAGTATACCCGGTCGTGTGTAGTGTAGTAATCGGTAAAGCCGAGGTCATCCCAAGAGCTATGTGTGTTGGATTATTACTAAGTCTAGGTGTCACAGAATAATAATGGTTTCGATAGGGATTTAATTAATTAAATTATGAATGCAGAATAAAGCAAATAAAAGCAGATAAATGATAAAGGGAAATCAATAGAGGAGAGCGGTGCTAACCTAGTTAATCCTCCTAGCTAGTTATGTCTACATCTACTTACTTCCAATTACTTTAGGTGGGGTCAAAGTCGAGAGGACAGCATTTGGTCAATTCGCCCTAACCTATCAGCAAAGATGCCACCACAGGAGAAGTCAGGTGTCCCCTCATAAGTCTTGTTGTTCCTGGTCCCCTAAGCCAATTCATTAAGTACCGCTACATGCTAGATTTATAATAGTGAATTCCCGGCCGTTAGGAACTTAGACACGCACCCCCTAATTCTTAAGTTCATCCAAAACGATAGGTGATGAGTTGGTCAAATCGCACAAGTAGAAAGGGTCGTCAGTTGGTCATATCTTACCCTTCCCATCTCAGTCCGCTCACCTAGGGTCAGTTGGTCATATCTTCTAGGCAATTGGCCTCTATCGCCATTCAAAACTACCGAACCAAGGGTGGCTACCAATAAACTATGCATTTATACACTTAGAAATAATTGTACGGAAGTAAAGTAAACACAAACAAAACAATTAAGGAATCATAACCATGCCAGCACCAAGAGGTGCTTAGCCGCGTATATTAATCATGCAAACCAATTCAATATTCAAAGGTACGAAATACATGAATTGAAAGTAAAAGAAATATAAAACGCTAATGCTTATTGTAGGGGAGTGATTTCTCCCTTGGAGACAGCTCTGTATGCTCCTCTAGACATGCCTTGAGCTTTTTCCCACGTTCTCTGAGTGTTGTGTGTGGAATGGGATGATTAGAAATGCTGGAATTCGTGGGGTATTTATAGGCCAGATCTGGGTTACGGCGTAACTAATAAAAGAGTTACGCCGTAACCTTCTATTTCTTCGTAATTTGCACTAGATCTACTGGTTACGGCGTAACCTAATGAGTGGTTATGCCGTAGCCTTCAATAAACTCGGTTACGTCGTAGTAGATGCAGCAGTTATGGCGTAAGTATTAGCATCATGGAACCTCATTTGATCTAATATAGTTACGTCATAACCTTTGGGAAGAGTTACGCCGTAACCTTCTGATAAGTTGGTTTTCTGAGTCACGCAATAGTTACGGCGTAATGTGAGAGACGAGTTACGCCGTAACTTCTTCAAAGTTGCATACTGTGATAAATCTTTAGATATTTCTCCAGTTTCGCGTCTCTTTAGCTCCAATGCTCGTAATTTACCTAAAAGTGGAAAACAATGGAAAACAAGCGTAAATCCATATAAATGATATAAATTACAAGCATTATCGGGGGAAATTAACACTTAATAATCAGGACTATTTGATGTTATCACATACTGTTGCATATGCATTTGATTATATTGCTGTTGATTCTATTGATAATGTTGAGAATATCAATAATGTACCTCAAATCGAGTCTTTGAAAGTTGAAAATAAGTGTTTGTTAAATGAGCTTTCGCATACAAAACGCCATCTTCAATAGTGTCAACAAGATTGTTAAAATCGAGAACTTGCTTTACAAAACAAAATCAACCAGTTGCGTGCCACACCTTTTGAACCAAAACTTGAACAACTAGATGATGAAAACGTGTCTTTAAAATGTCAAATTTCAAAATATGAACAAGAAATTGCCAAAGTGAAAACTGAATATGGTGTCATATTTGATTAACTCAAAAAGACTCGTGCTAAAGCGTCAAAAGATATTGATGATACTCTTCAATACACCAAAGAAGTAATTAATGCTTGTGGAAATGTTCGCTCTGAAAATCAAGATTTGTTGCACACTATACTTGAGTTGAAAGAGAAGTTAGGGAAATATGAACATGATAAATCTAGTAACACAAATGTCCTTGCACCTGTAATGTTTATAATTGACACTAGGATGCCTAATGACAAACCACAAGATACTAATGTGCTTCCTTCCACTTCTATAGGAATAGTTGCCTCTAATCCTAACGTTAGCACTTCACAGCCTAAGAGCCAAAACAGGAAGAATAGGAAGTTGCAACGTAAGAGAAGAACAATAAAGACCTCTGAAGTAAAAGAACACACTAGGCCTTTGAATAAAACTCATGTTGCACCCACTTTAAACATTGCGTTAGACAAATGTAATAGAAAAAGTGATGTAACGAATGTTGAATCCTTAAGTACTTTGAATGTTTTGTTTGAATCATCTTGTATTGGTTGTCGTAAAAGCATGTTTTCTGGTTGTCATGATAAATGTGTTTCTAAATCTATCTTATATCGTAAGCGGAATAATAGAAATCAGATTACCTCTAGGCCCACTAATGCTTCTAAGTCTGTGCTAGGTAAACCGCCTTCTAGTATTTCTGCAAATATCATTGATGTTCCCTTAGAACCCACTTCACCCCCTAGGAAGAGAATATCACCTAGTGCATTCACTAAGACTAAAGCACAAACTAGTTGGACTTGGCAGAGATGGTTACAAAATACATCAGGATTTAAATGGATTCCTAAAATCATTAACATGTGTGTTTCAACTGTAACTAACCCTCTAACTCTTCGGGTTCCACCTATACTTGTATTCCACCTGTGTCGTCTGTGTGTAATGCAGGTGATACAGATCATCCTTTGGATTGTTGATAGCGGATGTTCCCGAAACATGACAGGAAATCTCAAACTGTTATCAAACTTTGTCTCAAAGTTCATCGGCACTGTCAGGTTCAGGAATGATCATTTCGCAGCTATCATGGGCTATGGAGACTACATCAATGAAAACATCAAAATTAGCAGGGTTTATTATGTGGAAGGTCTCGGTCACAATCTCTTTTCAGTCAGTCAAATTTGTGATGGTGATTTGGAAGTTGATTTTAGGGAGAAAACTTGTTTCATTCGTGACCTATAAAGAAACGATCTTATGTCTGGAAACTGCACATCAAGCCTTTACACAATCTCAATACAAGATATGATTGCTTCATCTCCCATCTGTCTACTTTATTAGGCATCATCTACAACATCTTGGTTGTGGCACCGACGTCTTTCACACTTAAACTTTCAAACCATAACCAATCTTGCACGACACAAACTAGTTGAAGGTCTTCCAAGGTTTCGGTATTCAAAAGATCACTTATGCTCAGCTTGTGAACAAGGGAAAAGCACTCGTGCTTAATTTCCCTCAAAGAAGGACCACAACTCTCAGCATGTCCTTCATCTTCTTCACATGAATTTGTGTGGTCCGATGCGCGTGCAGAAAATTAATGGCAAATGCTACATTCTAGTAATTGAGAATGTGGGAATTGAGCATCAGACATCTATTGCACGGACACCAGAACAAAATGGAGTTGTCGAAAGACGAAACCATACGTTAGTGAAAGCTGCAAGAACGATGTTAATTAATGCAAAACTTCCAGATTACTTATGGGCAGAAGCCGTGTCAACTGCATGCTACACTCAGAACCGTTCTATGATAACCAAACGCCACAACAAAACACCATATGAGCTTATCCATAACATAAAACCGAATCTCAAACACTTTCATGTATTTGGTGCTCTTTGTTACCCAAATAATGATCGTGATGACTTTGGGAAGCTCAAGGTTAAAGCTGACATTGGAGTCTTTGTTGGATACTGTGAAAACTCAAAAGGATACCGAATTTTGAATCGTCGTACAAGGGATATTATGGAAACGATTCGTGCTAATTTTGATGAGCTCACAGAAATGGATTCTGAGCAAAACAGCTTGGAACCCGGACATAACCGCCTCAACTTCCCCCAATCATCAGCGGATCAATCTTTTCAACTCACTCGTCATCAAATGGAAACATTGTTTGCTCCTCTGTTTAGTGATGATATTGATCAACGTGCTCTAGATGTATCAAATGTTTCCGCTGCTCAACCTGATAATATTCCAATCCCTGATACACCTGAAACAACAACAACAACCGTTGCTGATGTACCTCCGATTGAATCCACAACAACAGCTGAACAAACTGCTTCTAATGATGTTGATCCTGCTGATGATCTTCTTCATCAAGATGTACCTGCACCCACGGATTATGATGGAAATGAATTCTTGAACCCTTTCGCAACTGAAACTTCAAACTCAGATGTTGCTGAATCATCCACTAGCCATCTGAATCCACCAAATCTGCACAATGTATATCAACATCAACCCTTCACACATCGTTGGACTAAAGACCATCCTCTTGTTGATATTATTGGCAACCCAAACCAACCAGACGTTACTAGACAACGCCTTCAGACTGACGGTGAACATTGCATTTATGCACTCACCCTTTGTCAAACTGAACCCAAAAACATCAAAGATGCAATGACCAAAGACAAATGGATTAAATCCATGCAAGAAGATCTGAACCAGTTCAAACGTTTATAAGTATGGGAATTGGTTGAACGACTAATAGGGGTCTATGTCATTGGTCTAAAATGGATTTGGAAAAACAAGTTAGATGCTAAAATTGAGGTTGTATAGATTTTTCTGGCATCCGCGGCTCACATGAACATCACGGTCTATCAAATGGATGTCAAAACTGCTTTTCTAAATGGTAAACTGAAAGAAGCAGTATATGTTAGTCAGCTAGAAGGATTTGTTGATCCAGAGTTCCCTAATCACATATACAAACAGAACAAGGCTCTTTACGGTCTTAAACAAGCCCCTCGGGCGTGGTATGATGAGTTGTCCTCCTTTCTCCTTTCTCATAATTTTGTCAAAGGATCGGTCGACCCAAAACTGTTTATTCAATATCATGGGGCACACATTTTAATTGTTTAGATTTATGTGGATGACATCGTTTTTTTGTTCTACCCACAGAAAGTACTCAAACGCTTTTTCAAAACTAATGAAAACAAATTTTGAAATGTCAATGATGGGTGAACTTACGTTCTTCTTAGGACTACAAGTTCATCAATCACCCCGTGGTATTTTCCTACGTCAGTCCAAATATGCTCTTGAAATATTTAATAAACATGGAATGCAAAGTTGTGACACCTATGCAACACCAATGGCACACACCAAAAAACTGGATGCTGATTTACATGGGAAATTGGTTGACCCTACCAAATACCAAAGTATTATTGGGTCTCTCATGTATCTAACAGGCAGTATACCCGACATTGTATTTTCTATATATATTTGCTCCCGTTATTAGTCAAAACCAACTGAACGACGCGTCACTGAGGCTAAAAGAATCCTCTGAGAGTAAAGGGAACCATTAACTTGGGGATCTGGTATCCGAAGGATTCTGGTTTTGAACTAATAGTTTTTTCAGACGCTGACCACGCAAGATTCTTAGATTCACGAAAAAGTACTTCAGGAGGTTTACAATTCCTTGGTGATAAACTGGTGTCATGGCAATCGAAGAAACAAGACTGTAAATCGATGTCCTCAACTGAAGCAGAATATGTAGCCATGTCTGCATGTAGTGCTCAAGTCATTTGGATGAGAACACAACTCAAAGACTATGGTTATGTATTTGACAAAATCCCGATGTACTGTGACAATCGAAGTGCTATTGCGATCTCGTGCAACACCGTTCAACATTCAAAGTCAAAGCACATCGATCTTCGATATCATTTCATCAAAGAGCATGTGGAAAAGGGTACCGTTGAATTATACTTCATAGGCACTGAACACCAACTGGCGGATCTTCTCACTAAAGCCTTGGCTCCAGCAAGATTTACTGATTTGATCCACCGGATTGGTATGAGGTGTTTGACTCCAGAAGAACTGGACCAACTTTTAACACATTCTTGAAAACAGTCAAACACCAAACCTCTTTTGTAAATAAATTTTCAAAAACAAAATATAAAATTATAAAATTTGATAAAATCCAAAAATATTCTTCTATATTAATTTCTATCAAAAAACCAAACATTGCAAGTACAAATTTTTCGTCAACACTTTGTTCCATCAAACCTTTCACCATTTTTCCCGAACAAGTGTTGAGGGGGAGAATGTAAATATTTTTCAGTTTTATAAAACCTTGTACTTGCATGTTACCATTAATATGTTGTTTCTTCAAAAATGGTGGATACGTTTCTTGTTAAATACTCTCCTCGGACTCAAATGTTTTAAAATTTTATCATTTCAAAAGTCGAGGGGGAGTATCGTCATGTTTCTTTCCCAAAATAAGTTTTGTCTAACCTAAGTGGAAGTTAATGGGTCTTGGTTGAAAATGGTTGAGGTGGATGGACTAATTTTGTCAATTTTTGAAAATTCATTTTAACAAAACTACCACCTAACACATTTAAACATATTTACTCCTAACATTTAATATTTCAACCACCTATCCACGGCTATCCTTCGTTCTACAAATCCGTGTTACCAAATCACAATCTGTAAGTTGCAAAAGGTTTAGATTATGTTTTCAAACATTGGTTTTAAATATTTTTCAAATCCTGTTAGGAATTAGAAAATTCCTTAGTGAAGAGTCGGTCACCCCAAATGTTATCTAGCTTAAGTTAGCTCGTAGACTTGTCGTTAGTTACGTTATTTATCAGTTTATTAGTTAGTCATTAGTTTAGTTTAGCGTAGTACAACACCGTGGAGGAAGGACGGGTCTTTACCCACTGTATACCTGATCCACAGGCCGATAGGAGGTCGTTGAGTTTGTAACTATAAATATCCCTTCCATCCATGGAAGGGGTGGTGCTTTCAATCTAATATTCTACAATTTGTGTAAACCTCTAGCAAGAACACCCTCTCTCTCTCTACTAACTCTCTAACTATGGCAAACATGTATTTTGATCATCCAAGACCACCCGAATCATCAACACAATAAAATATACGATCCTACAATTGGTACCAGAGCCAAGGTTGTTGTGTCTTGATGATTTTTTTTGTGTGGTTTTGATACGTTTTTGTGGTCGGATTATTTTTATGGGTAAACAGTTTTTAACAGTTTTTTGTGGTCCATTGTTAACTGTTTTAGCATCAAGTTTTTTGTCTATCACAGTCTTGAATATCATACTGTTTTTGGTCATATCTGTTTCTGTTAATACTGGTATGTTTCATGTGGTCTAAAACTGTTTTATGTCATGGTTATATTAAGTTCACCTTTTACTGGTCTATATGGATAACATTTATATGGTCAAATATGTGAAAATGGGTCAAACTGATGCATGTCTTATGCAGTTTTTCTGGGTAAGAATGATAGTATGATAAAATGACTTGTATTTCATGCTAGCGAGTTGGTCATATGTCCTTCATGGCGACTTGTCTTGACAAGTCGTCCAGATTCTATGTATCTGGTCCTAGCGAGTTGTGGTGATATCTAGCAACTTGTTTCTAAAAAAAATGGTAGCAACTTGACTCTTAAAAGACTTAGCGACTTGTCTATTGACTATTTAGTCAATAGCGACTTATAAGCTTTAATGGCTTAGCGAGTTATATTTTGTTAGAGTGCTAGCGACTTGAGACCAAAATGAATAGCGACTTGATTTTCACTTTAGGTAGCGACTTGTTATTTAACAAGTCGCGAGTTGTGTTTTTGAAGTTAGCGACTTGCTTTGATAAACAGCTAGCGACTTGACTCATGTAAAAGTAGCAACTTGTCATGACAGCAATGAAGGAAGATGGAGTATGACCATGACCACTTGACCACAAAACCCAAATACCAAACTACTTAGACCTCAGTTACTAAACATCATTGGTACAATATCAACTGAAACTGAAAAAGACCATGAAAGAGGGTCAATCTCAGCCTTTCCAACTCTAACCCACATCAAAACATCAACAAAAATTATTCCAGTTCTAAATATCTCATTCAATATCAAGACTCGACTCAAATGTACATCATAGATCTCAGCCTATATATTCGTGGTACTCATATGTACATCAAGACCTTTGGTCAAATACACGAAATAGAAATCTTCATCGATCTATTGTCAAAGTGTCTTATAAAGTTAATATGTACGAGGTCAGGAAAAAGAATGTAACAATATTGTTACTTCGTTTTTCATCAGTTCGAGATGTTTGATAACAAATCAAGCTAAAATACCTTGAATCTCAGAAACATTTCGTGAGTGTTGAATGAAATGGTAAAGCTATTTAAGATCTCAGATTGGGTTCGCGTCTAATCTTTAAAAGATCTTTTTTGAACCAATATCCTCATCGATCTATTCATTTGGGAGTTCAACTCCAATCAATATCCGAAACAACAAGAACTAAAATATAACAAGTATGTTATTTTTGGTTCCTTAGTTCGCCTAAGACTCAACAACAATTACAAATCAAAAAGATGTAATACCTACCTGTGGATTGTTGTTAATTCGTAAAGCCTAATTCATGCCATCCCTGTGGCGTTGATGTTTTGCCTCTAGCCATCCCTGTGGCGAGGTTATCACGTTTACATAAGTCTTGTAGATGAAAGGCGTTCACTTAGGTTGTGTGATGTGATAAAGTGTTTTGATTTGATGTTATGAAATGAGATGTGTTTAGAGGTGATATTCGATTTGAGTTGAGGAGATTCTTTCCAGGTTCTTGTGGGAGGCGTTTGTGTGAGATGGTAGGCGGATTTATCACTGAATATGTGTTTAGGGTTTGGTTGTATGAGAATTATTAGGGCAAGAGGATGATTATGTGGTTTTTATACCCCGAAAGTTTTAGGTATTTTCTGTCAGGTGAATGGGCCGAGGGTTATTGGACCAGGTGGGCTTTATTATGGATTGTGTATGCTGCGAATTGTATCCATTTAGTACTTTTAACGTGAATACTTGGATTTAAGAATGCTAACATTTTGGTTTGGATTCTATAATCTAACATAACTACAAATTACCAATTATATTTGTAATTATGTTACAAATTTGTATTTGTAATTTGTATTTCCGAAGTATGTTAGTGTTGATTTGATAATGAGGGCATATCATATGTTTTGATTGTGGGCTTGGACTGTGATTAAGTAAGTTGTGTGATTACATAGATTTGGACGTTGAACTCGGATAGTTGGATTGACTTTCATGGACCAAGCCTCGATTTTTAACCAAGTATGGGTCGTTCTATTTATTGGGTCGGATGGGCTTCTCAATATTTGGATTATATGAGTTTTGGACAATATGAGATTTGATTCGTGATAAAGAGTTTTGATGATGAGATTTGACGATGAGATTTTGTATGATGCTGAGATTTGTTGTTGTGATGAGGTTAGATACTTTGGTATTCTACATTTTCACGATGGAGATTATGTTACGGCTTGAATTGATTTTTGAACAAAGGTGACTTCAGGGTTGCTTGTATTTGGTATTTCTTATTTGGATTTGAGGTAAGTATTTCTGGGTGTTCACAAGGATTTGTACAAGCTTAAGTAACAAATCTAGGGATTTTACGTCATGTTCAAGTTTGATATATCGGGTTTACTTCTCCATGTTGTCACTACAATAGCCGACAGAATGCGTGAATGATGTGTTTACTAAAGTGTTTATTGGATGGTTGATGATGTTGTAGATGTTGTATAATGAATCGCTGAAGAACCGCTACATGTTTTCCTAAAACAGATATTCACTGAAACCAAAATTGTCATAACACATTCAAGCTGACATTGTTTACGGTTTTGTCTTGGTTTTGTAAAATCCCGCGAAAGAACCTATTTCTCGGTTTAAATCATAGACTTGTAAAATCCCGTGACAATGGAAACATCCTGGTAATAGTAAAGTGCATTTCCGGATCTATCTTACGGTTTATTCTTAGTCTTGTAAAATCCCGCGAAAGAAACTATTTCTCGGTTTAGACCATAGAATTGTAAAATCCCGTGATGATGGAACCATCCTGGAGAGAGGAAAGTGTATTTCTGGATCGTATCTGATGATGGTGCTACAGTTTCTGCTTCGAAGAAGGGATAAAAGGGTGTATTTCATGAATTGGATGTGTGTTTGGATTATCGTCATGGCAGTTTGGTTATTACATGGTTTTACGGGATGATGTGCTTTTAACCATGGTCGGGATGAAAACCATTATCATAGTTCACTTAAATCGTCAAAGGAGGCTAGAGTTGAGCTTTTAACAAGATGTGACAACGGAGTTAATTCACTATTATTTATTTGAGGTTGAAGTGAAATATCACGGGCGAGTGTACTTAGTATCTGAAGGTATCGGGGATGGTTGGAAGAAGATTCTTCATGATCCTTGTTCAAGCTTATTTTCAAAAATGAAGACTTGGAAATCTAGTTATTGTTGGGTGTCTTTTACCTCTTCTTTTACCACTTGGGGGAATTGGGCTCTTATCACCACAAAATAACTATCACTTAAAGGAGTTACGTTGTAGTGCTCAGTGTCACATTCAATTGTGGATTTTCAAGAGGTGATTTACGTCTTATACTTGATGGTTGGTTGGTTGAAGAGTATAGAGTACTTAGAGATTCAAATGGGCATGAATTCTCGACACCGCTCTTCGTTACACATGTGCAAGTTTAAGTCACGAGTTTGGGTAATTTTACTTCAGGGTCAAATTCATCATATTGGGTTTTCTCCATCAGCTGTCATGACAAATAGCCTACTGAATGATAATGGGGTTGATTACATGTTTGCTAAGAGAGCTGAAAAGAGAGTTCTTATGGCGTTTGAATACTTCAGTTCAGGCCTCGTTCTTAAAGAAAAGAAAAGTGTACGTGTCAGTGCGC
Organism: Chrysanthemum seticuspe; assembly: GCA_019973895.1. Taxonomy (NCBI): domain Eukaryota; kingdom Viridiplantae; phylum Streptophyta; class Magnoliopsida; order Asterales; family Asteraceae; genus Chrysanthemum; species Chrysanthemum seticuspe. The sequence goes on along the minus strand of BPTQ01000008.1, from coordinate 157,397,265 downwards.
TTTATCTTCTGAAGAAGAGAAATCTTCTCTATTATGACCATTCTCATCAACATGCTTCATACTTTTTCCATGCGCTTCAGTCATTAAGTGAACCGGGCTACTGTTGATTGTTTTCTGATTCCACTTTCTCAACTATAATGACGATGGCGACATCCTGTGCTGATTTTGTGGGGGAGAAGTGTGAATAGACTACATTTGGATAATGTTCACTTAGTTAGTCAAGAATGGCATCTCCGTATGCAATTCTTGAGGGGGAGAAGAAGTGTGAATTTACTGCATGGTTGATTGTAATATGAGAATATATGGTCATACGGCTCCTAACTCATGTAAGAACCGAGCTTCTTCTTATCGGGTCATCTTTACATGGAGTTTCTTCTTAAGAGCCGTTGGTTGACATCTTCACTCAGATTGATGAGTTTATCGACAAAGTGCTTCCGGTTAATGCTTCACGTACACATCAACATGATGATTCCGAACAATCTCTCTGTTCTTGTTTGATGTGATTGGTAGTTTGGTGTTACCATCTTATGTGTTCGTTGTAGCCTGATTGCTGATTTCCTTGATGAACATCTTTCTGTTCTTGTTTGATTGGGAGGGATTTTAGTTAAGGGGATTTGCAAGATGTAAGTTGATTGGGATGCTTTTTGGTGATGTTCTTGTTTTTGGTGAGTTGAAGATGTTAACTATCTATTCCCCAACTGGACAATCTTGAAGAAGGTCGAGTCTGCAGTCTGTTCTACATTTCCTGCTACATGTTAGAAGACTAAAGACGTGTTGCAATTAACGATCTAAAGACTTCTTCTTAATCTGGACTGTTATCAAACAGATTGTCGGTTTAGGGGAGAGCACTAATTGGGAGAGAGTGAAAAGTCAGATTTAATCCCCAATTAGACTTGCTCACATTCTGCAGCAAGTTGATTCTCACAGATACATCTGAGCTAATGATGTTCTTCTCAAATGATTTCTAGTACATGGGCTTAAAATATGTTGCTGATTCTGAAGTATCAAAACCAGCAAGGGGGAAGGAGACAAGCATCTAAACGCGAGTAAACTTGATGAGCTTAATACTTCTAAGTAATTGAAGATATCCCGGGAAGACAAATGTTATTACCGCAGAGAAACTCAAGGTTTGACTCATGGCGAGTAAACTTGATGAACTTAACTCTTGTAAGTGATTGAAGATATCCCGGGAAAACAAATGTCATGACCGTAGAGAAACTCAAGGTTTTACTCATCAAAGCGTTTAGTGTTCTTATTCCAACTACGCGGGGGAAGAGATGTAAGAGTTAGTTTCTGATGATGAAAGAAGGTACACAAGTGTGTGATGATTTCGATGTTATCGCAATCATCAGGGGAGAGAGAATTGTGTACATTGGGGATGCTCAACTGTTTCACTTGAGGGCTTAATCTGTGATTCAGAGATATAATCACTTATTCCGGAGTTGACATCCGCAGAGATTGTCACCCGCAGAGATAATCAGTGATTTGGCCCGCTTCTTTAATGTTATCGGTTATCCTCTCTTTGGGCATTCGGGTACTTCGGGTTCTTGAGCTTCATACACTTTCTTCAGGGGGAGAGAAAAGTATACATCAGGGTTATTCTTTGGCTATTGGACTTAATCTGCTACTTCGATGGTATAAGTTTCTTTGTCTTCGGGTATGTGTATTCGGGTTCGTGAGCTATAGTCTAAGAGACTGACTGCATCAATTCAACTACTCGGGGGAAGTGGTCTCTCGACACCTTTTGGAATGGATTGCTTCAGACTTCAGTGGAAAAGGAATTTGAGAAGAGGTATTCAAGAGTGGGATGAAACGTTGTTGTTCTTCTACTGGATGATATAACCCCAAACGAAGAACCTCGATTATCGTTCTTAAATGGAGCAGCGGGATTTATGATTATGGTGTGCATCTCTGTGCACCTGGCTAAGGAAAGCTAGAAATAGAGCTTCGAATCTGCTCATCCAAAGGATTTTCGGTTTGAGGGGAAGCTGCCAGAGTCTCACTTTCAGATGGTTCAATTTCTTTCTTCAATGCAAGAGCCTCGGAAGCTTTGGTGGTGAAAGTTTTAGGGATGATGACTTCTATCTTCTACAACGGGGCTGCTCGATATCCTTATCTCGGTACTCGTATCATCATCTTCTTTAACTATATCATCTATTCTATCTTTGTAAATATTTATCAGAAAACAAAATACAAAAATATAAAACCAATAAAAACAAAATACAAAAATATAAAACCAACTAAAACAAAATAGAAAAATATAAAACCAACAAAAACCCATAAAAATTATAAAATTAGAAAAATACCAAAAATATTGTTTTTCTAAGACATGTCTTCTGGTATCGATAACATCTACGGTCTTAGAAATGTCATTCAATAATGGCACGGGACCATAGATGAAGCTCGAGCAGGAGGTGTAAATATTCTTTTTCAAAACATGTCAAAAATTATGGCTTACAGTTATTTCAGACTATAACCCGGGCTTAAAACTATGGCTTGCAGTTACTTCAGACTGTAACCCGTGCTTAAACTATGGTTTGCTATTATTTCAGATAGCAACCCGCTCTTCAAAAGAAAGTAAAGTGCTGCGCTAAACCAATTTTTCAAATATTTCGTGCACTTTTCCTAAAAACAAATGAGGAAAGTATGTCGAAGGACTGCTGTTCCTACTCAAATATTTTTCCGTCTATAAATTCTTCAGAAAAATATTTGTTGTCTTCTAAAATGGTGGTATATGAGTTGCTTGTAAATCTATCAGATTCAGAGTTTTTGTGAAAATTGAAAACTCAATCAATGACTTCAGCGCTTTTAATCTTTTCAGAAAATAAGTCATTGATTGAGGGGGAGAATGTTTTCAAATTTATATCATCTAACGGACTTTCTTAATTATCCTACGTGCTTATCTGAAAAAATATAATTGCCTATGTTGAAGGACTAGGTTTCTAGGATATGATTGTTAGGTTTAGATGATTAGAGTTTGAGAAACACATTATTCCCATACCTTACATGATCTGATTGATATGTTGGATTGACTTTTATTAGTCGATTGCTGTTTGGGTGTTGTCGACCACCATATATTTGTATGTGTGTTCACTAACGTATGCAGGTATATTGGTTATAAGAATGTTCCCGATCCGGATCCCACAGATTAATATGATTGGATGCCGAAAGGAAAGGGTAACTATATCTTGGGTTGACAAATGAAGAAACGGAGCTTAATTGGACTTCTATGGAGAGTTGGCATAAATGCAACGTAAGAGGTCTCACTGCATCAGCAGATGGTTTTCTTCTAAGTGATTGAAGAAACAGAGCTTAATTTGACCTCAGTTGGCATTCAAAATGCAACGTAAGAAGAAGTCACACTGCATATGCAGACGGTTTTTCTTCAATGCCCTACAGCAACAACAGAAGCTTCTCAACCACCTAACGAATCTTTGTGCAGGATACCATTCTCAAACAATTTTGAATAAAATTGATTAAATTGTTTTGAAAATGGAAAATATTGTTTTGAAAATATATTGGACTAAATTTCGAAAATCACCGGACTTCATTTTATCAAAACTTAAGTCACTCAATTATCGATTTCGGTCATCGATTGAGGGGGAGAGTGATTTAATTTAAAATATTTTCAAACGAGATTTCTTCACAAAAGTTCCGATTTGTACGAAACAAAAAGTGGTGATCTAAAGATTTAATGTTATGTCATGGTATGATTTTCTTTAAAACTCAAAGATCTGTCAAAATGAAATTTTTTCTGTTCTTGTTTGATTGTGAAATTGTTTTATTTTACTTAAAGGTCTCTTAAAACAAATCATACCTGACACTAACAATCTTTAATGTTTAAATCTGTTCCTATCTGTCATCTTTCAGAATTAAATCTTGCCACGTCTTTCCCCTAAAATTTTCTAAATAATTTAAATCTTTTGGGATTACAAATCTCAAATGGTTTGAAATTTTTGATCGCGGGAGAGATCGTGATTTAAATCTCAAATCTGTTTTAATGGAATTGGTTTTAGTCCTTCAAAGGCACTCCTGCCTCCATGTGCCAAACGATTTCAAATACACAATGCACATGTTGAGGAGGAGGATTTATCCAAAAACCAGATGAGTATTTAAACAAGGCCACATTTTCTCCCATGTTTTCTAAACCTAATTAAATCACTTGGGATCCAAAATCTCAAAGGATTTGATATTTTTGATCGGGGGAGAATTTGTGATTTAATAATGAAATTTGATATAAGTTGTTCGTTTTGATTCAGTTGTGCAGGCTGCTCTCTCATATGTGCTAAACGCTTTCGAATCTCGAAGCACATATTGAGGGGGAGCAAAACCATCGAGGTACAAAAGTTTTTTAAAAGAGATTATAAAGTACCTTGATTGTGTTTTCAAATGGTTTTCTTAATGGATTTTGTGATTGTGGATGTGCTTCAAAAGAACTCTTGCCTCTATGTGATAAAAATGATTTCAAAAATCCTATGCACATATTGAGGGGGAGAATTTTACCAAAGAAATTCAAATGGCTTTTTCTAAGGAAATTGTGATCAAGAAATTATTTCAAAGAAATTATTTCAAAGAACTCTTGCCTCCATGTGCCAAACAATTTTAAATCATATGCACATGTTGAGGGGGAGCATTTCTAAAATGATCAAAACTATTAAGGTACAAAATGCTTTGATCTCGTATCACAAGTACCTTGATTGTTTTTCCAAATGATTTTTCGATTGGTTTCATGAAGGAAAGAACAATACCAAAAGACCGACCAATTTACTTTATGCATGGTGTTATAAGGATGGTTAGGTTAGGTATTCGTTCCCACGATCCCGCCAGAGCCGGAGGGATCTACCCAGGGACAATCCACTAGATAGTGTAGAGTCCTTAGGTATGATGAAAAAAAAAGAAGGAGAAAAATGAGAAATTGGGAAGAGTGCGGACTGAGACAGAGCTAGTACTGGAATAAACCCAACAAGGTTCTAGTAATGAAGTCTCGGTAAGCACTGAAGGGGTTGAAGAATGAAAAAGAACTGAATGTGAAAAAGGGTGAAAAGAAATAGCCCTCCATCAATTCAACCTTAGGGCAGAAACCGGGTTCAATACATATGCTACTGGTTGTTACTAAGGTAACACTGGTATTGAAGACAAGACGTCATGGACCCAGTGACGCACTGCACTAAACTTCCCAAGCCACTCAAGTTCCTCTTAAAAGGTCTTGTTTCATTCTCACGGGGAACCGACATTATCTATCGACTTTCTCTTAGAGATTATTGATATTGAAGAAGGAGACCCTCTCCCTAGTCTCCGACACAGGAACCAAATGTGCACTATTGAGTCTAGAGCCAAGAGATCATCCACAATATCTCGTTAGGACACTAAATTCTTGAAGACTTGCTTTTTCACACAATGTGGAAAGTAAGTATATATTAAGAGTCCTACGCATTATCCTTGTGGTATTGCCAGAACATCCGAGTGATATGAAAATATTCACGATGAAGATGGAAATCCTTCTAGAGCCAACATCAAACAAGCTCTTGGTGGGTGACATGTGAGATCTTCTCGTAAGATCAAACTTGTGACAACTGGATAGAAACAATGGGGCGATTCAGTCTTGAATCAACCTTGGTCCAGGAATGGAATTGACGAATACTTTTGGAAAAACCGTTCGATGTGCAAACCTTCTTTTCTCTAGCACGTCGAATGTGTACTTATGTTTTCAAATTCAAAAAGTATCTCTGATTGAAAAAAAATACTTTTAGAAAAATCGTTCGATGTGCGAATCTCTTCTTTTCGCTAGCACGTCGATTGTGTACTATTTTCAAATACAAAAAGTGTTTTTATTAAAAATTGATCTTTCTCATAAAACCTTCGTCGTATTGCAAAACTCTTTATTCTAAGCAATACGCGATTGTTTTCAAATCAATTTTTCATCAATCAGTGAATCTCAATTCGCTGGTTCACTCACTCCGTGTTGTCTTCTTTGAGACGTTCCGGTTTGAGAACAGCTAGAACAGCTGCGAAACCCTGTCAAGGAGATTCTTAGGAATCCTACCTGATCACAGGCAGTACTTGTACTGATCAACGGGGAACCGTGGGCCGTGTACCTCAATTCAGCGAAAGTGATCAAAGACACTTTCGTGTGTTTTATTGCTAACTGTAGTTTGCAGGTACACTTGAACGGTTGCAGCTGATCAGAATTGAGGAGTCAATCCAAAGCCGCATGCTCACAGCATCCGCACTTAATTTGAAGAAATCATGACTGGTGCATATCTACATAACCTGGCTCTGATATTTCATACTATGCTTATGCTTCGCTGCTACAAATATCATGAACCAGTAAGGCTTCCGCTACTCTGATGGAAAGATGTCATGATTCAAAAGTGTGAGCATGTCGGTCCGAAAGTCACAACTTCACATGATGGCAACACAATAAAGGGTGATCCTGAGATTTACTGTAGCTGATGATCTCAATGAAAGCTCGAAGATCATCAAAGATGTGGATCAGTTGAAAGACCTCCACTGAAAGTACAACTCAATGCGGACTTTGAAGTTGCACTACAAATGCACAAAGATTTCGGAATTGAAGAATTGAAGTCTACGAGCTCAAGAACAAAGTCAAAGAATAGAATGCTAGGATTCGAAATGTAAAACATGGGGTGACCTCCCTTAGGGGGAGATTGTTAGGAATTAGAAAATTCCTTAGTGAAGAGTCGGTCACCCCAAATGTTATCTAGCTTAAGTTAGCTCGTAGACTTGTCGTTAGTTACGTTATTTATCAGTTTATTAGTTAGTCATTAGTTTAGTTTAGCGTAGTGCAACACCGTGGAGGAAGGACGGGTCTTTACCCACTGTATACCTGATCCACAGGCCGATAGGAGGTCGTTGAGTTTGTAACTATAAATACCCCTTCCATCCATGGAAGGGGTGGTGCTTTCAATCTAATATTCTACAATTTGTGTAAACCTCTAGCAAGAACACCCTCTCTCTCTCTACTAACTCTCTAACTATGGCAAACATGTATTTTGATCATCCAAGACCACCCGAATCATCAACACAATAAAATATACGATCCTACAAATCCAACGGTTGAATCTCTCTAAACGTGTGATTTTGTGTTTACGCGTACGCGTATGAACAAGGGATTTGACAAAATATGTTTATGATGAAATGGGTAGTGTCAAAACGTTCAAAAATTAGTGTGATACCCATTTCCATCAACAAATTCAACCCAGAAACTCGTTTTAATAATTTTTGAATAATTAGGGTTGTTATTCGATTTGGGTATTTCTTGGTTAGAGTGTTTTGCCTTGATTAGATGCTTAGGATAGGTTTATAACCATGTTAATTACACAAAATAATCCTTGAATTATACCCAGAAACAACAAAAGTTAGGAATTTAATTTTTTAGTGTTTGGAGGTTGAAAAACACGAATTCTTTAATTCGTTGGTCATTATGTGTTAAAACTTGTTGTAACCTGTTTCTTGGTCATCTAGGATAGTGCAGAATCAATCTTGTTGAATTTCCATGGCTAGAATTGTTATGCGTAATTTTAGGGTTTAGGGTTTAAGTCATTTTAAGCCTAAGCTTTTCTACGCGTATCTGTTCTTATCATTGACCTATTTTGTGATCACTAAAAGTGTTAGAATTGAGTTTTAATCATGATTGTTATGTTTAAATTATTTCAGGTTGATTACGCGTAAAGATCAGAATAAGATGTTCATGGATTACGCATATGGAATACCTTATGCGTAAAGGTTATGCATAAGAGAAATCTTACCCATAACACTTACGATAAGGGTCTACAGTGGGACTACGCGTATCCTGGAAGGATATGCATAAACTTGGATGTTTACGCCTAAGGGCTACTCTTACGAGTAAACCTTACACGTAACTCATTTTGCCTAAGCTTACGCGTAAGTACATAAGCTAGTGGTATGCTTTTACGCGTAAGAGATTCTTACGCCTAAGGGTTAAGCTTACACCTACGCCAAAGATCCTTTGTTTACACATAAGCTCACTTGCTTACGCCTAAGCCAACTTGTAACTTTATTTTGCAATGTTACGCGTAATGTACTTTTAATAAGTTACTCATAAGTCACAATAACCAAAATGTCACTCATAAGCTATAAAAAGGTTAAAATGTTGTGTGATTAAGTGAAATTTGGACATTAAAATTCAAAATTAACATACTCACGTAACTTATCACTTCAACTTCGGACTATTGGACTTAATGTGACTTTGGACTCGTAACATTCACAAACATGATAACTTCAATCAATAATTGGACAATAAAATCAAACTTAGACTAACATAATGTCTTTCGATATGTTGGTTCTTTTGTCTCAATATCTTTCGGATCGCGAAATGGACGTCAACATGGAAAATCTCAATGCCTCCAATGAACTAACAATGGCAGATATCTTCCCAACGGATTATCACAAAACAATTGGCAAGAACAACCTCAGAGTTGACTTTGAAAGCTTCACCTGCTCAGAATCCTCGTGCAGAGTAGTTGTGGGCATTCTCAAGGATCATCCCTATCGTCTTATGCTGTGTAACTCAGCTTCAGTTCCAGAGATTTACATCCATCGGTTCTGGCATGCTATGGACAAAATTAATAGTCAAGATGCAGTCAAAGTGACCCTTGGCACCAAGGAAGTCACAGTTACAATAGCGGATCTACGAACTATTCTTCTTCTACCAGATATCCAATCTTCTGAATACGTTCCTACACCAAGTGAAGAGGAAGTATTGCAATTCATGATAGACATTGGATGCGATGAAGCTTCTGGCATCATCACCAAACATTCTAGTGTTGACCTCAAGAACATCCCTCAGCCTTGGAGGACTCTTTACATCATGATCGCCAAGTCTGTATCTGGAAGAGATAGCGGTCATGAACACCCTAAGCTAATGCACCTTTAAACCTTTTGGGGGATGGTCAATGTTAATACAAATAAGCCGTAAAAACGTTTATTTATATTTTACGATCTTCTAATGTTTTGTCGATAACAAACGTAAAATCATTTTAACGAAACAAATAAAATACGTAAATGGTTTGAACTAATAGTTTCTAACATATTCACATTTTCACATAAAACACTAAAACAAGTATAAGTGATTTTATGATTTAATATTACATATGTACAATAACTAGTGTTTACATATTTGGGTAAAATATACACATAACTAGTATGTAGTATAGTGTGTAATATAAATGGGTAGAAACTTAAGTATCATAACCCATTGGGCAAATACATTGAATGTAGTTTGGTACAACCCAAAGCCCATGACTGTGACAATCCGTACTTTCAGGTCATTTCTCGACACCGTTCATGTCTCATTATTTCAACATTTTAGTAAACTTGGTTTACTTGTTTCAAATTCGCGTAACCTTGGAGGTTTAGCGGCGAATTCATGATCATGACATTCACGTACATTTCATATGGACTATGATTAGTCTACATTTCATTGACATCATGTGCATCTCATCAGTGCATGCACGACATTTCATTTCACCCTTCAACGCGTAATTTTTATGTTTATTAATTTTATCGCGTGAGTTTTTACTTTGATTATTTAACCCGTTACTTTCAAAAATGATCCCGAGGTATTTTTAAACTCACATTTAGTTCATAAAAACTATATTTTTAGTTTTCCTAGTGTTTAAAATTTATTTGGTATTTTAATCGTTAACGTTTAATTATTTCGTCGTTTTCTTAAAAATTTTACGATAATTATTTTATCACCCGATTTTCACAAGGAAAGTATTTTTACAATTTTTATCACCTCAATACAATCTATTTTGACTTAATAAAAAGTTACTTGCACTAAAAACTTTCATATACCTTTACTTTATTTACATCTTTTATACAAGTTTCAACAAAATATCTACAAGTATCATTTTAAAAAAAAAAAAAATAATAAATGGGAGACAACCCTCCCCCAAAAACCGGCCAAGGGGGAGGGAAGTCTTAATTGTGGTATGGTTTTCTTATCACTTGTCTCAAATAATTCACTTCATCACTTAAAGTCTTACTTGAGATAATAATTCTTCACACACAACTCATTTCTCAAAGGTGTAAAAATATTTTCTTCTCTCCTTCTTGAGTCCAAGAACCGGCCATCATCAAGCAATCCAAGGGATCAAGATTTTCATCAAGTCAAGTGTGTTTTACAACCTAGAACATATCCTCTTTATGGTTTTGAAATAAAAACCAAGGATATCTAAGTAAACCTTTGTTACCTACACCTCTTCATATCACTAGTAAGCATGTTTTTATCATCCTTATGTTTCCTTATCATTTTTATATGTTCCTTATCATTTTTGAAGCTCATATGCATGTTATGTAGTTTATACCATTTATTCTTGATTTTTAAGGTTTTATATATATATTAGTCATCCTATAAATATTCCCAAGTTATTCTTTGGTCTTGATGGTGATTAGGAACCCATGACACCCTAAGAAGGTGTATGGTAGGATTAGATTAGCTTTGGAGTTGATTTGAAGGGATTAGAATAGGTTTTGTCCGAGAAAAACTATTTTCGTAAACTATATTTTACGTTCTGTCCTTAAAACGAAATTCTGGAAAAACCAACAGTTGATACGACATTTTGGCCTTCACATTTAGAAAATATACTTTAAAACGAATCCGTGGCCTTTTGAACGGATAAAAACGGAGTTATAACGAAGCCGTGGTGAATTTTTAAAGTTTGACATCGACACGTATTATTTTCTGAAATTGACAGCTTGCTGTTTTTAGTTATTTCGGGTCAAAAACGAGCCTTAAGCTTCACAAATTATTTCGACTTCTCAAAAATATATTAGTTTACTTCGATACGAAGCTAAGGACATATTTTACGTAGAAAACGGATTTAAAACGACAAATATATGGCCATTTTCATAAAGTTGACGTAAGTATTAATTTCTGAAAATTTTATTATTTTTGACGTAACAAGTTTTTCATTAGCAATATCGTCCATGTTTGCGGCAGTTTTTACCCATGATGCAAAACTTTTTATAACAAAGTGTCTTCTAGTAAAATCAAGTTTATCGGCCATATTTTCCAAAACAAAAAGCCGTTTGTCAAGCGGAGTTATAGTGATTTAATTATGGATGTTCAAACATTGGCCGAAACTCATTTTCTGCACACAATTCACAAAAATCACCAACTTTAGCCTTTGATATCTTTATGATCGAGACCTTTTGGACGAAAACTCCTGAACTGAAACTTTTAGATATCGATACAAACTTTCCAAAACCGTCGAGTTCGTTCTCTAACGATCGACGTACACCATTTTACGACCACTTTTCCGGAGTCATTTTTGTTGATTTAATGATTTTTCCGATGACATTGTTTTGCGACGAAAAATGGTAATTTCACCAAAAATCATTATAAAACCATTGTAGGATGACATTTTGACGTAAAAACATGTAAAGTCATTTTTGATGGGTCAAGACGTCAAAAGAGTATTTTTCGACGACGAGAAATATTTTCAAAAACCCGTAAATGGTATAAATAACATACGAAGTGCATGCATAGCATTACATTGCAACTCATAACATATCATATCATTGATAATAGGTCCCGGTTGACACACTACATTATAAACCTCGGTGTACTCACTTTTGCCGTTATTTCCAGTTTATCCAAGTGAGTTTTCATAGCCCCGTTTTTACATGCTTTCGATTATTTTCAAACCCACGGGGGAGAATACATTGCACTACATTTTTTTTGTACGATACCAAGTATGCTAAATTCATTACATTGCTTAAGTTACCACATATGCCAATTTGAAAGTCCCCAGTACATGAACATGAACCGTTAATCTTTGAAGCGAGGATGAGTGGATAGATCTATCGAGGGTGACGCCTCCATCCGGGTTGGTGAATCCCAACCAGGCAAACGGATGCATTTCATTTGATGGTATTACGGAGATGTCTGGCAAACACTCTGCAGGGGCATACATTATTGAACAGTCTAGTTTCGGGGTCATGGGCTTAGAGCAATTGTAACATTATTTTTACGTGACTGGATTGTCATGCATATTCTATACTTGTGTAGTCGTATAAAACATTTACATAAACCTATGATTTCTCACCAACATTATTGTTGACGTTTTTAGCAATGTATTTTCAGGTAACTGAGGCATTCGCATCATGACATGGTTAGGGACCTATATTTTGAGTCGCGGCGTCGACTTACATTATGTACATTATGGCTTTATCTTCAAAAACATCGTTTGGATTGTAACATATTTGTATTTTGGCAAACTTGTTAAACCTTTTGGGACCGATGTTGTACTCTGATTATGTTTTTATGAAATATCCAACGATGTGTTTTTAAAACGACACTTTAGGTCGTTCAATATAACTGTGATGTGGTGCTATGACAGTCATTGCCCCCAGGAATTCCATTCCGCTGCAAAACAGGTAAATTGGGGGTGTGACAATGACCCATGGAGCTTGACCTATAACCTATTGCATGACATCATGCTTATATCATGCATGGATAATATCCATAACCCATGGTTTTGACCCATACCCATGTGACTAGGTGCATTGCACTCAAGAGATACATTGTATCTAGCTAAATACCCATGGATTAACCCATGACCCATGACCCATAACCAAAATACCCATGGGTAAAGAGGAGCGTCCCACGGATCCCTAGCTTTACGCTAGACGGATCCGGGGAACAGTAGATTTTTTCTTCTATAAATAGTGAGCCATTTCTTCATTGTTGCTCACCCCTTTCTAACATACTTTCTCCTAGAGTTGAAAACTCTCTAACCTCATATCCAAGAGATCTATGTTTGTAGTTTTGTTTTTGTGTGATCTTCTAGGTTCCTCTTAAAGGCGAGATCACCACCTTTGAAGTCGAGCAAGCTCAAGTCCATGAGTTGTCATGCTTCCTCATCATCAAGACTACTGAAGTCTTCTTGTTGATGATTGTTTTTCTTTTCCTAAGAAGTATTGAAGACATTTGTGAAAGGTGTCTCAAGTGTCAAGACGAAGATATTAGTGAAGGGTATCTATCGTCCATATCATAAGCACTTGTGGTAGGTGCTTAGAAGTCAAGACTAGAAGCATTATTGAAGGGTGCTTAGAAGTCAAGACACAAGACATTAGTGAAGGGTGTCTTGAAGATCTAGTTAAAGGCATTAGTGAAAGGTGCCTTAGATGTACATTCGATATGGTGTGTTTCGATGTACAAGATAGATTAGTACTAGATCCAAGGATATTGATATCCTTGATGATGTTGTAAAAAGGAGTGGATCTCCTTTGGGATTAGTCGTTGGTGTAGTGTTGGGTAGTAGTTCCTCCATTGCAATGGAACTAGGTTCTTAGCCTAGTACCTAATAAAGGGTAGGCGACGTTGTGTAGGTGTGGTTCACCTTGGTGTGAAAGAACTAGGTACTTAGCCTAGTACCTTATAAATGGTAGGCGACGTTGTGTAGGTGTGGTTCACCTTGGAGTGAAAGAACCCGGTGGTTAGCCTAGCATCGAAAAAAGGGTAGGCGACGTTGTGAAAGCTTCTCCGCCATAAGGAGATTGGTGTAGTGATTACGAACTCTCGAGTAGGTGACTCGGGGAGTGGAGTAGGGCAAGGAAGGTGTCCTTGTAGCCGAACCACTATAAATACTCGCGTTGTGGTTTTGTGCTTCTTACTCTTATATTTTCATTACATACTTATATATGTTCGTTTATCAACATCCAACACACACATCCAATTAGATTGACATAAGTCGATCTAAATAGTTTAAAAGGAAGTTTTAATTGGCAAAACTATTCAACCCCCCCTTCTAGTTTTCTACAGTCAACATGAAACACATTGACTATGCAAGCTTGATATGGGAGGACATGATGCAACATCATAAGAAGCCTAGTTTCAAAATCCCTTTCATCAGATACACAAAGTTGCTCATCCACAATCAACTCAGGAAACACTTGGAAATCTCGATGAGAATCAATGACCCCAAGACTCACTCAATGCTATATGAGCCGACCTTGAATACTGTCAAATTTAAAGACTCCTCTACACGCAAACAAGGTGCGGAATTACTTGACTGCTTGATTACTAATGTAATCAAGGTTCTTCTCTCGTACCTTCATTACAAAGAAGCAGTGAGTGCTGGTAAGGTTGGGTTTATTGATGAGAAGTCTACTTCAGTGGCTACTACAAGGGCAAGAAGATCAGGAAGCACTGGAAGCACTGGGAGCACCACCAAGTACAATAAAAGGCATCCTAGCTTTAAAAAAAGAGTCCTAGCCCAGATCGTTCATCCTCAAGTTAGAACGGAACCGATTCCACTTGACGAAGATTCTGAAACTGAATCTGAAGAGGTGACTATTTATTCCGAATCGCAAAAAGATGACACATCTTCACAGAAGTCAGAGGACAAACCTCCCATTCCCTCATCAGACAAAGGGAAGAAGCCAGTGGCAGAAGAAGAGGAACAAGATGATTCAGATGAAGAGAATGATCCTAAGGATGAAGACAAAGATTACCATAAAACTCTGAAACGACTAAGGATGGAGAAATTTGCCAAAGATTTTGAAGCTCAATAGATGAAAGGCCTTAGAGGTTCCAGCGGCGGTGTTCCTGTTACACCAGTTCTTGATGCGGTTAATCAACCCGATAAGGGAACTGGTGCTACCACCAAGGAATCTAAGGAGCAGAAGCAGCAGGAGTATGAAGTGAAGTTTGACTTTGAAGATGATGAGCAAGAAACTGATGAGTGGATTACTGATAAAGCGGATAACTAGAGAACAACTTGCTAAGAAGGAAGAAGAAGAACGCATTAGAAGGGAAACAGATAATTACATTATGGACAACCCTGATTACAACCCTGAGCAACCCTTAGAGCAACCCCATGACCCCTCCACAACTGAATCCTCATCCCAGTCATCACCACCACCATCAAAAGATACAACAACTAAATCATCATCAAAATCAGTCAAGAAAAGGGCAGACACATGGGCGTCTCGTACCAAAGCTAAGATCCAAAAAGTCGTGCATCAAGCAAGAAAACGTAAAAAAAGTCAAGTAGACCGAAAATTGAACTTGCTAGCTGACAGGGTCAATGCACTTGGTCAAGAGATGAACACGTTCATAGAGGAGAAACATCAGATTAAGTTATTCCTCAACAGAGAAGTTCAAGGAGAAATGGACGAGAAGATTAAGGACTACACTCATCAATTCCTTCTCCAATATGTCCCTGGAATAACTAAAGACATGTTCTCAAAACAATTCTACCCAACATTGAGAACACTGATCAGACAAACAATTACTAAAACACCGGTGACAATGCAAACTCGGCCAGTCCCGCCTCCTCATGTCACTAAAACTGATTTTCTATCACAGTTGATAACTCAGATGTCTGCTAGATCTTCTACACTCACATTTGATGAATTGAAGTTTCTTGAGGTACTCCTTTCTCATCAACTGAAGACAACATGCAAGGAAGCGGCTGGTCTGGAAAAGCGTCTAAGAGATGATGATGACGCGGATAAAGACCCAAATGCAAAACGTCGAAAGAAAACTGGCGAGTCATCTTCATCTATGCCACCACCAACGCCAAAGACCACCACCACATCAACTACTCAAGCTTCTCAGCAACCTCCATCGTCTGATAAACCTCAGGATACTGAGTCTCCACCACCACTGGATAAAACTGGTGATCACTTTCAATACACCGTGGTGAAGAAGAAGACATGCCTGACCCCCCAACAACAACCATCACCTCCACCATCATCTAAGCAACAACCGGGATCATCCTCTAAACTAAAGAAAAAGAAACAAAGTTCGGTCATCTCCTGGTTAGACGAATACGACACAGAAGAGTATGACTGGCTTAGTAAATTAGCTGATGCGATGCCAAGATTACCAGAAGGTCAAGAACCGGTAGATGGTCATACTATGGAGCAAGTTAAGATTATCCAGGATCAGTTTAAAGTCAAGAAGATGACGAAAGGGGAATTACGCAGGATCAAGAACGACACATTCCAATTGTTGAAAGACAGATCCAGCAGTGCTATTGAAGTCGAATATCATCTCGACAACATTGCACGAGCCATGTCTAATAACATTGACTGGCTAAATCCCGAGTCGAACATCAATGTGTCAAGAAGGGATAACACTCCATATTACACCGATTGGACCAAACCACTACCAACCATTGGCCGACCAGAGCAACCTAAAATTCCATACCGCGTCTTCTTTAACAACGACCTCGAGTTTCTACAACACGGTAGTGACGTCAGCAAAAAGTATGCTACATCACTAACCTTCAACATACCAGCTGCAATCTTCTCTAACAATGTTGCCATTAAGGAAGAGGCCACCAATCTGTTCGTTGACAAAGTGGTGGACTATGATCTTGATGCTAAGTATGGGATTCATCATTGGCCATCAAGGAGAAGTTTGTATTACAGAAGTTGCCAAGTTCAAAGGTCGAACAAGGAGGTTTATAGTGATAAGAAGATTGTTGTTATCATGAACCTCACATTGGCGACGAAATGGGATTATTCATTCTTGAAGGAAATCAAGGTCAAATGACAGGATGAACAAGAATATGATTTCATTGAGGCTGATTTCTCCAGATTGTCGCTCAACGACATCGAAGATATGTATCTTGCTAAGGTACAAGGACGGATGAGACAATTCTCCACAAATGTTCAGCTTCAGTACATCACAGCCCTACTGATCTTCATTCTAAGCAAGGTGATCCAAAAACGTGTTGAAGATCTCCAACTTGCGGTCGAATCATACCAAAAGCAGATCAACCTTATACAACCGTTGTTACACTTTCCCAACATCAACCAACTATCTCAGTACACCATAGTGAAGAAACCAAAGTTTAGGATCGTTTACCGTAGTGAACTTCACCATAATTGCTTCATGGCGTACGACGAGATTCATAAGTTCTGCGATCACACGTTGAAAATGGTTCGTGATGGGTTAGCAAACCGGTTAAAGGACATTCAAAAAGGTATTGGATCAAAGAAGAGGTGGAACTCGAAGGAACTGAAGGAAGCTAAAAGTATAATCAAGAGGTTGGATGAAAGGATGTTTCATCGGGATCAGATGAGGAGATTAGAGAGTTATGTGGGCGGAAGACAGAGTTTCTCGATTACGACGTTTCAACGTGAAGAAAGAACTCCGGGTCTAATTGTCTAATTGTTGGGTACTCCGTTAACTCTTTTGATTGATATTTTTGATGATTGATTTATTTTATTCATAATGGCTTGTGCACACATAACAGTGTACAACCCGTACTTGTAATGAAAGGACCCTGAGGTACGCATCAGTGCCACGATCCTTATAAAAGGAGCGAAAGCTTCTTACTTTTGAGTAAAACTTATCAAAACTTTCATCATTTTCAAATTTTTGCTCAAAAGAACAAGTACTTCCCCTTATGTTTTCAAAACCTCAAAAGTTATTATTACTTGTTGAGGGGGAGTATTTGCAAAACATCTTTGTTCAAAAAATGTTCTTCGTGGAAATCTTCTCACAAAACTCGAAATGGACATATTCGATAACAAATTTCATCAAAATAAAAATTTATATGCCATTTTTTAGGGGGAGAAAAAATTATGTGATACAAATATGTTTGATTGTTATTGAATCTTCGTGTGATTAGACTTAACCAATGAATTGACGAGATCTGAATTGTCATAAACCGAAAAGATTTTTCTTCCAATACTTATCCGAGTAGATCGTACCTATTCGAGAAACTCTTGATAGACATGAACTCTGACGGGTTTGACAACCTTTTTTTCAAGGTTTGTCCACACCTTCAAGGTAGTTATTAGAGCTAGTTGTCACCTAAAAGCTGACAATGCATCTCTTTAACAATGCAACGTAACCGTGTCTCACGGGGAATTGTCTATATTGAGTCGATCAATTCAAAAGTGCGAGCTCTACCCTCACTGTGCAGATTTCTGTCAAAACACTTAAGCACATGAGGAGGGGGAGTATTTCTGAAAATGCAAAACTCTCGAAGTGTTACAAACATGTTTTCATTTATAAACACTTTGAGAGATTTTAGAGAAAATGGTTTTTATGGCAACATAGGATAGTCATGGAGTTATAAGGTAACTAAGTTTAGGGATAAATGTCCTATGATCCGCCAGAGCCGGAGGGATCTACCCAAGGACACCACCAATAGTTAGTATTTAGAAGTCCTTAGGTATGATTATAAAAAGGAGAAAATGAGAATCAGAGAAAGAATGAGTTGAAGAATTAAAAAGAAAAGTAGAGAAAAGGGTGAAAAGAACTAGCCCTCCAAATTACACAACTTAGGGCAGACACCGGGTTCAGTTCATATGCTATTGGCTGTCACTAGATGACACCAGTATTGAAGATTACAGTTGTCATGGACCCAGTGACGCACTGCACTAAACCTTCTTAGCCACTCAAGTTTCTCTCAACAGAAGCTTGTTTCATTCTCACAGGGAACCCTACGTAAACTATCAACTTTCTCTTAGAGATTGTTGGTATTGAAGAAGGAGACCCTCTCCCTAGTCTCCGCTCAGGAAAACCAAAGCGCACTAATTGGGTCTAGAGCCACGAGATTCATCAAAAGATCTCTTAGGAACACGTGAACTTTCATCACTTTTCGTTCAACATTAAGGACGCAAGTGTTAAATTCTAGACTACTTTACAGATCCTAGCAATTTGCCGAGAACATTTATGAGGGGATTCACATTTGTGATCCTCAGTGATTGAATGGAAAATCCTGCCAGGGTCAACATCAAACAGCCCTGGCAGCAGGTCACTTCGGTAACTCCTTGTGGGTTACGCTTAGTGTTGTCTCAAACGGTCTACAGTCGTGAGGTTATGCTTCAGTGTACCTCAGCGACTCACCTGAACTGTAGATGTACTTCGGTACATCGTGTTATCCTACTTGAGGGACTCTAGTTCAGGAACAACCCTTACTAGAATTAGAGATGTGTTTTCACACTATGATGTCAACACCCTCGAAGTTCAAACTTGTAAGTGCTAGAAATCCCGCTAAGGAGATTCCTTTCAAGAATCGAGTCCTGAAGATGTGGGTCATTACTTGAACTTGTTCAATGTAATGCCAACTGTCCCTCCATGGGATTCGGATGGCTGATTCGCCCGACCAAGGTGAATGGAATCAAGACATTCATCAGTAAAACAATCGTAGTGGTCAATTCTTTAAGAAAAGACCACAGTGGTCGATTGGTTTTTTTCACTAACCCATTCTTATGTTTTCTCTGATGGATGCTCCCGGGAGGAAAGATCGTGTTGACTCTCCTCATGCTCATACCAACAACAACACAAATGAAGTTCTCTCAAAAGGCAACTCAAAGTCAAAATGATTCTTCATCAAAGCTAAAGAATCTACAAAGTTTAAAGACATTGAGAACTACATCGCATATGAAATCCAAATTCAAAGGGTGTTAGCCTTGATAATAATTAATAGAACTGATGGTCATTCACATTTAGGAACTTTGTAACTTGTGGTAGATATCGTGATAGAATAGTCAATGGGCTCGTGGATTGGGCTAAGCTCAATGGGTATTAGTTATGTTAAGCTACCCTTGTATAAGTTCATGTAACCCAATCCAATCCAAGTCTATCTCACGGTGCATGGAAAGCCCATAAGGGCGTTTAGTCTAGGAGTATAAATACCCCTCAGATGTGTCATTTGAGGGGTGTGCTTGAGTGTGTATGTGTGTGTGTTTTCTTTGAAGTAATACAAGTTTCTTGTTTCATCTTTTCTCTCTTCACATATACGCATAACCTATCATATCAAGTCACCATCTTTCTTCATCTACTTTACGCATAATTGTTTGTGTTTGTTTTACGTGTATAACTTGTGTGGTAACGTGGGTATTATTGATAAGGTTGAGATAAACAAGGTCCTACAATTGGTATCAATCGCCTAACAATGGTTTAGGAGTGTTTGTGTTCATTTTTTGTTGAAACTTTTCCAACAAGTTTCGTTTTTTACATAAAAACGCAAGCTTTTTCCATAAAGTTTTGATTTTTACGTGGTTTTAAGCTTAAAGTTGTAGTTTTTATTGATCATTAAGTGTTTTGGAAGAAGTTTGTGCAAAAGAAATCATTTGGAAACGTGTTTTTGGGTGAAAATTTCGTGTTTTTGCATAATCTGGGCATTCTACGCGTAAGGTTGTCAAGTACAAAAAAAAGTCAAAACCCTAGTTTTACGCCTAAAGAAAAGTCAAAACCCTAGTTCTATACGTAAGGGTCTACGCGTAAGAAAGTGTAATCCTACGCATAAGCTTTTATTGAAGAATCTTCGTGCTACAAAGGTTACTCAGTGCTTCCCTCACTTGGATAAGTTTGTGGAACACTTCGACTTGTGGATATCTTTTACACTTGGACGAGTGTAAAGGATTTTGGTTTTAAACCTAAACTTACGCATAAGCCTAAAAGCTTACGAGTAACACTCTACGCATAAGCTAACACTTACGCGTAAGGTTTCTTACTTATAAGCATTTAAGTTTACGCATAAGCTAACGCTTAAGCCTAAGGCTACGCGTAAGAAGGATCTACGCATAAGCTTTATCCTACGCCTAAGAAATCCTACGCATAAGGAATCCTACGCATAAGGAAGTCTACGCATAAGCACTAAATCCTACGCTTAAGAACAGGTTTACGAGTAAGATTTTGAGCAAAACTTCAAACGGCCATAACTTTTGAATCGTAACTCCGTTTTCAGCATTCTACCCATCAAAACGACCGTGAGAATGAGGAGAATGACACGCCAAATTGGGATCAAGTTCATTCGGGTCAACCTTCAAGTCCTAAAAACGCTCCGAACAGAAGTTATTGAGGTTTTTAAGTTTTTGAGCAAATTTTCACTACAACAACCGAGCTTAATCTTCATCAAACACAACTCCTTTATCGTTGAATCGATCCTACATCAACTTTATCATCAAATACCTTCATCAATGGAAACTCAACAAGACATTCATGCAGCCGGTGTCGAAAACCGTCCTCCTATGCTGGAAAAAGGTGGATATCTTCAATGGACAAGTCGTATGCTTCGCTACATCAAGACCAAACCTAATGGAAAACTCATGATTTAATCCATTACGAATGGACCCTTCAAGCCATGACCAGTCCAAGACCCTGGAAATCCAGATGCAACACCTCCCGTCCCACCATCCTTTCGTGTTCAAAATGAATCAGAATACACTAAAGAGGATAACAAGCAGGTTGAAGCAAATGACATGGCAATTCATATTGTCCAACTGGGTTTACCAAGAGACATCTTTGCTGCTGTAGACAGCTGTGAAACTGCTTACGATATGTGGGAACATGTTAGACGACTATGTTATGGAACAGAAATTGGTCAACAAGACACGGAGAACAAGCTGCTAACTGAATGGGTGAGGTTTACATCAACTCCAGGAGAATCCATTGAATCCTACTATGGAAGGTTTTGCACTTTGATGAATGAGCTTATCAGAAACAAGTTGGCACCCAGAACTATCGTGAGTAACATCAAATTCCTAAACAATCTTCCAGAAGAATGGGGACGATATGTCACTATTGTCAACCAAACAAAGGACTTACATCAGGTGAACTTTGATCAACTCAACGATTTTCTGAAACAAAACCAAGCTTAAGTCAATGAAGTTAGGAAAGAAAGATTGGCAAAGAATCATGATCCCTTGGCACTAATTGCAAAGACTCCAACTCTAGTGAACTCACAACAACAAGCTTCATCATCTTCAAAGAACAACAACTTGCACCAATACATTCCACAACCACAAGTTGTTATCCCTCAACAACAATTCTATCCACAAGAACAACAAGTCAGTCAACAAAAACAGTATCCACAATACCAGGAACAAGGAATCACTGATCTTGAAACTGAACAAGAACAAGATTTGTCAACTGCATTTGCTTTTTTGACTAAAGCATTCAGAGGTCGCTATTCCACACCAACTAACAACAACCAAAGGATTTCATCAAGCACTCACAACAGGAAAATTGCACAGCCGGGTTTGAGTATGGGTCATCAAGGATAAATGGTTGGAGTTATTGGGAATCAGCAGGGATATGCTACTGGATTTCACATGGGTAATCAGGCGGTTCTGTATCAAGGTAATCAGTTGGGTCAGAATGTTGGAAATCAGATGGGGCAGAATGTTGGGAATAGAGCAGTGGGTAATCAGAATGGGAATGCTGCAGCTCCAGTCGTTGGGAATTATGGAAATGTGAATCAGGGTAATCAGGTTACGTGTTACAACTGTCAAGGAGTGGGTCACATGGCAAGGAATTGTCCTACTAAGCCAAAAAACAAAAAATGGTGTGTATCTTCAGAAAGCTATGCTGTTAGCACAGAAGTCAGAAGCATGGATGCAGTTGAGTGCTGAGGAAAATGACTTTTTTGCTATTACGGATGATTTGGAAGACCTAGAGGACATCAATGCAAACTGCATCTTCATGGCAAATCTTCAGGAAGCTAAGTATGACACTAAGTCTGACACACCTCCTGTTTATGACGCCAATGCAGTATCTGAGGTACCAATCATTGATCCATGCTATAACAATGTCATATTTGATGTGTTTACTCATAACGAACAACATTCTATGATGCCAACACCTATTTATGATACATACCTGGACAATCCGAGTTGTAGCAATACTAACTCTGAAACTCCAGATGTGGATCCTAGTGGAGGCTGTGTGACACAAAATCCTGAGACTGATGAGGAAACACGTGCCTTATTTGAAACATTAATCAATAACTGTGGCATTGAAATTGACAAAGTACAAAAGGTCAATCGCGATGTTGAGGTCGCGAATGCTAAATTGACCGCTGAGCTTGAAAGGTACAAGTAGAATGCAAAAGCCTTTGAATTTCACAAAAACAAAAAGTCGGAATTAGAAATTGGTTATCGAGATTCTGTTTTAAGAGAAAAACAATTGCAAATCAAGTATAACACGCTTGATGTTAATTTGAACTTGAAAATAAAATCTTTAAACAAGGAAATTTCTGATCTTAAAAACCAACTTTATAAACAACAAACAACTTATTCTGATCTTGAAAAAGAGAAGAAACAGTTGATCGCTGATTTTTCAAAACTTGAAGATTCTCTTCTTGATGAAATTCTTGATAAAAATGTAAAAATCAAAAAATTAGAAAATTTGCTTGTTACAACGGGTCATTCAGCCAAATCAACCAATATACTAATTAATCAAATGAATCCGTATTTTCATACAACACAAAAAATGGCTCTTGGTAACACACCTCCTTGTTTCCTCAAGAAAGCTCAGAAAGAACAGAATGTTTTGAACAATGGAAAAGCCTTGCATGAACCCATAATTGTTTGTGATTCTCTTGAAACATTAGAACTATCTGATGAGAATAGATCAAAAATGAAACAAAAGAATCCAGAAATAAAACCAATCGACTATAACAAATGGAACAAAATTAATGGAATTACTTTTGTTTCACAAAAAGAAAAGTCAAAGTTTTCCATCACACCCAGTGTTTCAAACAAAGAGTCAACACCTGTTCCAAAACCAGTTTCAACTCCTGTAGTTGTCTCAAAATCATTGTCAAACATGGAACAAATGTCTTCAAACAATCCTTTTAACACAAGTGATGCCAGAAGCATTTTAGAATATGTTAAAACTATAATTGGGAGACTTCAAGAGACTGTCAAATCTAACACCAATATTACAACTAACATCTGGTTTTCTAGTTTTGATGATGAAAATAAAAAGTTTTTTGAAACTCAAATTGCCCCTCAGCTGAATAACATCAATTCAAGGGTAATTCATTTTGAACAAGCATTTTTAAAAGAAACAGTTGACTTTGTCAAGGACCATAAATCCCTGGTAAAGAAAGCTAATGAAAGTGTTGAACACATCAAAGATTTGGAAAATTTAAATGATTCTCTCTTCAAAGATGTTCTGTGTACCGATATTATGTCCGTTGTTTTACAAACATATTATGTTGAAGATCATGAAAGACTCCAGTCTGAGACCTCCGAACTTGTTTCAAAATATGAAAAAGCTCTTGAAAAAGAAAATGTATCATATTTTAAACAACTTGATCGAAAAACTGAGGAATGCAAGTATGACAAACTGTCGTATGAGTGTGCCTACAAGGACATGAAAGAGCAAAATGATCTTTTGAGGGCTCAGCTGGAATGACAAAAAGGAAAGGCTGTGGATACTAAGATTGCAAAATCATTGACTGAGGAGAAGGCAAATGTTCCCAAACAGGTTTTCAAACCAAAAATATCTATTTCTATGCCTCCTCCAAAAGTCAATGAGAAAAATGATTTGCCTAAACCAGTCACTCCACCTGCCTTGTCAAAGCAAAAAGAAAAAATTGTTGAAAATGAAAAGGCGGTTATAGAGAATCCAAAAGTTTTAGCACCTGGCCTTTTTAAGATGAGTACCACTAATGCGTCTGCCTCCACATCTAAACCATATGGAACAAACGACATAAGTTTAGACAAGTACTCTAAAGACTAGGAAAGCCGAAACCACTACTCTTGATAAAAAAAAAAGTGAATCCTAATGCGTGTGCCTTACCTTCTACAGGACTAGAAAGCACCTCTAGGAGCAGCAGACTAAAGCCTAAGAGCAATACAAGGAACAATAGAGTCTTGACTGCCTCTAAGAGTAGTAGCTTGAATAAAGAGAAGAAAGTAGAAGAACACCCTAGGAATTTACCGCATTGTTATAAGAAAGACATTTCATCTGAATGTACTGAACCTATGAAACTTGCTAAGTTTAATGAATGTGTTGATTCTGTTTGTGTAACTTACAAGAAATCTTTAACTAATGTTCATGATGATTGTGTTTCTAAGAATGAGATTGTTAAGCCTGTTCAGAAGAACGTTCCAAAAACAACTTATGCTAAACCTCTAGGAAGACTAGTTGTAAGATTTAGGTCTTACACTACTGATAAGAAGCATACTGTTTACTTTAGGGATGATATTTGGAAACCAACTGGTAGAACTTTCACACTCCAGAATGGTAGAATGAGTGATGAACATGTCTTTCCAGTAGATAACTTCTATGAGTGTGATCAGGATTTTACCTCTAACCCAAAGGAACCAAAATCAAAATGGTTTCCAAAATCTTCTTCTTCTGTTCTTGCCAGTTATCGAAATATGTCTTTGGATCGTCGACTCGGGTTGCTCCAAGCACATGACCGGGAATCTGAAGCTGCTGATCAATTTCGTCTGGAAATTCATGGGAACTGTACGATTTGGAAATGATCATGTAGCAGCTATCATGGGTTTTGGAGATCTACCTTTTGGAAATTATTTGATCACTCGGGTTTACTATGTTGAAGGGTTGGGACATAATTTGTTTTTAGTCGGGCAGTTCTGTGATGCAGATTTAGAGGTTGCTTTTAGGAAAAATGCTTGCTTCGTTAGAAACTTGGATGGCACTGATCTCTTAACTGGGAATCGTGATACAAACTTGTATGCTATCGACATTAACCAAATGGCCTCTTCATCACCAATATGTCTTATGACACGAGCATCTGGAACAAAGTCCTGGTTGTGGCATAGAAGATTATCCCATCTCAATTTTGACACCATCAACAAAGTGGCCAAAGACAACATCGTCAACGAACTTCCAAAGTTCAAATACACCAAGGATCACCTATGTCCATCATGCGAACAAGGAAAAAGCAAAATAGCATCATATAAACCCAAATCCGTACCTAGTTCGAAAGCAAAGTTGCATATGTTGCACATGGACTTATGTGGCCCAATGAGAGTTGAAAGCATTAATGGGAAAAAGTATATTCTTGTTATCGTTGATGACTATTCAAGATATACATGGGTTAGGTTTCTGAGATCAAAAGACGAAGCACTAGGCATAATCATCACCTTTCTGAAGCGTATTCAAGTACTTCTTCAAACTCCAGTAAGGGTTGTAAGAACAGACAACGGTACAGAATTCACAAATCAGGAGTTAAGAACTTATTTTGAAGATGTTGGAATCACACATCAGACATCAGTTGTTAGAACTCCTTAGCAAAATGGGGTAGTTGAAAGAAGAAATCGTACTCTTGTGGAAGCTGCTCGCACAATGCTAATATATTCTAGTGCACCGTTATTTCTATGGGTTGATGCAGTTGCCACTGCCTGTTTCACTCAGAACCGATCCCTAATCCATCCAAGATTCAATAAAACCCCATATGAGCTAATCAACAACAGAAAACCTTATATCTCTTACCTTCACATGTTTGGCGCTTTGTGCTATCCAACGAACGACAGAGAAGATCTAGGAAAACTGAAAGCTAAAGGTGATATTGGAATCTTCATTGGATACTCAGAAAACTCGAGGGCATTCAGGGTGTATAACAGAAGAACTAGAAAGATAATGGAGACGATGAATGTGAATTTTGACGAACTTTCACAAATGGCTTCTGAGAGACTCGCTCTAGAACCCGCGCTTAAACCGATGGCTTCTGAGAGACTCGCTCTAGAACCCGCGCTTAAACCGATGGCTTCTAATCAAAACAGATTAGAACCCGCACCAAACCAGCAGACTTCTGGACACATCAGTTCAGAACTCATGCAACAAAGAGCTCCATCAACTTTTGCTGACACACCTCATGAACAAGAATGGGAGAAATTCTTTGAGTTAATGTTCGATGAATATTATGGTGGAACTTTGACAAATGCATCAAACCATCATTCCGCTGCACCCGCTCACAGTCATCCACCACCACCAACAGAAGATGCATCTAAAATGGTCGAAACCAATGCACCAACTCCATCAACGTCATCTACATCGACTTCTGAAAATCCTATTCTTACAACAGTTTTACTAGCAGTTGATGAGCAAAACCCAAACATATCATTTCAAGAAGAACCTTCACAAAACCAGAACGATGCAATGTTAGATGAAGACTTATTTGAAAACCCGTTTGCTATGGAATCAGCTGAATCATCTTCAAGCTTACGAGAACCATCTAACTCGCATACGTTTAACCAACGGTATCCTTCTACTCTGAAGTGGACAATTCAGACGAGACGCTAACTTGCCACAGACTACGACTTGTGCATTTACCTTTGCTCAATTAGCACTAAAGAACCAAAAAACATTCGGGAAGCAATGGCAGAATACGCTTGGATAGAAGCGATGCAGGAGGAACTTCTCCAATACCGTCTACATGACTCTTGAGATTTGGTTCCAAGACCAATTGACATTCGCGTCATCGATCTCAAATGGTTATGGAAGAACAAAAGGGATGAAGAAATGACTGTAATTCGCAACAAAGCTCGTCTCGTAGCCAAAGGATACAGACAGGAAGAAGGGACAGACTTTGAAGAGTCATTCGTGCCGGTAGCTAGACTTGAGGCAGTCAGGATATTCTTAGCCTATGCAGCTCACAAAAACATCACGGTTTATCAGATGGACATTAAGACCGCGTTCTTGAATGGAACTCTAAAAGAAGAAGTGTACGTGAGTCAGCCAGAAGGCTTCATAGACATGGAACATCCAGACTACGTCTACAAACTCAAAAAGGCAATCTATGGTTTGAAACAAGCTCCGAGAGCGTGGTATGATGAACTGTCTTCTTTCCATATCCTAAATAATTTCACCAAAGGAATGGTTGATCCTACCTTGTTTACAAGAAAACACAACAACGACATTTTGATTGTTCATATTTACGTGGACGACATCATTTTTGGGTCCACTAATCCGAATCTTTCAAAACATTTTGAAAATCTCATGAAAAGCAAATTTGAAATGTCCATGATGGGGGAGCTAAAGTTTTTTCTTGGTTTACAAATACATCAATCCCCACGTGGAATTTTTATCAATCAAGCTAAATATACAACTGAGATTTAAAAAAATCATGGTATGGATAATTGTGATTCGGTCCGTACACTAATGGTAACTTCACCAAAAATTGGAGCCGATTTATTTGGGAAACCCATCGATCTGAAGAAATATCGGAGCATGATTGGTTCTCTCATGTACCTCACTGCTAGTCGACCCGATATTCATTTTGCTGTTTGCTTATTAGCACGGTTTCAGGCAAAGCCTACCGAACTGCACCTCAAAGAGGTTAAAAGGATCTTTCGGTACCTGAAGACATCCATTCACATGGGAATTTGGTATCTGAAGGAATCTGGATTTGATCTAATTGCCTTTTCAGATGCGGACCACGCAGGTGATCAAGTTACAGCAAAAAGTACATCAGGAGGAGCACAATTTTTGGGTGAAAAGTTAGTCAGCTGATCTTCAAAGAAACAAGATTTCACTGCACTTTCAACCACTGAATCTGAGTATGTGTCTCTATCTGCGTGTTGTGCTCAAGTTCTATGGATGAGAACACAACTCACAGATTATGGCTTTACTTTCGATAAAATACCTATGTATTTTGACTCGAAAAGTGCCATAGCCATATCATGCGATCTTGTTCATCACTCAAAGACTAAGCACATTCATGTCCGCTATCACTTCATAAAAGAGCACGTGGAAGAAGGTACTGTTGAATTATTTTTCGTGAAGACAGATTACCAACTCGCTAATCTATTCACTAAAGCCCTTTCAAAAGAGCGATTTAATGATTTAGTTCGATGAATTGGAATGCGAAGCCTAACCCCTAAGGAGTTAGAACGTCTTCTCGAATCTTCTTGAAAATGATTTTCAAAACAAGCTTTGCTGTAAATATTTTTGAAAAACAAAATACAAAATTTGAAAATCCAACAAAAGCAAAATATAAAAATATAAAACTTTCAAAAAATACAAAAATATTCTTCTCACGACATGTCTCTCGTATAATCGATATTCTGTACGTTTCTAGAAATGTCATTCAACAATGATACAGACATGTACAGATGCTTGAGCGATAGTTCTTTAAATGTTTTCTAAAACATGTCGTTTCTCAAAATTTCTTCAAAAATGGCTTTCGTATACTTCAGTACGAAACCCGGACTAAAATGGTGACTTTTGATTATTTCAAATCAAAACTCGTGTTTTTAAAGAAAAAAATATAGTGTACGCTTTAGTGCACTACATTTAACTGGTGAGAAATCATCATCATCTTGAGCACCTTTTTCAAGATTGTTCAAAAAGATTTTCAAAATCTTTCAAAATATTTTGTGCTCAAGATAACTCCCTCTAAACCCTTTAATTTATTATGCTTTAATAAAGGGGGAGTATAAAACCAAAATGTTCCAAATTCATGCTTAAATCAAATCCGTTTGTCTCCCCACAAGTTTCTAAAAATGTTGTTTAATCCGTTGATATCAAAAATATCACGAATATGCTATTTTTGAGGGGGAGGAGACGTGATTAAAATGTGATCAAAAATTTTAATGATCGTTGTTTGATTCTCAAAAGAGCTCGACTCAGTCGTAACCATTGAATTGACGAGGAATCATGTACCATCTCGAGAAAATTTCTATGGACTTGACCAGGATGGGTAATAATTTCAAGCTAGTTCACTAGTAATGTAAACGTGTCTCGAATCGGTCTTGTTCATTTAAAGTCGATCAATTCAAAAAGTGCGAACTCTACCCTCTCTGTGCAGATTTCAGTTAAAACAATTTAAGCACATGTGAAGGGGGAGTGTTTCTGAAAAACAAAACTCTCAAGGTGATAACAAAATGTTTTGATAATCATAAACACTTTGAGAGATGTTCAAGAAAAACGGTTTTATGGCAACAATAGGATAGTCATGGAGTTATAAGGTGACTAAGGATAGGAAATTTGTCCTATGATCCGCCAGAGCCGGAGGGATCTACCCAAGGACATCACATATAGTTTAGAACTAGAAGTCCTTAGGTATGATTGAAAAAAAGAGTAATGTGAGAAAAGAGAAAGAAGGGGTTAAAGAATTAAAAAGAAAAGCAAAAGAAAGGGTGAAAAGAAATAGCCCTCCATAATCAACCTTAGGGCAGAAACCGGGTTCAATTCATATGCTACTGGTTGTCACTAGATGACACTGGTATTGAAGACAAAGACGTCATGGACCCAGTGACGCACTGCACCTAAACCTCCTAGCCACTCAATTCCTCTTAAAAGGATTTGTTTCATTCTCACTGGGAACCCTACATAATCTATCAACTTTCTCTTAGAGATTGTTGGTATTGAAGAAGGAGACCCTCTCCCTAATCTCCACTTAGGAACCCAAAACGCACTAATTGAGTCTAGAGCCACGAGATTCATTAAAAAGATCTCATAGGAACCCTTGACATTTAATCGCTTGATGTTCAACAATAAGGACACAAGTGATACATTCTAGAGTCCTACGCAGATCTTAGCAATCTGCCAGAACATTTATGAGTGGTTTCACAAATGTGATCCTCAGTGATTGAATGGAAACTCCTGCCAGGGTCAACATCAAATAGCCCTGACAGCAGGTCACTTCGGTAATTCTTTATGGGTTACGCTTAGTGTGTCTCAAACGGTCTATAGTCGTGAAGTGATGCTTCGGTGTACTTCAGCGACTCACCTAAACTGTATGTA
Organism: Chrysanthemum seticuspe; assembly: GCA_019973895.1. Taxonomy (NCBI): domain Eukaryota; kingdom Viridiplantae; phylum Streptophyta; class Magnoliopsida; order Asterales; family Asteraceae; genus Chrysanthemum; species Chrysanthemum seticuspe. Next base: position 157,366,793 of record BPTQ01000008.1, on the reverse strand, counting down.
ACATATTGGATTTCACATACACATTAAACCATGATCAAATGGGGCGTATACTTTGAGGTTTTAGAGAGAGAAATAGTTAGAGGTTTGGGAACTTAGTGAGAAAAAGTTAAAATGTTATTTTGAGCTCCAACCCTCTACCTTGGGATGTAGAGGGTATTTATAGTTTCTTACATAAACGCCACCTACGGGCTGTGGATCAGGCATACAGTGGGTAAATACCCGTCCATCCTCCACGGTGATACTTAACTAAATACTATCTAACATAAAACAACTACGACTACGAGCTTTCTAATGATTACATATACTTGAGGTGACCGACACTTTAATACCTGGATTTACTAAATCCTAACACTGTAGATGTACTTCGGTATGTCGTGTTAGCCTTCTTGAGGGCCTCTAGTATCAGGAACAGCCTTTTCTAGAATTAGAGACGTGTTTTCACACTATGCTGTTAACACGCTCGAAGTTCGAACCTGTAAGTGCTGGAAATCCCGGAGTGTTCTAGCTGTTCTCAAACCGGAACATCTCAAAGAAGAAAACACGAAGTGAGTGAACCAGCGAATTTGAGATTCACTGATTGATGAAATGAGATTTGAAAAACAATCGAGTATTGCTTAATAAATTGTTTTTGCAATACAACGAAGGTTTTAAGGAAAATCAATTATCAATCATAAACACCTTTTATTTTTGAAATATTAATACACAGTTGATGTGCTAGAGAAAAGAATTTTAAGCACACCGACCGGTTTTTCAAAGGTATCCGTCAATCCATAACCTGAACCATGATTGATTCATAAGTTTGAATTGCCCCATTGTTTCTGTTCAGTTGTCACATGGTTGATCTATTGGATAGATCTCACATGCCACCTACCAAGAGCTTGTTTGATGTTGGCTCTAGAAGGCTTTCCATCTTCATTGTGAATATGTTTGCATATCACTCAGATGTTCTGGCAATACCACAAGGATAATGCGTAGGACTCCTAAGATTTAATCTCTCTTTCCACATTGTGTGAAACAGAGAGTCTTCATTGATAGTGTCCTAAAGAGATTTATTTGATGATCTCGTGGCTCTAGACTCAATTGTGCACATTTGGTTCCTATGCCGGAGACTAGGGAGAGGGTCTCCTTTTTCAATATCAACAATCTCTAAGAGAAAGTCGATAGATTATATTGGTTTCCCGTGAGAATGAAACAAGTCCTTTTAATACTTTTAATAGGAACTTGAGTAGCTTGGGAAGTTGTAGTGCAGTGCATCACTGGGTCCATGATGTTTTGTCTTCAATACCAGTGTTACCTTAGTAACCACCAGTAGCATATGAATTGAACCCGGTTTCTGCCCTAAGGTTGAATAATTGGAGGGCTATTTCTTTTCACCCTTTTTACATTCAATTCTTTTTTATTCTTCAACCCCTTCAGTGCTTACCGAGACTTCATTACTAGAACCTTGTTGGGTTTATTCCAGTTCTAGCTCTTTCTCAGTCCGCACTCTTCCCATATCTCACTTTTCTCCTTTTTCCATCTTACCTAAGGACTTCTACACTATCTAGTGTATTGTCCCTGGGTAGATCTCTCTGGCTCTGGCGGGATCGTGGGAACGAATACCTAACCTAACCATCCTTATATCACCATACATAAAGTAAATTTGGTCGGTCTTTTTGTTATTGTTCATCTGCCATTGGAACCAATTGAAAAACCATTTGAAAATCAATTCAGATACTTGTGATATATTATTAAAGCATTTTGTACCTGAATTGTTTTTGATATTTTTAGAAACAGAGCTCCCCCTCAACATGTTCATTGTGTATTTGAAATCGTTTTGGCACATGGAGGCAATAGGAAGGATTCACATATTTGATTACCATTTTCTAAAAGATATCAACATCACTTTCCTGATCAAAATTGGGAAAGAATGTGGTTTTCAAAAAGTTGCTTCCCCTCAATATGTGCATAGAGATTTGAGAGTATTTTACACATATTAGGGAAAACCTGCACATTGAAAAAAATCAATTACGTTTCAATCCTTTTTGGTTTGAAATAGATGCTCCCCCTAAACATGTGCATGGAAAATTTGAAATCGTTTGGCACATGTGGGGAGGAGAGCTTGTAGATCACTATAAAACAATTTATCGAATTATCAGTTTAAATCCAATTTAAATCACAAATTCTTCCCCGATCACAATTTTCAAATCATTTGAGATTTGTGATCTCTGTAGATTTAAATTGATTTTGAAAGCTTTTTGAGGAGAATTGTGACTTGCTTATGAAAACATCTAACTGATAAGGACCAAAGCTGAGACTTTAAACTCCAAAAACATGCTTGAGTATCTTTTTGAAAAATAACCTTGATTTAAATGAAATCATTCTCCCCCTCAATCAATGACAGAAGTTGTTGATTGAGAGATAGAGATTTTGACCAATGTCAAGTCCAGATGATTTTCAAAAAATTGAGACCGAGTTATTTTTATTAGTTTTCAATTAGATAACAAATATTTTTCAGAAGAATTTTTAGAAGGAAAAATGCTTGTGAAGGAAATATTTGTCGTTTTAGTGGCAAACATTTGTTATTAGAATCAGAGCATGAGATTTGAAATATAGGATAAAGCATGGCTCTGTTCTTTCTTTTAAAACAGGTTATAGACTGAAATGACTATAAGCCATTTTCTTTCTCTCAAAAAAAATTTTTTTTAAGAAAAATTCTTTTGAAAAATATGTATCTTGACATTCTTTAAGAAAAATATGTACATTCGAAGAACATCTAAAAACCCGTGACATTCTTTGAATGTCAACACAAAGTCCGTAGATGAAATCGAACCAAAGAAAGACATAACAAAAATATTTTTGGAATTTTTCAAGATTTTCTAATTTTTATGGATTTTTAAGATTTTATATTTTTCTATTTTCTTTTTGTTAGTTTTATATTTTTGTATATTGTTTTTGAAAAAAAATATGTACAAGAGATAGATGAAGAAAGACCTTTACTCCTCGTCTTCCTCTTGAAGACGTTTGAGTGTTTCCGGTTGTAGACTCTTTAGACCAAGTCATGGAAGGATAAACTCAAAACGTTCTCTAGGAAGAGCTTTGGTGAAGATGTATGCTAGCTGGTATTCAGTCCTCACAAAATAAAGTTCCACCACACTGTTCTCCACTTGCTCCCAGATAAAATGATGTCGAATGTCGATATGCTTTGCTCTTGAATGTTGAACGTTGTTGCATGAGAGAGCAATGGCACTTTTGTTATCACAATACAGAGGGATTTTGTTGAATTCAAAGCCATAGTCAGATAATTGGGATCTCATCCATAGGATTTGAGCACAACAAGATGACATGGCTATGTATTTAGCCTCTATAGAGGATATAGAAGTACTCATTTGTTTCTTTGAAGACCAGCTCACAAGCTTATCACCCAAAAACTGAGCACCTCCAGACATGCTTCGACATGTATCTTGACATCCTGCATGGTCAGCATCTGCGTAGGCTGTTAGTGACATACCGGTGTCCTTCGGGTACCAAAGTTCCATATTGATGGTTCCTTGGAGATACCGAAAGACCCGTTTAACCGCTTCAAGGTGCTTTTTAGTAGGCTTAGCCTGGTATCTAGCACACATACATACAGCGAACAGAATGTCTGGTCTGCTGGCAGTAAGGTACATCAGGGATCCAATCATACTACGATATTTCGTTGATCTACCATGATCCCTGAGTGGTCCTCATCCAGTTTGGTACGTTCTACCATGGGAGTGTCAACGGTGTCACAAGTATCAAATCCAAATTTCTTTAAAATTTCATTTGCATATTTAGATTGATTTATAAAAATGCCTCCGGGACTTTGTGAAATTTATAATCCCAAGAAAAATGACATTTGTCCCATCATAGACATTTGAAATTTGGAACCCATCTCATTAGAAAACGGTCACATTCATTGGGGTCAGTCGAGGCAAAAATAATATCATCAACATAAATTTGAACATGAATTAAATGTTTGCCTGACATTCTGGTGAACAATGTTGGATCAACTGCTCCTTTGCTGAATCCAGTAGATAGAAGAAACTTTGATAGCGTATCATACCATGCCCTTGTAGCTTGCTTCAAACCGTAAAGGGCCTTCTTCAAATGATAGACATGAGTAGGATGCTCTGGATTCACAAAACCTTCTGGTTGGCTGACGTATACGACTTCTTTAAGATCTCCATTAAGAAAATCCGTCTTTACATCCATCTGATAGACAACCATGTTCTTACTTGCAGCATTAGCCAGGAAGATTCTGATTGCCTCGATACGTGCAACTGGAGCAAATGATTCTTCAAAGTCAATACCCTCCTCTTGACGATATCCTTTTGCAACTAATTGAGCCTTGTTCTTTAACACATCACCATGCTCATCAAGTTTTACTTTGAAGATCCACTTTAGAGCAATGATCATAGCACAGTCAGGAGCAGGTACTAATTCCCATACATCTAGTCGATCGAACTCATGAATTTCTTCTTGGATGGCATTGAACCAGCTGTCTTCATTCATGGCAGTTTTAACGTCTTTTGGTTCGACCTTAGATAGTATGGAATTAAAGAAGCACCATAAGGCATCAGTTGCAAGTTGTTTACGAGTGGATACTGGACTAGAAAGGTTTCCAATGATGTTGTCCAACGGATGATCATGTGTCCATTTTCTAAGGTGTTCATGTGGTTGTTGTTGAGGAACTGAAGTAGCAGAGTCATTTTCTCCTGATGAAGATGGTTCTGATGATGGTTCAGGAGCAAATATGTTCTCAAAGGGAGCATCTTCAGGAGTAGCAAAAGGATTATCTCCATCATATGTGCCAGAAACAATTCCATGATGTACACTCGATGATTGAGGAATTGATGAAGAGACAGAGTGATCAGCAGCAGGCGCTTCTTGACTCAATGACATAGAAACTGAAGGGTTATCTACATTGACAGGGATAGGAGCAGCCTTTGTTGATGGATGTGACAGATCATTAGCAATTGGCTCATATTGTTCATCAAACATTGGATCAAATAATTTCTTCAAATCATCTTCTGAAGGAGGTACATAGGGAGTTGCTGGTGAGAGATTTTGTACAAGAGAAGAACTAATGGGACTACTTGATGTAGGTTGTGATGCGGGTCCAGAACTGGATTGTCCTGGAGCCATATGCCCAGATATCTCATCGAACGTGACGTGAATAGTTTCCATGATATGTTTGATGCATAACCAACAAAAACTCCAATGTTTGCCTTAGCTCTTAATTTACCTAAATCTTGACCGTCATTTGTTGGATAGCACAAAGCACCAAACACACGAATGTAGGAGAGATCAGGTTTTTGTTTATGGACAAGTTCGTATGGAGTTTTTCCATGAGAGGTGTGTACAAGGGAACGATTTTGGATGTAGCAAGCAGTGGCAATAGCTTCAGCTCAGAGAAACATTGGAACCTTTGAGTAAATCAGCATTGTTCTTGCGGCTTCCACAAGAGTTCGATTTCGTCTTTCAACAACACCGTTCTGTTGAGGAGTTCGAGGAATACTTCTTTGATGACTAATTCCAATACTTTCATAAAATTGACTTAAGTCTTTGTTAACGAACTCTGTGCCATTTTCTGTTCGAACAATTCTAACCGTGTTGTTAAGTCGAACCTGAAGTTGCTTGATAAGTTTGATGATGACATCTGGAGTTTCATCCTTTGTCCTCAAAAACTTTACCCAAGTAAATCGAGAGTAGTCATCAACAATGACTAAAATATATTTCTTGCCATTATCGTTTGCACTCTCATTGGTCCGCACAAATCCATATGAAGGGTATGCAGAACTTCCATTACTGAGTTTGTGGGTTTGGGTTTGTGGGCATATTTCTTGCTTTTTCCCAATTGGCATGCTGAACAAAGATGATCTTTTTCATACTTTAATCTGGGTATGCCTCTTACAAGATCCTTTCTGGAAAGGTTATTAATGGTGTCGGAGTTCAAGTGATTGAGACGACGATGCCATAACCATGATTTTGTTTTCGAAGCCTTTGACAATAAGCAGATTGTAGAAGACTTCATCATGTCTTCGATAGAGATGGTGTATAGATTTGAACCACGAGTTCCTCTTAACAGTTCCACACCATCAAGTTCTCTAACAAAACAAGTATGTGTTCTAAAAGCCACTTCTAGATCGGAATCACAGAATTGACCAACAGAAAACAAGTTATGACCAAGACCTTCAAAACAATATACCCTGGAGATTACACTATTGCCAACAACATAGTCTCCATAACCCATAATTGCACCAAAATGGTCGTTCCCGAATCTAACAGTCCCGATGAATTTACTCACGAAGTTCATGAGCCGCGAGCGATCTCCAGTCATATGCTTGGAACAGCCTGAGTCCAGGTACCACAGAACGATTTGAACGATCTGCAGTTGAACACAGACAAGAATGGATAACTGGATAATTGGGATCCCCATGCAAGAATGGGTTCCATTTGGTTAGTAACAGTGATTGGAACACCCACATCGGAATTGGAAACAATGGAATCATTAGGGATAGATGCAGTGCTAGTGTCCGTATTTGACCTATTCAAAGTATGTTCACTTCTTAAAGGAATAGTTCTACCAGTAGGCATCCATTTTCTAATGGGCATTGACTTAGAAAATTTAGGGCACAACTCATTAAGATTAAACTTGTGGCCAGTAGGTATCCACTAATAACCTATGTTACTAAATTTCCTTCCTGTGGGTTTCCAATGTTTTCTAACCTTCTTTCTCCACTACTTTCTAGCCTTCTTAACATGTTTTTTGGCATTAACAATCTTAACAGGGCATTTAACAGCATTAATCAAATCATTCACACCACATTCATGATTAGTAACAGAAACCAAGCAATCATCATTACATGTTTTGCAAAAAGTAGCAGAATTCGAATTAATTACACTACGCTTATAGCTAATACTAGAATCAACACGATTCGTTTTATTCAACTCAAACTTAGTGTTCCTAGGGTGGTCTTCTACTCTCTTCCAATGCACATTCTTAGCTTGCGAGATCCTATCTTGCTTTGTATTGCCTGGAGGCTTTGACCCGCTTGCTTTAATGTCACTGATTACTCCTGTAGAGGGAATTATGGGAACATTAGTTGGTTGGGCTACCGTTTGCATTCCTGAACTAGAAGTGCAGGGATCTGAACTATTTGAAGGCACATTAAAATTCACTTTCTTAATGCTGGGCATAGAATGGTTTGTATACTTAGCACTAGGCATGGAACAAGGCATCACAGCTTTATCTTTCTCACATAAGGATTTAGGACATGTTGCTCTTAAACATTCTAACAGCTCCTGAGATCGTTTGGCCTGAATGCAAGCAAACCTAATTTCTCTATCAAGTGGTTTATTTATGAAATCCTCTTCTACAATCTCACGGAGACATTCTAGACTATCCTTAAGGTGAGCAAAATAGTTATGAAACACAAGTTCGTTATTCCTAAGATGAGGAGGAATGTATTTAACAGTCACAGTATATTTAGAGTCTGCAGATGACTTTGATGCAACATTCTCATTAAAGACAAGTGGCATTTTCCCTTTTACCTGACTCTTCAGATTCTCAATTTCCTTTTGTAAAGACGTTAGTTTTTCGTTGTTCTTGTCACGAGTGACTTTCATTGAATCATATAACTCTTTAAAGTGTCGTTTAACTTTTTCATTTTCTTCTAGAAAACTCTCATTTTCCTTTTGTGAAACATTAACCAAGTTTTGAAGATGAAAAGTCTGAGAACACTGAGAATCTAAAGGAGGAGGCATTTGGGAGCCAGTCACATTGTTCTTTTCACCCTTTAATTATGAGATTTGGCCTTTCAACTTTCTGATCGTGTTACAATGAGCTTGAATCTGTTCGTCACGTTTATTTATTTCAAAAAGTGCATCAAACTATGGAACATTTAAGGATGTCTTGATGTTTGAGGTTTTGACATTTTCTTTGAGATGTTGATATTTTAGTTGCAAATCAAAATGTTCAACTTCTAGCTTAGAAAAATGTTTTGTCAAATTATCGTGATCATCCTGATCAATTTTCTCATTTAGTTCTGAGTTTTTGTTTTCAAGCTCAATGACACGATCATGGGAAACTTTCAAGGCAACAGTTAATTCATGAAATCGAGAAGCAGTGATAGAATGCTTAGTAACAGTATAAAATACATCTTTAGCCACACAACTTAATACTAAGTTCGCATTTAAGATATGCAAATTATTCCTTTCAATTTCATTATATTTGAGTTCCCGTTCATAATCATTTACCTCAACTATCATTGCATCAAATTCCTTTTCCATTTCTTTGATATCTGAGTTAATTCCCTTTTGAAGACTCTCAAATTGACCTTTTAATTGTTTAAAGAAAGGCATGACTTCAGTTAAATAACATTCTTTAGTTTGCTCAAAACCCCTTTCCCCTTCAGTAATCCCGGTGGGTGTGATCCTTTTCTTACACGTTTTCTCAAAATCAACAAATAGTTGATAAACAACATACAGGCTGATTAAGGTCTTACTATTAGTGGAAATAGTTCTCGGAACTAAGTGCATTGGTGTATTGGGAGGGTACACAGTAGTTGCAGGCACTTTCCTAAGGGGAGGGTTTATTTCAACAAGTTCACTTGCCTTTTGCTTATCCATATCTTTCTTCCAAAAAATTTGTTCTGGGGTTAATTGAGTTTGAGGCTTAAACCTGTTTAGGGAGATCCAATTTTCTTTTGTGTAATCATGAGGTTTGATCGTTATATTTTTCTTTTTACACTCAGGATCATTAAGCTTCTTGTCCATTTTCTCCCTAGAGGCATCATCTAATTTTCTATCCTCTTCCGTGCTTCCAACACATGATGGTGTTTGCCTAGGCTTAAGAATTTCATTTCCATCATATAGTACCTTATGAGCAGCTCTAGCCTTTTTACCAACCTCGGGATTTGGTTCCTCAACAAGGGGAATACTATACTTATCGCTTAAGACTCTATGCTTAGTGATCATGTGAGCAGTCTGAATGTGTACGTACAACTTATTTTCAAGCTTGTTTTTCAAAGTTTTTAGATTAGAAAAATCATTCAAAAGTTTTGATTCCTTAGCATTAAATTCTTGTTTAAGAACCTTAGCATTATTTTGAAGCTCTTGCTTTTGCTTAACAGTTTTAGAAAGCTTTTCTTGTAAGGAGTTTAACTTGTTTTAACACTTCTTCTCTAAAATTACTTTTTCTAATAATTGTACGCATTTGGTCATCCATTTCCTGCTCACGGGTAGTTAACTCAAACTTGGCACGTTGTTCATACATGGCAACTTGTTCCTTATAGGCATTAAGTTTAGAAACTATGGAATCATCAGGGGCACGTTCAGTGTATTCATTGAAAGCATGTTCATCATTGACTGCAGAAGATACATTACTTGGTACCGTTTCACTTTCATCATGCTTCACATATTGGTCATATAGGACAACTTTACTATTGCCCATATTTTCAATATTTGACTCACAGATTTCAGTTGGTTGTACTTTGTATTGTATCTTTTGCTCATCAACCTCATCGTATAATTTTAATACCTCAGAGATGATTGATGCCTTGGAGGAACTGGCCTGTTGTGGTGAAGTAGCCTTAGGAGAGACCATTGGTGAAATGCTAGCCATGAATATGGTCTGGGCAGTTGGTTCATCATCAACATCTGAGTCATATGCATCACAATCAGCTACCTGAAATGCATTTGGATGATTCTGACCCATGCCCTGCACTGGCTGCTCATCTACATCAGCATCATAGGTTTTGGCATTTCCCTCAGCAAGAAACAACAATTCTTCTTCATTCAAAACCGCTCCACTATCCTGAGCTTGCACCAGCAGCATCTTGTCCCTGAAGTACTCTGCATTTTGAGGGCATTTTGGAGATGTCCAGTTCCTTGCAATGTGTCCATCTCCACCACAGTTGTAGCATTTGATTGGCTTTGCTAGCCCTTGATTGGCATTCATTCCACGATTCTGATTAGCCACATACCCTCCACCTGCTCCACCTCTTCCCTGTTCATACTGTCTTCCTTGAATTGGTTGCACCACAACCTTTCCATCTCTGACCGTAGCTTGATTGTTTGGATTGGATGCAGTTCTGAGGTTATTGTTGGTGTGTGGAGTGGAATTCATATTTTGACTAACCATGAGAGACAGTTGATTGATGAAGTTTTCCATGAGTGTGTTTGAGTCTGGAGGCTTATATGATGGATCAGGAATGAGCTTGTGATGGATCTAGACACACTCCTTGTGTCAATGATATTTTGTATGATATTAATAAGCACGCGGAATTTACTTAGTAATACTTAGAAGATGGATTGTATAATGTATTATATGAGAGTAAACACAGATTAAACACAAAACTCAAGCTCCAATATTATTAATGAATAATACGAGTGATCTTAGTATCACTTGGGTTACACCTTGAAGCTTTCGTAGGTAAATTCACAAGTACCTAAGACAATTACCTAGGACCTCCTTTTATACAACAAGGAGTCCTTTACAAGATAAGTATAAAGCTAACATAATAGAATATACACAAGATCTATTCTATACTTATCTAGACGCGTTAAACTACACATAAACTAATAGCAGTGGTAATAATGAACTGGCAGTGGGAATACGTTTCCACTGCTAGTGTTAATTCAAGCAGTGTAAACCACATACTATCCGTGGTAACGGATTATTCCCAACAGCTTGTAATTACCATTACCCGTGGGTATGACTTGAGAAGCTTTGGTGGTAATTCCAACATTGGTGTAAAAGGCTGTTGAATCATTTGACGAACTTGTTTCTCCCTGTTTGGATTTGAACTGATCAAGGATCATTCGTTCAAACATAGCATGTCTCTCATTCTGCAGTAAGAAGGCATACAGTTGTTCATAGTTGGTGTTCTTTAATCCTTTGGTTAGCTTCACAGAGGTGACAAATTTGTGCCATTCGTGTCACACCCCCAAATTACGTGTTTTGTAGCGGAATGGAATACCTTGGGGAGGACTGTCATAGCATCAAAGTTACAGTTATATCGAACGACCTAAAGTGTCGTTTGAAAAATACATCGTTTGATTTAATAAAATAATCAGAGTTTACAAAGTGTAGGTCCCAAATGAAATTAGACATGTGCGGAATTAAATTTGTTACAATCCAAACGATGTTTTAAAGTTCATAAAACCCAAGTGAGACGCGTCGTCACCGCGACTCTATGATATGTCCATATGCATGCCATGAAGTGAATGCCTTAGATACCTGAGATAAAACATGCTAAAAGTGTCAACACAATGGTTGAGTGAGTTCATAGAGTTTGTTAGGATTGAAAAACCTTTAAAGAATGTTCATGCAGCAAAGGCATTGCAAATCCACTCAGTTCCAAGTTCCGCCCATACAAAACTTGCAACTTGTGTGTTTACAACCCACTGCCAAAATATGCATAGTTTATGTTCAAGCGCATGATGACAAATGAATTCACATAATGGTACATTACTTAATCTATCAATATTCAATTAATATAACACATAGTTCATGATTGTACCAAGACCGCTAGTTCAATGATTATACCAAGACCGCTAGTTCAATGATTATACCAAGACCGCTAGTTCAATGATTATACCAAGACCGCTAGTTCAATGATTATACCAAGACCGCTAGTTCCATGATTTATGATATAGAAATTCTAAATATGATAATATTGTTACTTCATATGACTAAACATTCAGTTCAGTTAAACATATAGTTGCAAATAATCATGAATGTCATAAAAGTTGTTGAGCATGTATCTCCCCCAAAAGTAGTATAAAAACAATTGAAAATGGGGCTATGAAAACTCACCTGATGCAATGATTATGATGACAGAAGTGAGTACACTGAAATGAGGCACAACCTCTAACCGTGACCTATTATGAATGATATGCTCTATACTAAGTCATGATGTAATGTCATGCATGCAATTTGTATGATATCTATACCACTTGTGAATTTTTGAAAATAACACTTACCGTCGAAAAATAATCTTATAACGTCTTGACAATTTATAAATTACTTTACAAGTATTTACGTTAAAATGATATCCTACGATAGTTATTTAATGATTTATTATGAAATTATAACTTTTCGTCGTAAAATAATGTCATTTGATAATTTCATGAAGGTGACTAAACGGCCTCGAAAAGCTAGTTGTAAAATGGTGCACATCGAGTGTTAGGAAGCAAACTCAACGGTTTTGGAAAGCTTGTATCATTATCTCAAAGTTTTAGCTTTTAAGTTTTTATCATAGAGGTCTCGATCATGGAGAAAAACATAGGTAAAGTAGGATACTTGTACCAAAAATATTGTTTAAGATGGTTTTCGGCAAAGTTTGAGTGACCGTATTTTACTCTTACAACTCCGATTGACGAACGGTTGGACATTTTGGAAAATAGGCTAGGCGAACTTACTTTTACTAGAAGACATCATTTTATAAAAAGTAATCCATCAATGTTAAAAACGACCCTCAACATGGTCATTCGCGGCCGTAATTTCTTGGCTATTAGAAAATATATAGTTATACTTATATAAAATAGCTACGGCAACCTTGTTTAAACGCGTGTAATTTAATCGTTACAAGTCCGTTTTCTACGTTTTATATGTCCTTAGCTTCGTGTTAAAGTATACTAATATATGTTTGATAAATCGACTCATTTAGATAACGCTTACGACTCATTTTTAACTCGTAAAAATTTAGACAACAAGCTGAATTTTCCGGAAAAATAGTTTTCGTCGTTAAACTTGAAAATAGCATAACTTCTTCGTTATAACTCCGTTTTAACCCGTTCAAGCGGCCACGTTTTCGTTTTAAAGTATATTTTCTGAATATCAAGCCCAAAATATTTTACAAACTGTCGAAATTTCCAGATTTCACAAATAAGATCAGACCACTATCTATTGTTGTCGAAAATGATTTTTCTCGCGTGAAACTTATTCTAACCACTTCAAACCAACGCCGAAGCTATTCTAAACCTACCATACACCTTCTTAGGGTGTCATGGGTTCCTAGACATCACCAAAAGTGATATGTTTCAAGGATTAATTATAGGATGATGAATATATATTTATAACACTTAAAAACAATAAAAAGTGGTATAGACATCAATATGACTTGCATGTTTTTCTCAAGCATGATGAAATAAACATAATATGAATATGAAAGATGAATATGAACATGAAATGCTTACTAGTTACTTGATGAGGTTAAATGAACAAGGGTTAATCCTAAACACCCTAGGTTTTTATTTCAAAACCTTACTTAAGAGTGTGCCTAGATTGATATGAACTTGACTTGAAAAATTTTATGATTTTCTTCTTGGAACTTCTATGTGGCCGGTTCTTAGCAAGAGAAAGAAGAGAGGATAGTTTGTTTTACAGTTTGAAGATATGAATGATCTATGTGTAGTTATGTATTAAGTTTGAGTATTATACAATATAAGACAAGATATTTTGTAAATAAAGAGTGTGAGTCATCCCATTTGGTCGACATTCACAAAAAGAAAAGAGACCAAATGCATTTTGAATTGCTAAATACATATTTGTTGAAGTAAAGTGTAGTTAGTTAAGAATTATTAGTAACTTGTGTATTTATTTAAGCATTTAAGGTAGCGTTAGCTAAAAATAAATTTTAACGGATCAAAATAAAATATATTGAAGTCATAAAAATTATAAAAATACATTTCTTGCAAAAATTGAGTGAAATAATAATTATCGTGTAGTATTTACGAAAACCGTCGTAATTATATACATATAACAATTTATATACAAAATAAATTTAAAACACCGAGTAAACTAATAATAATATTTTTATAATCTTAATATGAGTATAAAAATATATCGGGATAATTTTTGGAAGTGTCGGATCAAATGTTCAAAATAATTAATTACGCGATAGCGTTTATTTAATAAGAAATTATGCGTTTAATGTAAAATGCAAAACCATGCATGAACTAATATGATGCTAATGATGCTAATGATATGTAGACTAAACCTAGTCTATATGAAATGTCCTTGATGATTACTCATGAATTCGCAGCTAAACCATTAAGGTTACGCGAATTTGATACTCGTAAACCTAGTTTACGATAAACGATGAATAGTGAAGCATGAATAGTGATTTTCTCTGGGAATGAATAGTGTTTCGTGAATAGTAAAATTTTGAAATATGTTCTCAGAATATCAAATCGACTCCGAAAACGATGAATAGTAAAATGATGAATAGTAACCGATGAATAGTAAATTCCCGAGATGAATAGTAATTTTGAAAATGACCTGAAATTGCGAGTTGTCACAATTCGGGATTCATGTTTTTCACAAACTTTGAGTTCAGCTGAATATTTGGCATGGTCAATTTGATATTCCTCATGTCATTCACAAGCTTGTGGAATCTCACATAGTATTCATAGACACTTTCTTCTGGTTTCATCTTAAAGTGCTCAAATTCATCATACAGTTGTGATTCTCTGTCTTCCTTAGTTAATTCAGAACCCGAGAGAAGCATCTTGACATTATCCCAAACAGCCTTGGCTTCAGTGTTGTGATTGATAAGCTTGTAGATATCTTTTGGAAGACCCTGAAGTATGATGTTAGACGCCCTGATATCAGCGTCATATCTCTTTTTCTCCTTATCACTGAGCTCATCATATGTCTTTGGTCTGTCCAAACCTAAGATCACTGTTCCATCTGCAGCTGTTTCAAGTGTGTCTCTTGTAGTCTCGATCTGATAAGGTCCTTCATCAATTGACTTGAGAATGTTGACCCCGTTTTCCTTTCCCAGACAATACAACCTAACTCGTTGAGCCCATGAGTCATAGTCAGTTCTGTCAAGCATGGGTGGATGAGTATCTGATCCAGCTGCTTAAACGTCCTCAGTAACAGAGGAGATGATTGTAGGTACGTTGGTAGACATGATTACAGATTTCACGAGATTTTAAAACTCTTGGATTAAACCGGGAAATAGATTCTTTCACTGGATTTTACTAAATCAAGAGAAAACCGTAGAATGTAATCAAGAAGAAAAGCACTAAGTCACAAGAGACAAATCGCTCAACAAGACAAATCGCACAGACCACAAATCGCTCAAAAGTGACAAGTCGCATCAAATAACAAATCGCTTCAACCAAGACAAGTCGCTTAACCATGACAAATCGCATAACCAAGACAAGTCGCTTAAACTTACAACTCGCTTCAATAAGCAAGTCGCTGAAGAAATGACAAATCGCTTAAACAACACAAGTCGCTTAAAGTGACAACTCGCTTAAATAAGAAAATCGCTGAAAAGTGACAAATCGCTATTCCGAATAAATCGCACAAGTACAACCACTACCCGGATAAATCGCTTAAATAAGTGATTTGTAACAGACACAAATCGCTTCCAAACACAGATAAATCGCTCACTTGAAATACTTTACCGAGACTCAAATCGCTTCTTTTAAACTTTATTAAGACGCCTCTTTTAAATCCAAAAACAGTCCAACCACAATGATTCAAGCCTTCCAAATCAAAACCTAAACACTTATGATGATCCTAAACATAAAAGTACAATCAAAATCCAAGCTTTAACACAAGAAATGGTCCAAATGATGCAAATACCACTAAACTTTTTCAAACCCAAAAACCATATAAAACCACTAGAAATCCAAGAACATGTAAGAGAGATGATCAAACCATGGCTCTTGATACCAAATGTAACATATTGGATTTCATATACACATTAAACCATGATCAAATGGGGCGTATACTTTGAGGTTTTAGAGAGAGAAATAGTTAGAGGTCTGGGAACTTAGTGAGAGAAAGTGAAAATGTTATTATGAGCTCCAACCCTTTACCTTGGGAGGTAGAGGGTATTTATAGTTTCTTACATAAACGCCACCTACGGGCTGTGGATCAGGCATACAGTGGGTAAAGACCCGTCCGTCCTCCACGGTGATACTTAACTAAATACTATCTAACATAAAACAACTACGACTACGAGCTTTCTAACGATTACATATACTTGAGGTGACCGACACTTTAATACCTGGATTTACTAAATCCTAACACAGTAGATGTACTTTGGTATGTCGTGTTAGCCTTCTTAAGGGCCTCCAGTTTCAGGAACAGCCTTTGCTAGAATTAGAGATGTGTTTTCACACTATGTTGTTAACACGCTCGAAGTTCGAACCTGTAAGTGCTGGAAATCCCGCTAAGGAGATTCCTTTCACGAATCGAATCCTGAATATGAGGGTCGTTACTTGAATTTATTCAATGTAATGCCAACTGTCCCTTATGGGAATAGGACGGCTGATTCGCCCGACCAAGGTGAATGGAATCAAGACATTCATCAGTAGAACAATTGTAGTAATCAATTCTTTAAGAAAAGATTACAATGATCAATTGGTGTTCGTGACTGTACCTACGAAGCTTCTACTGATGGATGCTCGCAGGAGGAAGAGATCGTGCAGATTCTCCACATGCTCATACCAACAACATCATTGGAATCTCAAAGTCAAAAAGAAGTGTGAGCATGGTGGAGAAAGACGTGGAGACACCTAACCAAAGAAGTTGACAAATGGCAGACAACACCATTAACTGATCACAAAGCATGAAGGAACAAAAATCAAGACTACTCTATATCTACACACAAAGTTCAAGCTCAAGGAAAGTAAAGACCTAATCAAGTGGAGCATCTTTTGAATGACCACCCCTAAGGGGGAGATTGTTAGCCTTGATAATAATTAATAGAAGTGATGGTCATTCACGTTTAGGAACTTTGTAACTTGTGTTAGATATCGTGATAGAATAGTCAATGGGCTCGTGGATTGGGCTAAGCTAAATGGGTATGTTAAGCTAGCCTTGTATAAGTTCATGTAACCCAATCCAATCCAAGTCCATCTCACGGCCCATGGAAAGCCCATAAGGGCGTTTAGTCTAGGAGTATAAATACCCCTCAAATGTGTCATTTGAGGGGTGTGCTTGAGTGTGTATGTGTGTGTGTTTTCTTTGAAGTAATACAAGTTTCTTGTTTCATCTTTTCTCTCTTCACATATACGCATAACCTATCATATCAAGTCACCATCTCTCTTCATCTACTTTACGCATAAATGTTTGTGTTTGTTTTACGTGTATAACTTGTGTGGTAACATGGGTATTATTGATAAGGTTGAGATAAACAAGGTCCTACAAAGGGCGTGTGAGCATGTTGGAGAAAGACGTGGAGACACCTGAGCAACGTAGCTGACCGGAGGCAGACAATTACATACTATCACCACATCTACACCATAACAAAGAACAAAGAACAAAGAATACAAAAACGTCAAAGCTGAAAACTTCAAAAGAAACAAGATCCTTATTCTGGGGAGATTGTTGGAATCAAAGCACTTCTTCTCACAAGAAAGAATAATGCTAGAAGACGTCAAGCAACTGCTATTACATCATCACCAATAACTCAATGAAGATTGATGGGTTCATCACTACACTTAGGGGGAGATTGTTGGAATCACTCCTAACTTGTATTTCAAGTGTTAGTCATTAATATGTAATAGGTTGCTTAATTAGGATTTTATCTTAGTAATTAAGGCTAGGCTCATGTAGAAAGCCCATGAGCCTATGCAAAAGCCCAATAAGGAAAGGAAGGGACTAGATGTGTTGTCCTAGCTCCCTTCCCTTATAAATACTATTGTAAACCCTCATTTGAGGGTTGGTTGTTCACTTTATACATATTCCTACGCATAACCTTTATTTACTATCATGTGTATTGTGTTCATCCCTCCTTCTTTATCTCATCTATATACTTGTGTTTACTTATGGTGACCTAACAAAGCGGTTTGATAAGAAGCGGTTTGAGTTAAGCGGTTTTATCCCAGCGGTTTGATTGAAGCGGTTTAACAATCCTACGACTTGTCTGCTGTGATTTGACCACTGCGATTTGACCACTGCGATTTGATCAAGAAAACTGAGTACTTTTACGGGTTGAATACTTGCGGTTTGACCACTTGTGGCTTGACCAAAGTTAAATTTTTACGTCAAAACTTCAAACGGCCATAACTTTTCAACCGTAACTCCGTTTTCAGCGAAATACCTGTCAAAACGACCATAACATCCTGAATATTGTGAGGTTTCACACAAAATTGTGAAACAAATCTTTCGAGGCCCAAATCCCCTCCGAAAGGAAGTTATTGAGGTTTTAAGTTTTTAGACCTAAATTTTACCGTAATAACGTGCATAAACCAATCCAAATCTCAACCAAACAACATCTTAGCTAATCCTATAAACATTAATAAGTCCTAACACACAATCTTCTATCATTGTGTCAATCCATCAGTCATCTTAACACGTTATATTGGTCATTTCTTAACGGTTTCTTCTTGATATTGTAAAATCCCGAGAAAGATTCTATTTCTCAATTTAAATCATAGATTTGTAAAATACTGTGCACATCAATATCATGCCTAATGATTCAGATTCAGTTGTATCTAAGATACTCAGTTTATATGACATGATCAATGAACAGAAGATTCCCAACAATGTACAACAGACTATCGTGTTTAAGTCGGATAATGCTAATATGGAATCTTCGTGCTCAAAGTCACAAGAGAGAGAGGAGCACCAGCCACAACTTATGCATGTTAATGCAAAGGAAAGCTCCATGAAAGCTTCTGATGTACCCAAGAGAGAGATGTACCAGCCACAACCTATGCACGCCAATGCAAAGGAAAGCTGCATAGAAGCTTCTCTTGTACCTAGCTGTGCATCTTCTGCTCAAGATGATGATTATGTGTTGCATGATTACACTTCATTTATCCCTGATGACTCATTGACCACTAGACTTAACATATATAAGGATCAAGTTGCCATTTATGAACAGCGTGCTAAATTTAGCTGACCACTCGTGAGCAGGAAATGGATTACCAAATCCGTACATTAATTAGAAAAAGTAATTTTAGGGAAGAAACATTAAAACAAGAGTTAAATTCCTTACAATAAAAACTTAAGAAAACTGTTAAGCAAAAGCAAGAACTTCAAGAAAATGTAAAAGTGCTTAAACATGAATTCAATGCTAAGGAATCAAAACTTTTAAATGATTTTTCCAACCTAAAAACTTTGAAAAATAAACTTGAAAACAAGTTGTACGTACAAGGTAACACCATTCAGAATGCTCACATGATCACTAAGCATAGAGTGTTAAGCGATGAGCATAGTACTAGCTTTGTAGAGGAACCCAATTCTGAGTATGGTAAGAAAGCAAAAGCGGCTCAAAAGGTGATCTATGATGGTAATGAAATCCTTAAGCCTAGACAAAATCCTACTTGTTTAGAGAGCACTGAAGAGGATAGAGAGTTAGAAGATGCCTCTAGAGAGAAAATAGAAAAGAAATTAAGAGAAGATCCTTGGTGTGTGAATCATAATATAACGTTTAAAACTCCCAATTACACTAAGGATAACTGGATTGCTTTAGCTAAGTTTAGACCTCAGACTCAATTAACCCCTGAACAAGTGTTTTGGAAGTTAGATATGGAAAAGAAAAAAACTGATGAACTTGTTGAAAAGAATCCTCCCCTTAGGAAATTGCCTCCAGCTACAGAGTATCCTCTAAATAAACCAATGCATTTAGTGCCTAGAAATCTTCCCACTCAAAGTAAAACATTAATCAGCTTATATGTAGTTTACCAACTATTTGTTGACTTTGAAAAAACGTGTAAGAAGAGAATCACACCAACAGGAATTACTGAAGGGGAAAGGGGTTTTGAGCAAACTAAAGAATGTTATCTAACTAAGGTCATTCCATTTTTTAAACAACTAAAAGAACAATTCGAGGGTATTAAAAAGGCCATAGATACGGAAGTTAACGAAATGAAAAAGATGTTTAATGAAATGGAAAACAAGGTTAAAGAATATGAATGTGAGCTTAAAAGTAATGAGATTGAGAGGAAGAATATTCACATCCTTAATGAGAATTTGATTTATAGATGTATTGCTCAAGATATGTTTTACACTGTCACGAATTATTCTATTACTGCTTCTCAATTTCATGATTTATCGATTGCTTTGAAAGTCTCACAAGATCGTTTCAATGAGCTTGAAACAAAAAATTCGAAATTGCATGACAAGATCGAAAGGGATGATCATGATAACATGGTTAGGCATTTTTCTAAACTAGAAGTTGAATATCTTGATTTACAATTAAATATCAACATCTTGAAGAAAGAATTAAAACTTCAAATGCCAATACATCTTCGGATGCTCCTGAGTTTGATGCATATTTTGAAATAAGCTCTAGATGAACAGGTTCAAGCTCATTGCAACACGATCCAAAAGTTGAAAGCTCAAATTTCCCAATTGAAGGGAAATAGGAGTGAAGTGGTTGGCACTCAGATACCTCCGCCTTTAGATTCTCAGAAATTCCAACTTCAAAACATCATCAATAAATTGCAAAAAGAAAATGAATGTTTTCAAGCTGAAATTTCAAAGGTTAAATTGCAAAACAAAGAGTTATGTGATTCAGTCAAGGTTAATCATGATAAACACATTGAAAAGACAACTTCTTTACTTAACGAAATTGAGAATCTGAAGCGTATGGTAAAAGGAAAAGTGCAGATTTCCACTTGCAAATATTTTGTTCCAAAGGCTTCTGCTTGTAATAATTATGCTATTAATGTGTTGAATATTCCCCCTCCTCTTAGGAATAATGAACTTGCATATGAAGCCTATCTCTCGTACCTTAAGGATAGTTTAGAGAGTCTCTGTGAGATCGTTGAAGATGATAGAATAGAAAAACCACTTGATAGTGATGTAGCCTATGCCTGCATAAACGCCAAACGATCTCAGGAACTCTTAGAATATGTCATTGCCACATGTCCTAAAACTGGTACTAGGCGAGATAGAATAGTTTCACCCACCTCAATGCCTAAAGTCAAGCATGTTACTTTTGATGTGCCTCTGAAAGCCTCAGAACCCAGCACTTCTAGACCAGAAAATCAAATGGCAGCAAAACAAACTAAGGTTCCCATCATCACTTCTACAGATGTTAAAATTGACACTAAAGTTAGCGGGTCAAAACCTAGAAGCAATACAAAGAAGGATAGGATTACGCAAACTAAAAGTGATCATGAGAAGGAAGTGAAAGAACACCATAGGGACAATAAGTTTGACTTGAACAAAAAGAGTCGTGTTGGTTCTAGTATTAGCTCTAAGCTTACTGAAATTAATTCGAAGTCGTATGCTGCCTGCAAAACATGTAAAGAATGTCTATTTTCTGGTAATCATGATAAATGTGTTGTGTTATTTCTGAGGTCTAAGAATCAAAACTCAGTTAAGAAAGCTTGGAAAGCGAAACAGATTAAGCAATCCTGGAAACCTACAGGGTATGTTTTTACCAATGTAGGATTTCAGTGGAAGCCCACAGGTCAAATATTCACGCATGGCAAACCTTGCCCCTTAACTAGATCCACTATGCCTAGAGTAGTACCTGTTAAGGTTTGGAAGCCAACTGGTAGAATAATCCCACTAGGCACACAATGCCCTTTGACTAAGTCTGATGCTTCTACTAGTTTAGCTCCTAGTGATAATGCCATAGCACCTAGGGTTTCTGCTGATTCAAATATTGTTTGCACTAGCCAAAAGGAACCCATTTGCACATGGGGATCCAATGTTTTCAAATTTCCACCTTTGTCTGTGTTCCAATGTAGGTCATACAAATCGACCATTTGTACTTGGATTAAGGATGCTTTAAACAGATGAGGGGAAATGACAATGAGGTCTGTTCACATCAATTCAGGCCTCGTACTTCAACATTATGGCGTCTACAGATAACACTTCAGGCCCCGTTCCTTAAAGAGAACAAAGTTGTAAGCTTCAGTGCGCTTTATCTTCAAAAAAAGAGGAATCTTCATGTTTATGACCATTCTCATTGATAATATCAAATAGTCCTGAATATTAAGTGTCAATTTCCCCCGATAATGCTCGTTATTTATATCATTTATATGGATTTACGCTTGTTTTCCATTGTTTTCCACTTTCAGGTAAATTACGAGCATTGGAGCTATAAAGACTCGGAAATGGAAACATTACTAAAGATTTATCATAGTATGCCTATTTTGAAGAAGTTACGGCGTAACTCGTCTCTCACATTACGCCGTAACTATTGCGTGACCCAGAAGTCCAACTTATCAAGAGATAAGAGGTTACGGCGTAACTCTTCCCAAAGGTTACGACGTAACTCCATTAGGTCAAAAGAGGTTCCACGCCGTTGATACTTACGTCGTAACTACTGCATCACTTACGACGTAACCGAGTTTATTGAAGACTACGGCGTAACTACTTATAAGGTTACGCCGTAACTAGCAGATCTAGTGCATTTATGAAGAAATAGAAGGTTACGGCGTAACTCCTCTATTGGTTACGCCGTAACCCAGACCTGGCCTATAAATACCCCATGAATTCCAGCATTTCAAAGCATCCCATTCCACACACAACACTCTGAGAACATGGGAAAAAGCTCAAGGCAGGTCTAGGGGAGCATACGGAGCTGTTTCCAAGGGAGAAGTCACGCCATTACGATAAGCTTTAGCGTTTTATATTTCTTTTACTTTCAATTCATGTATTTCGTACCTTTGAATATTGAATTTATTTACATGATTAATATGAGCGGCTAAGCACCCTTTGGTGCCAGCCTAGTTATGATTCCTTAATTGTTTTGTTTGCGTTTACCTTTACTTCCGTACAATTTATTTCTAAGTGTATGCATGCATAGTTCTTTGGTAGTCACCCTTGGTTCGGTAGTTTTGAATGGCGATATAGGCCAATTGCCTAGGAGATATGACCAACTGACCCTAGGTGAGCGGACTGAGATGGGAAGGGTAAGATATGACCAACTGACGACCCTTTCTACTTGTGCGATTTGACCAACTGATCACCTATCGTTTGGATGAACTTAAGAATTGGGGGGTGTAGTGTCTAAGTTCCTAACGTCCGGGCACTCACTATTTAGAATCTAGCATGTAGCGGTACTTAATGACTCGACTTAGGGGACCAAGAACAACAGGACTTATGACGGTGCGCCTGATTTCTCCTATGGTGGCATCTTTGCTGATAGGTTAGGGCGAATTGACCAAATGTTGTCCTCTCGAATTTGAACCCACCTGAAGTAATTGGAAGTAGGTAGACGTAGACATAACTAGCTAGGAGGATTAACTAGGTTAGCACCACTATTCCTCTATTGATTTCCCTTTACCATTTATTTGCTTTTATTTTATATTCTGCATTAGTAGTTTAATTAATTAAATCCCTATCAAAACATTTATTATTCTGTGACAATTAGACTTAGTAATAATCCAACACACATAGCTCTTGGGACAACCTCGGCTTTACCATTTACTACACTATACACGACCGGGTACACTGCCCGTTAGTGCATTAGGGTACACCATAGGTATAGCGAGACACTATAAATATTAAGACCTGGTCAGTAAAACCTGCATCAAGTTTTTGGCGCCGCTGCCGGGGAGCTATTTTAGGATTTCATATTAAGTCTGTTTTTAATTTTCTTTCTGATAATGTCAGGATACAAGACTCGCAGCTCGAGGCCTTTTCTGGCTACCCCATTTGCTGACCCGGAGAAGCAATTTCGAAGAAGGAAAATCTATTCTCCAGTTCCTATTCACAACATCTTCTCATTTTACGAATCAGACCAATCAGACGCAGAACCAGAAGTCATCAATGAATATAATATCAATGACCTAACTATGGAGCAGTATTTAGAGCGACCGAATGAGAACTGCCAGCGAAGCTTTACTCAAGATTCTCACACTGAAAAATACTCTATTCCAGATCATATTATTCGTGAGTTACATGAACTTGAGTTTTCTGGAAACGAAGATGAGGACGTTCAGAACCACGTAGAAGAAGTTCTCCACTTGTCCTCTCTTTTCAACATCAGAGGTACTCCCAGTTATTCAGTCACTACAAGGATTTTTCCTATGACCCTTTCTGGGACGGCGAAAAGATGGTATAACAAACTCCCTCACGATTGTAAAGAAGCATGGGATAAACTTAGAAAATAATTCGTCTTGCAATTTTGCCCTCCTTCAAAGATGGTCAAGCTTCTTGGGAAAATCTATCAATTCATTCAGGTTGGAGAAGAAACGCTTTACCAAGCATGTGAAAGATTTAATGAGCTTCTCTATCGATGCCCTACTCGTGATTTAAACAAACATCAGATCGTATACGTTTTCTATCGTGGGATTAATGCGCGAACACGAGAACTTCTCGATTCACCAAGACCTATTCCTAGCATGACTCCTGATCAGGCCTTGGAATGTATTCAGTGAATTTCTGAACATTGCTACAAGTGGCACATGGATACAGGGTACGGACCGAGAGATAACTTCGATCATAAGGTAATGAATACAATAACGAAGCAAGAATACAATTACGGGGAAATTTTTGAAAGACGAAGGTTGGAAAGAGAAGCTAAAGCATGTAGGGTTGAGAAGGTTAAAAGTGTATTTGAGACCAATACCGGGAACAATCTCGAGAAAAAAATTCTTAACCACATCAAAGAATCAAGAGAGTGCGATGATAGGATAGAAAAGATGATGAAAGCATTCGTGGATAATACAGTCTCTTCTATTAAAATTCACGATGATAGGATAAAGAGATTAGAAAGAAGTGTTAGTTCATGTTCAGAAGCCATCTCTGATTACCTAGCAGCTCGGGAGGAAGAAGTTGTCCACACTGTAGAAACTATCCTCAAAGAACCTTTGACCTTTTCAGAAAAGGTTAAGCGACGAATCAGCATGGAGAGACAATCACTTTTGGACCAAACTTTTCTGGTAAACCCTCCAACTAATGATTCTGATAATACTAATCATCATGATATTGCACGGGAATTAAGTTATGATGAGACTATTCACCTCAACGAAAGATGCTCATCGGTTTTGAGGAACGAGCTACCACAAAAGGAAAAAGATCCAAGATGCTTTACTCTCCCTTGCTATATCGGGAGCCTAAACATGTGTAACGCCATGGCAGATCTTGGAGCTAGTATTAGCATAATGCCTCGTTCGATGTTTTTGCGTATGGGAATTGGCAACTTAAAACCGACCAAGATGAAAATTGAAATGGCTGATCGATCCATGCAATCGCCATTAGGAATTGTTGAAAATGTATTGGTGAAGATTAAGAGATTCCTTTTCCCAGTGGATTTTGTGATTCTTGACATTCCGGAAGACAACAGGATACCTGTCATTTTAGGAACACCCATGCTTGCCACTGCTCACACTAAAGTGGATGTCTTTGCCGGAAAATTGACTCTGGAAGCTAATGGAGAGATCGCCACATTCGGACCTAATGAACATTTGTCTACCCCGGAGAAGGTGTGTGCAATTGACCCAGTGGGGAATTTTGGTGAAGCTTTAGAAAAGTTTCTTAGCGACCCCCCGGATCCTGGAAAGTTGATTCGGGGAAGGATTATGATGTTTTCGTGAATTTTGAGGAAGAGGATAACTTAGGATTAAGTACTGAAGACCTCTCAAGTGATGTCGAGATGACCCATTGGCAAGATAACTCTGAAAAAACATTCTTGCAATCGGACCAACCACAGTTTTATGAGATGGGGGCACGTATCCATCATAGGAATCCCTATTATCTGAAAATCTCATGCAAAATCGGGTTCATTGATTTTCACCCATTTATCGACACAGATTCCCCAGTTAACATTATCTCTAAGGAATGCTACAACCAGGTTATGGAAAAGGAGCTTGATTACAAAGGAAACAACTTCCTCGGGATAGCAACAAACATACGTGTTTTTGTAGGAACTCACTCGTTTCTAGTCGACTTTGTGGTTTTGGATGATGTTAGCGAGTTCGTGTCAGATGGGCTGACTGGGGTAATTTTCAGAAAACCCTTTAAAGAAATATCTGGCCTTGATAAAAATGAGAATGAAGGACTGGTTTGGTTAAAGATTGGCGATGATAAAACTGTTTTCAAAATGCCAAGGACTGTCAAGAATTTTAAAAATTGGACTAAAAAACAGTTAAGTTATGCTCGACCGCTGCTTGGTATTAGTGAAGAAGATAAGGCCAAAGGTTTTGATCACCCCTACCAAAAGATCAAAAATTTTTACTTAGGATGTTTAGAACTTGGAGAAGGATACAAACGAGATGAGAATTTGATCAGCTGGCTTCAACATGGAGATTGCCCAGTCCACGAAATGATGAACAAGCACTGGTAGCCCGCGGCTCTGAGTCTAACTTAAAGACTCGTTAATAAAAAAAAGTGCTCTTTCGGGAGACAACCCGAATTATCCCTTTCTTTTGTTTTTATTTCCTTTCTGTTGGGTTTTGTGTTTTCTAACCATTTTTTCAGAAGACAAAGAAGTAATTACTGCTGCAGTTGCTGATCTGAACAGAGTTACGGCGTAACTCATCTTGGTGATTACGGCGTAACCAACATTTTAGCAGCAGAATTCTTGACGCATTACCAATTACGGCATAATTCCATCCCTGTGGTTACGCCGTAACTACTCGCTTCACAGCTCATACCAGGTTTTGCCAGTTACGGCGTAACTCCCTCATAGGAGTTACGACGTAACTCTCCTCTGCTTTAATTCTTTCATTTTAAAACACAGTAACCTTGTATTAGTTTTTAAATGAACTTTGTGGGTGTGTTCCCTGTAAACCCTCACGAGACTTCACTCGTCCACTTGGGATACCAAGTGGTTTAAAAGGCTTGTTGCATTCGCTAAATGCAACCGTGATTCCTACAAAAGTGAGTTAGGTTTGTTTTTCATTTTATTTTATTTTTTTATTTTTAGAATTATGCTTGTCGGTATTGTGATTTCAGGGATTGAAGCTTGTTCATGACGCTTAAACGAAGGCACGGTTCTTTCTCGTGGGCCTTCTTCTTTTTGGAGCAAATTTTAGGGAAGTTCTCGCTCTAATTCTACCTTTCTCTTCACCTTTATTTTAATACCTAGTACAAAAGGGACTTTGTACAATTCAAGTGGGGGGACGGGAGTAGAATTATCTCTTGAACTTTATTTCGCCCTCATTTTTCTAGTTTATTTTGAAAAGTTATGCCATTTTGAAAATTTTGACATGTTTTTCCGAACCTAACTAGATTAGACCTTAGCCGAGCACATACAACCCTTGACATTACATGGTGAGATTAGCCTTATCCGTTTCCAATATTTTACCCCAAATCCACCAAATTATAAGTGTGCCGGTAGCTTGTAAACTTTAGAACTTGGCCTTTGCATCATTTCGAGACCATAGACGAGGTATGTTGAGTTAGCTCGATGTATTTGGACTTTTCAATTTTAGAAGGCAATATTATAGGATTATCACCCAAACAGCCTACCATTGTGAGTCTATCGATTAGTCACCTCGACTTTTCGACCCCCATGTGAAACCCTTTTGTTGCACTCCCCTTTAGTGCAAGATACCCCTAGATACATCCTTCTGAGCCATTCCTTTCATTTTGTCAACCCAATATATTATTTCGTTACACCTATACACCTTAGCCTACCCTGTAGTCTTTATTTGTGATTTGGAAGTCATCATTTGCCTAAGTTCAAGGTTCGAGTGGAAAGGTTTGGAAATCACGCTTTCATCGACAACATTTATGAAGATCATTGAAGACCCCCCGAATTCCCATTGTTCATCTCAAGTGGGGGGATGTTATGTCATTATGTAATGTTGAAAAAAAAGTTGATTGAGTTATGATATTGTAAAGTGCGATGTTATAAGCACTATAGTATGAAGCTTTATTGATTAGTATCGAGGAGGCCATCTCGGTCACATTTGAAGATTGGAGTTGGTGGTTTTGCCAACACAAGAAGAAAAGGTAGTATGCCCATCACGATGTCCTCTAATGACGCATCTACCTTGCATTTCATGATCCGGTCTCTAGACTTCTAAGCTTGAACTTTGGGCGGACGGTAAGTGGTGATGGCTTGGTTATAGATTTAGACTACCTGCTTGTTTTTTATTTTACACCAATTATATATCCCATGTCTTATCCTGCCCTTTAGTCATGAAGCATGTCTAGGTGATGCAGCGAGAAATCTTTGGTGTCTTGGCCATGGATTTGGTCATGTATCATTGATTTTGTCCACTTCGTCGTGACATGTTAGTAATGACGAGTCACCCCTTAACCATTGTCGTGTCTACCCTTATTGCCTTCGAGAATTGTTTAGCCCTTAAATCTAGTGGTGGAGATTTGTGTAACCGCCAAGCTTATGATAGAATACATGCTATGACTGTGCAATTGAGTGATCACCCCGAAATTGACACTTAGAATAGTTGAGAGATTTGAGTGTTTGTTCCCTTTCGTGAGGTGTTTGGCTTTGTTTATTCTAGCATAAGGGATTTGTAAACTCATATTTTCCAGGTTTTGGGAGATATCTTTTTAGGAATCTATCTAATAAGGTCTACTTGAGGGCAAGTAGAGTTCAAGTGGGGGGATATTTGATCACATCAAATAGTCCTGAATATTAAGTGTCAATTTCCCCCGATAATGCTCGTTATTTATATCATTTATATGGATTTACGCTTGTTTTCCATTGTTTTCCACTTTCAGGTAAATTACGAGCATTGGAGCTAAAGAGACACGGAAATGGAAACATTACTAAAGATTTATCACAGTATGCCTATTTTGAAGAAGTTACGGCGTAACTCGTCTCTCACATTACGCCGTAACTATTGCGTGACCCAAAAGTCTAACTTATCAAGAGGTTACGGCGTAACTCTTCCCAAAGGTTACGACGTAACTCCATTAGGTCAAAAGAGGTTCCACGCCACTGATACTTACGCCGTAACTACTGCATCACTTACGACGTAACCGAGTTTATTGAAGACTACGGTGTAACCACTTATAAGGTGTAACTACTGCATTATTCATGAGTGCATCACCAACTGACGACCCTTTCTACTTGTGCGATTTGACCAACTGATCACCTATCGTTTGGATGAACTTAAGAATTGGGGGGTGTAGTGTCTAAGTTCCTAACGGTCGGGCACTCACTATTTAGAATCTAGCATGTAGCGGTACTTAATGACTCGGCTTAGGGGACCAGGAACAACAGGACTTATGATGGTGCACCTGATTTCTCCTGTGGTGGCATCTTTGCTGATAGGTTAGGGCGAATTGACCAAATGTTGTCCTCTCGAATTTGACCCCACCTGAAGTAATTGGAAGTAGGTAGACGTAGACATAACTAGCTAGGAGGATTAACTAGGTTAGCACCACTATTCCTCTATTGATTTCCCTTTACCATTTATTTGCTTTTATTTTATATTCTGCATTAGGAGTTTAATTAATTAAATCCCTATCAAAACATTTATTATTCTGTGACAATTAGACTTAGTAATAATCCAACACATATAGCTCTTGGGACGACCTCGGCTTTACCATTTACTACACTACACACGACCGGGTACACTACCCGTTAGTGCATTAGGGTAGACCATAGGTATAGCGAGACACTATAAATATTAAGACCTGGTCAGTAAAACCTGCATCACTCATCTACATTCTCCATCAAAAAGCTTCATGTTTTTCCCATGCTCATTCAGTCATCAAGTGGATCTACATTTATTGGTGTATATTCTTATTCACTTGCTCATTCAAAAAGGGCAAACTTCATTTGCAATTTTTGAAGGGGAGATGAGTGAAGAAACTAAATGTCATTCATCAAGTGATCTGCTTACCGTTGATTATATTCTTATTCACTTGCTCAATCAAAAATGGCAAACCTCATTTGCAATTTTTGAGGGGGAGAAATGTGAATAAACTAAATGAATGTCATCAAGGGATTTACTACATGTTGATGGATGTTTAATAAATGGTCATTCGACTTATTGCTTCCATGACTCTCCAACGCCTAATGTTCCACTTACTAAAGATGACTGGGATTTATTGTTTATGTGATTCATTGTTTCAAAACAAAAGATATGTTTGATAAGTACTTCCTACCTTCAACGAATGTTGATGATACAGTTTCTGAAGCACCATCTAGAAGTACAACTCAGACTACTCATGAAACCTAATCTCCAGTTATTCCTCAAGGCGTTGATAATGACTATCATAATATTGCAGTTGCACTCATGAATAATGATCCGCTCTTTGGTATTCCTTTTTCAAATCTTCATGGATTATTGTTCCTCCCAATGTGCACTCGGTAAATCAACCACATGAACATTAAGGAAAATGAAAACCTCATCCGCTTGAAGACATCAGTGGTGAATCTTCCAGATCAGTCTCTGCACACCTCCAACTACTCACGCAAGCAATGTTTTAGTCAATGATGCTCTCATATCCTCAACTGAACCTAAAACTTAAAAAGAAGCATTGAACGAATTCTGCTAGATTGAAGCTATGTAAGAAAAGAAAAATGAGCTTGAATACTTGAAGTTCGGGAGCTCGTTCCTTGTCCAGATCGTGCTATGATCCTCACTTTAAAGTGGATACTTAATGTCAAACTTTATGAACAGGGAGGAGGATTGAAAACCAAGGCTAAAGTTGGTATCATGAGGATACCTTTAGGAAGAAGGCATCGATGTTGAGGAATCATTTACTCCGGTTCATTCAGTATATTGGCGTACATCTGATTGTATGTTTATTCACGTGTTGGGCATTTGACATAAATTTATTACTTCGGAGTTAATTGGATATCACGTACTTGAAATTGAAGTTGACTTTCACAAAGGAGTGTTCTTATTTTGTCTTGAAGTCGGGGTTGGTTGGATGAATGACTTACAATGGTAACTTGCTCGTGCTTAGAATTTAAGTTGAAGACTTGGTTTATCTAGTTACCAGCAGTCAGGGTGGATGTTTGAAGACCTGGTTAACTATTACTAAAAGGAGTTACACTTCAGTACTCAGTGTCACACGCAGATGATGTTGTGGATAATCACAAGAGGTGTTAATGTCTCATACTTTGGTTGAGTACTGAGTACTTAGAGATTTTCTTACAGCATAAATTCTCGACACCGTTCTTCCAATATTAGTGCAAAACTAAGATACAAATGTGGGGAATTCTACTTCAGTTTCAAGTTTGGTATATCGGGTTTTCTTCATCAGTAGTCACTTCAAATTGTATACATATGGGATGATAAAGATAGTCAGAGAGAGTTTCTGTAGCAGTTGATTCTCACAAGATACATTTGAGCATATTGTGTTCTTCTCAAAAGATTTCAAGGATATGAGTGTATTATGTTTTGCTGATTCTGAGGTATCAAAACCAGCAATGGGAAAGGAGACATACATCTAAACACACAACAAGTACACGTGATGAACTTAATACTTCTACTTAATTGAAGTTATTTCGGGAAGACAAATGTCATAACCGCAGAGAAACTCAGTGTCTTAATTCGTGGCGTTTGGTGTTATTATTCCAACTATTTGGGGGAAGGATGTATCATTCCAACTATTTGGGGGAAGGATGTATTATTCCAACTATTTGGGGTAAGTGGTCTTTTGACACTTTTTGGTATGTGTTAACTCAGCTTTCAGTAGGAAGAAATATGAGAAGAATATTTGGAGCGTGAGATGATATTGCTTATCGACATCTTCGATATGGTTTATGATGAAGTGCTTTCGGTTATTGCTTTATGTACACAATGTAATGATGATTTCGATGAGATCGCAAACATCAGGGGAGAGATATGTGTACATCAGGGTCGCATAACATGTTCACGTGGTCGAGCTTAATCAGTTATTCCGGAGTTGACATCCGCAGAGATGATCAGTGACTCAACATGTTACTTGGATGTCATCGTCTCTACTCTTGTTGGGTACATGTGTACATCTTGGGCTGATTGGTTATACGTAAGATAACTAGAATGCATTTGGTGAAATGAAGATGTTGATATATTGTTCCCCTGAATAGACAATTGCTCAAAACCGAAGAGTTATGTACATCGGGGACGCACAACAGGTTCATGTGATCGGGCTTAATCATTTATTCGGGGTTTGATAACCGCAGAGATGATCAGTGTTTAAACTTGTTACTCCGGTGTTATCGTCTTTTCGGGTTCTTGAGCTTCATACAATAAGACTGTTTGCTTCACTTCTACTACTTGGGGGAAATGGTCTTAAGACGAAGATTGTCGGTTTGGGAGGAAGCTATCAAAGATTCACTTTCAGAAAGCTCAATTTCTGACGATTTTTCAGGAGCCTCGAATGCTTTGGTGGTGAACGTTTAAGAGATGTTGATTACTGTCTTCTACTTCGTGCTGATCGACATCCTTATATCAGTTCTCGTATCATCATCTTCTTAAATTATATTATTCTTTGTAAATATTTTTATCAAAAAGCAAAATACAAAAATATAAAACCATCAAAAAGAAGATAGAAAAATATAAAATCTTTAAAAAATCCATAAAAATTTGAAAAATAAGAAAATTCCAAAAAAAAAAAAAAAAAAAAAAAAAATTCAAGGCATGTCTTCTGGCATCGATAACATCTACGGTCTTAGAAATGTCATTCAATAATGGCACGGGACCTTAGATGAAGTTCGAACAGAAGTTCAAATGTTTTTCAAAACATGCCTTAAACAATCAATTGGTTTACTGTCATTTCAGGCAGTAACCCGTTTTTAAAGAAATGACAGAGCCATGCTTAATCTAATTTTAAAAAATCTCATGCTCTGTTCCTAAAAACAAAAGTTCATAAGGAACGTTTGTTGCCAAAAAGACAAATGTTTCCTCTCAAATATTTTTCCTTCTAAAGATTCTTCTGAAAAATATTTGTCATCTAATGAAAACAAAATTGCCTTGAAAATAACTCGGACTTAATTTTGAAAATAATCTGGACTTGTCATTTGTCAAACTCTTCATCACTCAATCAACAACTCAGGTCATTGATTGAGGGGGAGAATGATTTCAAAAAAAAGTTATTTCTCAAACAATTGGCACGAAAATGAGCAAGGTCTACATTTGGATAATCAAAAAGAACATTTTTTTTGTACAATTGGATCAAGACCAAGGCTAATGTTGTATTTTCATATGGTACCTAAGCATGTTTGATCAATGGAGATTAAAGTTTCAAAGTCTGATCCTTATCAGTTAAATGTTTTAAAAGCAAGTCACAGTTCTCCTCACTAAGTTTTCGAAAATAATTTAAATCAATTAGGATCACAAATCTCAAAGGATTTGAAATTTGTGATCGGGGGAGAATTTGTGATTTAAATTGGAACTAAACTGATAATTTGATAAGTGGTTTTAGAAATACATCAACAGACTCTCCTCCCTACATGTGCCAAACGATTTCAAGATTTCCATGCACATGTTAAGGGGGAGCATTTATCTTAAACCAAAAAGGATTGAATTGTGATTGATTTGTCTCAAAATGCAGGTTCTCTTTAACAAGTGCAAAACTCTTTTGAATCTCGTTGCACATATTGAGGGGGAGCAATATGATGAAAACCACATCCTCCCCAAAATGTTTTTTTTTAAGTATCTAAATACTAGATTTGATCAGAGAGTGATGATGATCATTTTAGAAAATGTTAATCAAGAATTGGACCTCTCATTCTTAATCTAATACTTTAAAGACCTCTTGCCTCCATGTGCTAAATGATTTCTAATACTTGATGCACATATTGAGGGGGAGCATTTCTAAAAGGATCAAAAACAATTAAGGTACAAAATGCTTTGATTTTATATCACAAGTACTTTGATTGATTTTTCAAATGGTTTTCAATTGGTTTCGAGGCGGAAAGAACAATACCAAAAGACCGACCAATTTACTTTAAGCATTGGAGTTATAAGGATGGTTAGGTTAGGTATTCGTTCCCATGATCCCGCCAGAGCCGGAGGGATCTACCCAGGGACAATCCACTAGTTAGTGTAGAAGTCCTTAGGTATGATGAAAAAAAGGAGAAAAGTGAGAATAAGGGAAGAGTGCCGACTGAGATTGAGCTAGAACTGGAATAAACCCAACAAGGCACTAGTAATGAAGTCTCGGTAAGCACTGAAGGGGTTGAAGAATGAAAAAAAATTGAATGAGAAAAGGGTGAAAAGAAATAGCCCTCCATTAATTCAACCTTAGGGAAAAAACAGGGTTCAATTCATATGCTACTGGTGGTTACTAAGGTAATGCCGGTATTGAAGACAAGACGTCATGGACCCAGTGACGCACTACACTAAACTTCTCAAGACTCTCAAGTTCCTCTTAAAAGGACTTGTTTC
Organism: Chrysanthemum seticuspe; assembly: GCA_019973895.1. Classification (NCBI taxonomy): domain Eukaryota; kingdom Viridiplantae; phylum Streptophyta; class Magnoliopsida; order Asterales; family Asteraceae; genus Chrysanthemum; species Chrysanthemum seticuspe. The sequence continues at coordinate 157,332,602 of BPTQ01000008.1, read as the reverse complement.
ATTCTCACGGGGAACCTACATTATCTATCGACTTTCTCTTAGAGATTGTTGATATTGAAGAAGGAGACCCTCTCCCTAGTCTCCGGAATAGGAAACCAAAGTGCACTTTTGAGTCTAGAGCCAAGAGATCATCAATAAATCTCATTAGGACACAAAATAAATCAAGACTTGTTGTTTCACACATGTGGAAAGTGAGAATATATTGAGAGTCCTATGCATTATCCTTGTGGTATTGCCAGAACATCCGAGTGATATGTTAAGTATTCACGATGAAGATGGAAATCCTTCTAGAGCCAACATCAAACAAGCTCTTGGTGGGTGACATGTGAGATCTTCTCAAAATATCAAACTTGTGACAACTGGATAGAAACGATGAGGTGATTCACTTTTGAATCAACCTTGGTCCAGATAATGGATTGACGGATACCTTTGAAAAACCGATCGTTGTGCTCAACAACTCTTTTCTCTAGCACATCGACTGTGTATCAACTTTTCAAAATAAAAGGGTATTTATGATTGAAAATTGATGTTTTCTGTAAAACCTTCGTTGTATTGCAAAACTCTTTCTATTAAGCAATACACGATTGTTTTCAAATTATTTTTCATCAATCAATGAATCTCAATTCGATGGTTCACTCACTCCGTGTTGCTTCTTTGAGACGTTCCGGTTTGAGAATGGCTTGATTAGCTGCGAAACCATGTCAAGGAGATTCGTCGGGATTCTACCTGATCACAGGTAGTACTTGTACTGATCAATGGGGAACCGTGGTTCTTGCAACCCCATTCAACGAAAGTGATCAAAGATACTTTCGTGCGCTTTATTGCTAACTGTTGTTTGCAGGGACACCCGACGGTTGCAGCTGATCAGTATTGAGGAGTCAATCCATAACCGCATGCTCACACATTACACTCACATCTAAAGAAATCATGATAAGTGCATATCTTCATAACTTGGCTCTGATATTTTCAAACCATGCTTCTGCTACGCTGCTGCAAATATCATGAATCAACAAAGCTTTCGCTACTCTGATGAGAAGATATCATGATTCAAAACTGTGAGCATGTTGGTCCAAAAGTCACAACTTCACATTATGGCGATACATCACAGGATGAGTTAGAGATTTGTTGTGACTAATGATCTCAAAACTGGCTCAAAGACTCACTATCACGTGGATCAGTTAAAGACCTCCACTTGAAGATCAAAACATGCGGAACATGAAGAATCAAATACTATGAGCTACAGAGCAAAGAACTTAATCAAGAATTCAAGAACATCAAAATGTAATATCTGTTTGTAATTGAGGTGACCTCCCTTAGGGGGAGATTGTTAGGATTTAGAAAATTCGGTAGTTAAAGACTCGGTCACCTCAAGTATATGTTTTTGTTAGAAAGCTCGTAGTCATAGTCATTTAGTGATAGTTAGTAGTTAGTTAAGTAACACCGTGGAGGACGGACGGGTCTTTACCCACTGTATGCCTGATCCACGGCCCGTAGGAGGTGTTTCATGTAAGAAACTATAAATACCCTTTGCCTAGCAAGGAAAAGGGTTGGAGCTTCATAAGATATCATTTACTTTCTCTCACTAAAAGTTCCCATTTCTCTCCACTTTCTCTTTCTAACTCAAACCTCATTCGAATCCTTGTGTTGTGATTGTGTGTTTATGAAAACCAATATATTACAGAAAAATCGATGAACTGCGATGTTTGTTTGGTCTATGGCGTGTGTTTCGTTTACTTGTCAAGTTGTTTTGTTTGAGTTATTTTGTTTGCTTGTCGAGTTTCATTTGAGTTGTTTCATTTTCTTGTCTAGTAGTTTCGTTTGAGTCTGTATGAAATGTATGTGGTTGAGAACTCTTGCGTGTTGAATAAAAGGTTTGCCTTCGTGTTTGTTAATTATGATATTGTTCCTTCAATTCCAGTCTTTATGCATATGTAATTTAGTGTTGGAAAATTGCATATTTGAAATAGCCTGCTGTTTAAAGGGGTGTTTAGATATGGATTTAACAAGCAGATGATTAATGTCAAATACCAAGTGTAAAATATATATATACGAATTACATTACAAAGCGGATTATATTACAAATCGAATTACATTACAAGCATATGATTGAGTTTGTTTAAAAGGGTGTTTGGATATGTAAAATACATATGAATTACATTACAAATCGATAAACATTCAAACATTAATTAAAACATACGAAATTATATTACAAATCAACAAACGTCCAACAACAACAACAACACTACATATGAAGATTGTCCAAAGATGTAACCATCCAAAGATGTAAAAAATTCATATACATCTGAAACATACATAAAAAGTAAAAGCCATTATACCCGTGTATTGCATATTTGTACCAAAGATATGTAAGCAATTATTTACCTTCGTAACACCTTCGAAAATAAACTGGGGAAAAAATTGAATATATTAATAATGGTAATAATTACAATAAGACAGGCTAATTTCCTAATATACATAAATTAAATACATCCACAACACATTCGTTGTGGGTTTGCAATACAGATTGATAAAATAACAAAAACAATTACTCTTACATCCTAAGCATCATCTTGAACATCCTACACCATTTATGTCTTTCCAAAACCGCCGTTAAAGAAGCCTCAGAACTCAAAAAATGTCTTGTTTCACTTGTGAATAGCTAGATCCTGGTTGTAAACTAGTGCGCTAAAAATAACGTACTTTTGTGCAGTTTCGGATACCATCATAACTTGGTGAACACAAGAATCAATGCGGAACCCATGTAGAAAATGATGGACATAATTCATGTTTATCGAAATCCTTATGGGTCCTTTGAACTGTTTGGTTAACCTTTGATATGAACATCCAACATTTTATGGTTGGATATTGAAGTGGTGAGATATGATCCATTATAATGACATTGTTACACCCCGAAACCCTGTGAGGTATTTCTATATTATAATGTCATTTTATTAGTTTGACTATTTTAGATATATGTTAGAACACTTATTATGATTGGTTAGTCAATGAAAAATAAGTTAAAAGTCAAACTATTAGTCAAAATGTTAAGTGAATGGGTATAGAAAGTTTTATGTGGCCAAAACCCTAAGAATTAGATTAGAGGGACCATTTCTACCACAATACCAAACTAGTACCGGATTCTTAGTTATATTACTTCCATTTTACTTTCCTTGACTTTCCCGAAAAAGTGTAAAAGTGTGCATTGTGTGCTTGGTGCGGATTTATCAAGAGAAGGAAAGATCAAGAAGTGATCAGTTAATCAACAAAAGTGTGTCTTTTCAAAAAAAATCAGGCCCTTAGAAATCATCCCCACAAGTAAGTAATCTAAATCCTTGAATTCATTGCATAAGTAGGTTAGGGTTCATGTAATAGGATTTTGGGGATTTTAAGTAAAAAGAGATGATGAGTTTATTGATCAAGTAGGGTATTAGGGGAGTAAGTCCCTTTTAATGTTCTTGGTTAAATTTATGAATTTGGGGGTTTTCATATGATAATGAAATGCTAAGTTTTGTTAGTGATTCTTATATAGGAATCAAGTCATTGGCTTTGGCTCATTGAAGTAGTTTAGCCGCGTTTTGAGGTAATTTAATTGGTTATAACATATTTTGTTTTGCTTTATCATAATGCTTTATGATAGTGAAATGTTTATAGGGTATAGAAAACAAGGTTAGTTGGCTTGGATCCATTGCTAGTGATTAGCTTAGTTAGTTTTTGTACAAACTATGGTTTAAGCCCACCCTTTATGGGTCGGATGTGATTTAAGTCCACCCTTTATGGGTTGGATGTGTTTAGGCCAACTATGTTGGTGCGAAGTAAGTGTTTCCTATGTCGCTTAGCTTAGTTAGTTGTTAAACAAGCTATGGTTTATGGTATGAACCTCGGATCATACGTTGTTAGCTTGTGATACCATTTACTTACTAAGCGTGTTGCTTATGTGTTTAGTTGACTATGTTTTGTAGGTGCAAGTTCACAAGATAAAGGTAAAGAGAAGGCATGAAGCTTGGATAGGTTAGAAGTAGAAGTTTACTTACCCATTTTTGCGTATAGTTGGCAAGTAACCTCTTGGTAACATTGCTCGGATAATTTAGAACCCTCAAATGGTTGTTAAAAGTATTGTAAATTATGTTTTCAAAGGTTTATATCCAGGTTTATCAAATTTGAATAAGTTTGGATTGATGTCAAGTGTACATTTTGAAAAGAGGTAGAAATGAGGTGTTTGGCATAGCAAGCAAGTTTCAGTGAAAGTATGTTTTCATGTTTTGTTAAGTGTATTTTGTACTTAAACAATTTTTTTATGATGAATGAATGTTGGTTTTGAGTCTTAAAGGTTTTCTTTGCGTTAAAGTCTTGTGTTTGGCAAAAAGTGAAGAAAATGCAGGATTTTCTAGCCATGCTTTCTTCGGTGTAGAGGGCTCTTGGCCTCTACGGCGTAGAGGCTGTGTCTAAAAAAATGGGGTGCTTGAGACATGGTGATAGGGTAAGATGTGGTTGTATAATTTAATTGAAACTAGATGAGTACATATTTATAGGCAATTCACGATGTGTACTTTTAAAGTCTAATTTATAATTTAATGTTTTTGTGAGAAATGAAAGTGCAGCCTTGTCAAAATTAGCGGGGTCCACGCCGTTCTCTTGAACCACTCATAATAGATTCGTCGCCGGTCATAGTGCATAATTTGTTGGGCAAAAACGGGTCCCGTTTATTTGTCACGTGACCCCCACTTTGCAACTGGATCGCATCATCTCCAACTTCGTACCGTTCAAAATCATGTTTGCATGAAAATGGACGACACGGTGTCATCATGATCAAAATGAGATGGCGGTGAAGACGCTGTAATTTTAAGGAAGAATGAAGATACGTGCGATGAGATATTGCCGATTTGTGACGTTGGAGGTGTGGTTGCTATTAAATAAAATGATAAATAATGTGAAAAATGGGTGTGCAATGGGTGCAGAATAGTTAACTCGGCAAAACGTGATTGGGTCTCCTAGATTTAGCAGTATGTAATAAAGTTGAGTAAGGTTCATGTTCGGTATAAGTTTTGCAAATTTCCATATATATATGAAACATCACATTCATAACGGTGACAACACTATGGGTATATTTGGCAAAAATAGATTGTGTTGGTACTGGTGTTAGGGGTGAGCAGAAACCGCACCGCAAACCGCAAACCCGCACAAAACCGCAAAACCCACACCGCAAAAACCGAAACCGCAACAAAAACCGCGGGTGCGGTTCTTGAAAATAAAAAAACCGCATTTTGCGGTGCGGTTTCGGTTTCCACCAAAAAACCGCACCACAAAAACTGCACCGAACCGCAAAGTCATATTCATATATATTTTTATTTTTATTTTAAATAAACCAACTATATTCTATAATTTTTGTATGATTAAATACTTTTGTTAATATTTTCATAATTAGTTATTTCAAACGAATTTTAATAGTTAATTATTGTCTGAGTTTTTATATCATATAATTTTGTTTTTCTATCAATATATCGTCGAAATTTTAAAAAAATTCATCGCATTTGACTTTTATTATTCTAGAGATTTATAATTTCATACTACTACCCAACATTAGTATATATATGTTTTTACTCATTATGTAACCATATGATATATTTATTCTATAATAAATATATACCAAAAAATAGAATTTGAAAAAAAAAAAAAAAACTTTAAAAACCGCAAAACCAAACCGCAAAACCGCAAAAGCCGCAAAACCGCAAACCCGCAAAACCGCGCGGTTGCGGATTCTCATTTTTTAAAAACCGCAATTGCGGATGCGGTTCGGTTTTTACCAAAACCCGCACCAACCCGCACCATGCTCACCCCTAACTGGTGTTGTTGCTGAAAAAATTATAAAAATATATTATTTTTATAAGCTACATAAAGTAACCTTTTATTTTCAGAGATTATTAAATATTATTTTTTTATAATCTCTTATAAGTTATATCTGCCAAACAAAAATTATTTTTTAAGTAGCTTATTTTTTGAAAAAATAAACATAATTTTTTTATAATCTCATGTGCCAAACATAGGCAAGTTGTGGATTTTTAATCCATCAGCTACATGCGTGTGTTAGGGTGTGTTTGTTTCATTAAGATGTTTTGGGTCTGAATCTGACTACCACATCTTACTGGTAAGAGGTGGCTAGAAAGTCTAAATCTGAACGAAATAATGTTGTTTTTTTTGTATAATTGTCCGAATGATTTTAAGTGCTCGTTTTTGCAATTTGTTTATTAAACCAACGCAATGCGATAATAACTAACTTATGTAAATATGAAACAAGGCTTTTTATCATAAATATAACATAGTTAATAAACAATCAAATATATTATATAAAGTTTACAAAACGAGTAAGAGGCAGTAAGACAAGTCTTCCACCTCTTATTAAGTAAGATGTTATATGTCTAACTGGTCTTACTCAAAAAAAAAAACAAGCAAAACGTCTGCCCAAGAATAAAAAGGCTAGTAAGACTTTTTTTTTAAAAACAAACACACCCTTAGTATTTACTAGTTGCTACTCTGTAGAAAATAATGTGACAAATTTTAAAGCTTATTAATATGTTGTGTTTTTAAAAGACAACCACTGTTGCTAAGATCAAAATGCAAACATACAACTACGATTCCAGTTAACCCAAAGAAATAATTAGGTTGTTCCTACCTCCGATGTTATCAACAGATGTGGATCAACCAAAATTCACTTAGCTGTGATATGGTCTTGATGAGACTTGGAGTACGTAATCAAAGTTAGTGTTATTTGATAAATCATATTGTTCATGTCGCCCCGTTTGTGAACCTGATCTTAATGTTATGTGAAACAATTCATAATGCATTTAGCAACATTTATTGTAACGATTCCTAATGCACCAAGACATGTTCATTGATATAGTTCATATATCTTTGTTGATGATCGATAACCATTATCTAATCGCATAATATAATACTATAGCTTTAAATATAGGGTCAATTGCATATATACCCACTAAAACTTGCATATTTGCATATATACCCAAAACATGCTTAAAAGGCATTGTACATCATGCAATAAAAACTTGTATTATGGGGAAATATGCAAGTTTTTAAGTTTTAATGGGTATATATGCAATTCTCCACTACTGTTTTCGTAGTAAAAGATGCATTAAAATATACTTAATTAAAATAACAAATTTTGCAAATTTATCAACTTGTATAAAATTACTGAAATATAATGTATGATTTGATTTATATTTATCTATCAGAATTAATAATTTAAATTGTCATTTAACTAGATATGGATATAGAATAACCAATGGTCCACTGAAAATTAAAAGGACAACACATTGACCTTTTGGCCAACCAAACTTCAACATAGCAATTCAAACTTTCGTTAATTTTTTAATTTTGGTTATAAAGATGCTACTATATACTATCATTAATTAAAAATTGGAAGCAAGCCTAGTGGTGTATATATGTGAGAGTCTCTGACAACCAACCTAAATGTTGAGCGCAATCAGACATTGACACTTGTGAAAATGGTGTCGTTCTAAAAGAAGAAACAATTACCATCGTGACTTTCATATAAAAGAAATATTGAGTCACTTGCGTATAGCGGCAGGTAACATGATGGGCTAATAATTATGTGTGTGTCCGTCAAATAATGACCCAAGAGGCTTCTCGGTGGTCGCTAGAGCCCGATAGATTTTTGCTCCGTAGTATAATTTTTGGTCAAAACCTCAAATATTTTTTAAATGAACCTAGTTCTCAAATTTTGTGTTACGTATCTTGTTTAGTTAGTCCATTATATTATGCTAAAATAATAATATTTGTAAACCTAATCGCTTATGTATCCGCCCCTCTTGGCAACGTGAGTTTTTGTCCAAAACCGGCATTAACAAAAACCAAATGGATACTTGATAACCCATGCTGATGTTTTGATCATTTGATAGTTTTATTGTAATGTTTTGAATACTGGTGAGCCAATTATGGCGCCATGGGTAATCTTATCAAGTATCAAAGGCCAATATATTACGTATCAAAGTTTATCGTCTCCAGAACTTGTAAGATATCTTGTGAACCGATAGGATGTGCTTTGGATTAAGAACCGTATCTAATGGGTTGTTTCCTTTCAAAGCTAAGATATTTTTCTACATGTAATTGGATATCACTTTATTGATAAAAACAACATTTTATTAATTCTTTTATCTAGTTTATCAAAAGCGTGTAACCTTCAAAGAACGGAAGTATGCAGCAACCACAAGTGATTTCAGAGTTGTTGACCGATAAGGAACTTAATTAAGACATCACAGAACATGAAGACGACGATAAACTTGAAGGCATTAGCGATGTTATGAAGCCAATCTTAAACTGAGCATGACATAAATCTGCAACCACAACACAAGAATACTAGAGAACGCACCCTACAGTTGAAGAGAATGTTCAATGATACAACCATTTTAAGAGACAAATAACATTATGACTATATTCCACAATAGCTTCGTAACTGAATCTTGATTAATGAAAGTGATAACTTATAACGTAATTAGGACCTATATAAACTAGAAGGGTCACAAATCTGTAGACGACATCAAGGAGAACATGTATGCATATGAATGTTGAATTTATTCATAGACAATGAGGATTTCTATTCTGGAACAAGATAGATAGCAAAACTAGTGTAAAAGAGATTAACAATAGTTAGAGCACTAAAAGGGTAAAACATGAAAGTTATCAACCCACATTTTGATGGCAGCACTACTGCATACTATAGGTTTGGATTGCAGTGTAACCCTGTTTTGAATGCGGTTCTTCTAAATTTACAAATTATGAAAGCTTACTGGAATGTCAATACGACGTGTCCTTATGAAGACTTCAACTGACACCCCATTCCTGTCATCTGCATAAACATGATGCAAAGAGTCAGATAATTGATAATCTGTTTAAGGTACACCGCACTCCCTTTATCCGGGAGTGAAGTAGAGGCCTAAACTAAAATGAAATGACATAAAAGATTCAAATAATGATACAAGTCTCTTTTGCATTTCGTATTACCTTGGTTTTAAAAAGCACGGTGTTTGACTTGTCACATAATTTGACAAATTCCATGACTACTGATCAACTATTTTATACGCCTCTAAACAATGACTAGTGATGAGTAAAAATAGGTATATACGCATACTGGAATTTAACTTAACAGCAAAAAAACAAACAAGCAGTGCCTTTTCATATTGAGACAATCTAAAATAAAAAGTGTTGGCATTTAAACTAACCATTATCAGTATACCATCAATCATTATTCAACAGTTGCAAAGAATGACTGGATCCCAAAGACGATGAACAGAACTCCACCAGATACTGCAATCTGCATCAGATTCAACAAAAAAGATTACTGATATAGTAACTACAAAACGAGAGATACATGAAAGAAAAAAACAATCAAATTAGTGAGTATTTACAAGCTTTTCAGATATTTGTGTCGCCAAGCTCTTCCCTCCAAAGACAGCAGCTGTCTGACACAATGCTTGCCCTCTAGAAAAAATAGAGATTATAGAAAAATGTCATTCTAATGCTCATAACTAGAGCTGGAAAAGTTAACACACATATATATATATGGATATGAGTCGATTTGGTTTGTATTTCATTAGAGCAGGTGTAATGGGTCAAACAGGTTAATAGAGTCAAGCATCATGCACTCAAATGCTTAACACTAATCTTTTAATCTTTAGGAAAAACAAAATTACAGCTGTAGTAATATACATTGTGTAATTATACTTGAGACACTAACTATATATAAAATTTCAAAAAGACTGACGAAAGAAGTGTTGCCGTCAAGCCAGCTCGCTTTGACCAGAATTTAAGGTTGACCCATTACCCAACCCATCCATTTTGATACCTCTACTGTTTGAACATTTGTTCACAACAATTAAGTAGCCAGTAAATAAATTTTGGTGCGGTGGTAGCTCAAAGTATAGTACAGCATTTATTAAGAGTAATTTTGACAATAATCGTATTATATTTTGCAAAAGTTACCCTGATTATGTTATTTATAACATTTGAGTAGCCAAACATAGAGTTAGTTCAGTTAACAATATATATACAGCATCTGCATGCATAAAACCTTCATACTTTAGCATAAAGAAGTATATTAGCAATTACCATGAAGGAATTATATTTGGGGGTATATCTAGATTTTAAATATAAATAAATGTTTATCCCAAAATATTTCTATTTGAAAACAGAGCAAAAAAAAATAATTGGAGATGGCTAACGTACAAAATTCCACCAAGAACAACACCAAGTGGGTTCTCAGCTGCAGCCAAACCAATTGTAGCTAGCTGAAAATTTAGTAAATTTCACATTTAGTATGACTGTATTGAGTGTATGCAGCAGGTATATTATACTTCAAGACTCATGCTGACCTGACTTTTGTCACCCCACTCGCCAAAGAAAGTTATAGAGAATGCCTGTTGAAATAATCATCAGTTATATCGTATATGAGCTGATAGATAAGTGAAAGTTTCAGGAAATCAGCATCCATACCTTCAGAAAGATGGGGGAGAAAAATTGCGAGAAGAATGGTCTGCTCTTCTTCTTAGTATCATCATCATCCTGTAATACAGAGTAACATAATATGGATTGAATACCATAAACCTCGATCAATAATAATCAACCTATAATGTTTAATATTACTTTAAGTTTAGACCTCAAAGTGACTTATTGATCCATGAAGTGCAAACATCAACAAATTTTGTATTCCCAATTTCAGATTCCATGGCATTTTTATGCATATTAATATATCACAATAAGAGCTTATGGTATTGTCTAACATTTTGAACACTATAAATTACATCATAGCATTATTATTTGTATGTTCTTGTTTGCATAAGATATAGATGGATTGTAACAAAAAATGCACTTTGTGCAATACCTTGCCATTAGCTCTTGTTGCTCCGCTGCTAGCTTTTAAATCAGCATCCTACACAAATGAGCAGAAGAAAAACATAATAACTTCCAGGGTCTCATAGGGGTAAAAATAAATGTGGCAAATTTGAGCCATTTACTTATGAAGGGGTCAATTTGGGTTGTATTCAAAAAGTTAGCTAAAAACAGTCTTTTTTTAAGCATTCAACCTCCCAAACCGTTCTATTAAAAAAACTTAAGATTATTACTGAAATAATATTTCAGTTAATAATCTTTAAAGGCATAAACTATTTATGAAATTAACTTATAAGATCTACAAAAATAACTTTTCCAGGTCAAACAACCCCGACCTGGCCCCTTATCCGACCCACCCATTCTGCCTCCTATAGCAAGCAACAAAAGGAAACAGTGACAAACCAATTCAGCTTCAACTTCAGCCAATTCTTCTGACTCCCTGTTAACAGTAACGAAATCAGACTCCATAAATGCCAATCACAATTATTTGTGAAGATTCTAATGTCCATTATATTGATTGTGAATGAATAGTAAAAGAGAGGGTTACCCTTCATGAAATGCATCCCATAAAGACCATAGCCCGAATCCCAAAAACAATACAGTGGCTATATGTTTAGTCAATGTTCTGGAGATCTGCATTATTACAATCACAAGTCACAACACGCTTATTAAAAGTAAAAAAATGGTGACACGAGTATGATAGCTCAAACACAAAGTTAATGATTTGAGATAAGTTACTCTGTATTCTATAACTACACAAACACCAACATAACAAGGCAACTACTATTCTAACCAGATACAGCAGTAATCATTAACAGATTCATATTAGCTATAAAGCGATATGATTCTCCAATATAGCATGATTTATTCAACAACTGATGAAATCAAGTTTCTTAATATCGAAACGTGATTTTCATAAACACGATAACCAAGTAACAAGAGATCGTAATTCACAACCAATTAAATATTGCTTTATTTTCCCTTTTTAACATATGTGTCACAATTCATTTATTTACAGGAGTCGCACACTCTGTAACCATGATGACATATTAACCACCCATCTACGTCATTACTAAGTTGCTATATTCTTCAGTGATGTAGCTAACCAAGAGCATATTACAAGATTCTCCTAGCACATCATGTTGCAATTCTATAAACCTAAAGAGTATCTATTGGAAGCAAGAGCTGACTTTCGCATGTGGAATTAAAAATGAAGAGCTTAAGATTATTAAACTGACTGTAAGCAACAGAATTAATATAATAATATTCATTGTCATCACAAGTTCACAATTCACAAACCAAATGACGGAAGATACATACCAGGTTTGGAGCAGCCCAGCCAACCGCAGCAGACAGAACCGTCATAACCTAGAAACCAATTAATCGACTTTCTTAGAACTAAGATAACTGAAGTTCATAGTCACAATTACAGTGACTCAAAACAGAGCAGCCGACATAGAACTGAAAGAACTTACAATCAAAGCTGAAAGGCAGCCAGCCAAAACATATCTCCTCGGATGACGCATCGCCAAAATCTATAATCAGGCTCATAACATGTAAACAATTACAGTTAACTCATTTCTCATTATACTAAATATATGCAACAAAATATAGGAAGTGGTAGGTTTCCATTATACGAGACAGAAAACAAAACACAAGAAAAACATATACGCAAAAGCACGTCATTCCCAATGAGGTTTTGTTTCTTAAGCATATTACTACCACCATCTCATAACTTACAAAATACGCAAATCCATTTAGAATAAAAACAATAATATAGTTTGTCTTATCTAGCTGACTTCACAACTACTCACTACATATCAACACCTTTCAATCTTTCAAAACCCAAATTCATTTTCGCCTTTTAGCATGATCTAAAAACAGGGTGTTTGCTTAAGCTTATTTTTGCAGTTATGAGCTTATTTGACTTGGCTTGTATTGCATAAGCTCAATTTTTCCGGCTTATTTTTTACTTAGAGCTTATTCTGACTTAAATATAGAAAACAAGCCCAAAAGTTAAAAAATAAGCCAGAAAAAATGGGCTTATAAGAAAATAAGCCCACCTAATAAGCTTAGAAAAACACCGCCTTACATGCGCTAATTTTCATAAGCCTGTTACAATGTTTGGCATTAAACAAATATAAGCTCATAAAACAAGAAAATAAGCTCGGAATAAGACGAAAAAATGATATCATAAACGCGGGAATAAGCTAAAACAAACACCACTCCTAAAAATCAATAAACTAGTTGAATCATAGTAGCAAAAACATGTTATGAAACGTTTTGGCACGCTTATTATAAATGAATACCATAAAAATAAATAACATGAAATTCAAAAAAGCTACTATAAACTAACCGCAGCTGCGAAAAAGGTCTTGTCACCAATTTCAGATAACACAGTCATCGCAAGAGACTTGCTGAACCCCTAATTATATCAAAACAAATTTCATATTATTATAAAAAAATAAATCACCATTGAATAAAGTAAATAAAAATGATTGAACTTACTTGAACGATTGATAAGCTCATGATCTATTGATGGTCAAAATGTGATTCGGCTGGGATTTAGATATTTATGGAAATCTACCAGCCAGCCGAATCAGTTTGGTGGGTGTGTGTAAAGTGATGGTGTTGGTGTGATTAAATATTACATGTTTCAACCCTTTACATCTACCTATTTTATCATTCCAAACCTTTCAAAATCTGCATTCCCCTTTTAGACTATATGAGGGTTTATATTAAACGAAACATTTTTTAAAAGAATCTACTACACTAATATGGTCAATTGGTCATCATAACTTAAGCACTTAGATTCGACTCATCGTACATGTCAAAGTACGAAAATTTTCAAATAGTTTATAAGGTATAAAAAATGTGCAGCTTTTAAATATAGTAATGTCATATATAAATTTACTAATCATATATTTACACGAACTAATGTATACTAGTCTATATTACATAGAGTAAAGTCCTAAAAACATCCCTGTGGTTTGCCCCGTGGTGCTGTATACATCCCTAAACTTTTTTTTGGCACAAAATCATCCCTCCGTTAGTAAAGTTAGCACAAATACATCCCTCCGTTAGTAAAGTTGGCACAAATACATCCCTCCGTTAGAAAATTCCGTTAATAAGGACTAACGGTGCAAATTTTTCTCCGTTATCTGCCACGTGTCGGGTCGGGTCGGTAAATGGGTCGGGTCGGTAAACTGAACGGGTCGGGTTGCCACGTGGACCAATGAGATGGTGCCACGTGGCATTGGTAAATAATACCAACATTTTGTCTCCCCAAGGATTCGAACCCGGGTTGTTTGAATGAGAAGCCATGCCTTGCCCAACTGGGCTAAGCATAGCTTCAATAATATTTCCCTAAAACAAATATATAACCCTTCCAATAAGTTAAGGCCCAATTCTAAAATAACAAAAGGTTCAATTTAGTTTTGGCCTATCAATTTAAATGGTTATATGGGCTGTCAAAAAATAAATAAATATACCGTCGGACTCGTTTTTTCGTGCTCTTTCCAATGGTATGCTCGGGGAATTTTTTCGACTTAGTTTGAACCTCGAAAAATGCGAAAATCATCGTTTTTTCTTTGTTTTTGCATTTTTCGAGGTCCAAAACAAGTCGAAAAAATTCCCCGAGCATACCGTCGGACTCGTTTTTTCGTGCTCTTTCCAATGGTATGCTCGGGGAATTTTTTCGACTTGGTCTGGACCTCGAAAAATGCAAAAACAAAGAAAAAACGATGATTTTCGCATTTTTCGAGGTCCAAACTAAGTCGAAAAAATTCCCCGAGCATACCATTAGAAAGATCACGAAAAAACGAGTCCGACGGTATGCTCGGGGAATTTTTTCGACTTGTTTTGGACCTCGAAAAATGCAAAAACAAAGAAAAAACGATGATTTTCGCATTTTTCAAGGTTCAAACTTAGTCGAAAAAATTCCCCGAGCATACCATTGGAAAGAGCACGAAAAAACGAGTCCGACGGTATATTTATTTATTTTTTGACAGCCCATATAACCATTTAAATTGATAGGCCAAAACTAAATTGAACCTTTTGTTATTTTAGAATTGGGCCTTAACTTATTGGAAGGGTTATATATTTGTTTTAGGGAAATATTATTGAAGCTATGCTTAGCCCAGTTGGGCAAGGCATGGCTTCTCATTCAAACAACCCGGGTTCGAATCCTTGGGGAGACAAAATGTTGGTATTATTTACCAATGCCACGTGGCACCATCTCATTGGTCCACGTGGCAACCCGACCCGACCCATTTACCGACCCGACCCGACCCATTTACCGACCCGACCCGACACGTGGCAGATAACGGAGAAAAGTTTGCACCGTTAGTCCTTATTAACGGAATTTTCTAACGGAGGGATGTATTTGTGCCAACTTTACTAACGGAGGGATGTATTTGTGCTAACTTTACTAACGGAGGGATGATTTTGTGCCAAAAAAAAGTTTAGGGATGTATACAGCACCACGGGGCAAACCACAGGGATGTTTTTAGGACTTTACTCTATTACATATTACATGGTATTGTGAGGGATATTACACAACATTTATTGACTAGCAAGTACCGTTCACCGTCAATTATCACAACTTCGTAATACTATTAACTACCGTTTTCGTATAGTCATTTCATCGCGGTGCGCGGGTACTCTATAATATTTATATGAGATAGTGTAGAGTAATAAAGTTATTCACTAATTTCTCGCCATACGTAAAATTATTATCACGAAAAATATATAATCAAATAATATTTTTTGTCAAAAATTTTGATTACAAGGTAATTTGTTGTTGCAGCGCGCGAATACCTACTAGTAATTGCTAGTAATTTAATTATGAATAAGACTCGAGATCTCGAATCCAAAAGTGAGTGAATTTTATTTATTGGCCGTTCCCCAAATTTCCACATGAAATATCAAATGATTAGTGATTTGCTGATTTTGAAGTTCAAGTTTGGATACACTTGTTTGAGAGATTTAGATTGTAAAATTGTCTGGTTTATAGGGTCCAAATGTGTAGTTTTTCACAAAGAGAAAATGTATGATTAGTATGGCGTGGTCAAATAACTTTTCGTTGCAAAACGGCAAAACTCCAATTTAGCCGATTAATTTTAAGGCTCTAATAGTCAACACTATCTACAGTATCTATTTGTGACAACACAAAACAAAATATCTTTCTTATTCTTAACGAATTTTTTATTGCAAAGTGGCACAAAGATAAAATAACAACCATAGATCTATTTAATACCTTTTTAACTTTTTTAATCATCACTAAAATACTGATCCTCATTCAACCAAAGCATGAGAGTCTTTTTCATTTGCCATTGTATTGTAGTGAGCAAGTTGGCTTCATTATTGAATTTTTCTGCTAATAGGACATAAAGTCCTTGACTAAATAGAAGTACTTCTTTGTTTGATTCATTTATTATTTCATAAAACGAAAGATTTCATGTATAATTTCGGCAAAATGCAATTGATTTTCAACTATTTTTGCAGATCATGTTAATGAATAAAAGATAGATTAATAACACATATGAACCATAAATGGTACTCTAGTAGACCAGGAAGAAATAAAACTCAATCCAGAATTCCAGATTGAAAAAACTGAAAATCGAACCACATTCAATTCAATCCGGTCCGTTTTTACTCGATAAACCTAAAGAAAGAACATACTAATATCTAAACTTGATTCTATACATGACAAGTTTAATTTCAGCATGAAAGTCAGGATGTAAAAGTATGACTTCTTAACTTTGTTCCTCTACTTAAATCACCCATACCAAAATCAGAGCTTTTCTATCTAATGGCTGAAACATTGTAAATGGTCAACAACATCTGGTCAATAGAGATGAAGAGAGATCAATGGTTGTCTTTAACTTCTTTGACAGCCACAGGAAACATCTCTTCAGGTTGCCTCTGCCAAAGGAAATTTGCAGCTTCCAACCATCGTGGTTCAACCAAAAACTTCTTTTCCTGAACCGCCCAACGAGATTTCTCAGTTCCAGCATCTGTGGAAATGACATGCGTCACGGATGGGTCGACTTCAGTCGAGCATGTAGCTCCTAACCGCTCTGCCAGCATCCATAAATGGTGATGTTCCGCCGGGAATTTTGTAGGAAAAACACGGGTAAACACAAATTTACACCCTCTCAAAACTTCACCACGAACTGCACGCAGCATCTGCAATATTGATTAGGCATATTAATAATTCTGATCAGGGTACTTTCTGATGTTAAAAGACTAAAGAAAGAATTTATCACCAAAGAATTGGCAACCACCACCTTAGCATTAATATATAATAATGGAAGTAACGAATGATTTCCCTCTTTTTATCTATTTGAATTATTGGGGGTGTGCGAAAAAGAACAGATACAATCATAAGGATATCTCACCTGCCTCGCATCTCGGCCTGCAAAATTCTCCCCAAGCTCCTATTGTGTAAGAGTATCATTAGATGTGAGCTTTCAAACAACATTATGATATCCAAGTAGGTAAAGGTAGCAAAATGGCATCTGAGTAATGGGTCACAACAGGTTCTAGTTTGAAAAGGTCTTTTCGGTACAAGTTACAAAGGGCCTGGCAGGGTTGGCTTGACCTCTCACCATATTTGGTCCCTTTTTTTCAAAATACTTCACCAATTGAATAATGCAATAATTATGATTTCACTAGAAATCAAAAAAAATTGAGCTAATAGGTATAGGAGATGTACATTTAAACAGACAACCGGCTACTTCAGTTTCAACTTTCAACCGATTCAACACTTTGACCTATTTGACCCATTAACCTTACAGTTGGTTTAATTTAACCTGTTTTACCCTTTTCGACAAAGCACAGCCCAAATGGCAAGAGCACAATAATAGAAAGTGACCAAAAGAATACCAGGACATACCGGGTCATAGAACATGCTGTGGACTCTCTTAAGCACCTTAAGAACAGTGGCAAGAGCACCATCAACATCGCTTTCATCACTTCTCAGTTCGGACAGAGATTTAGCTTTGTAGCCAAATTGTTTACAGCTTGAGGCAAAGAAATGATATCTTTCCATTGATATCAGATTATCCTTGTGCTTCGACCATACCTTAAAGAAAAACAGTGTCACGGCACGAAAAATAATCACACTGATAAATGTGTGTATACACAGAAAATAATCTTACCGATTCTGTATCATCAAGGATTAAAACAGCACTTTCTTGCCCTAGAACCACATCAAGACCTTTCTGATGTCTAGTTGTGCAATCACCTTGTGCAATCACCTTAGAGTTGAAGTAAACCATTCCAGGATCGAGCAAATTTGCCATTTCTAATGCATAAGAACGCTCACCCATGGTGTAGATGTACATTTCAAACAGATTACTTGCTTCTTTCAAGAAATCGTGAACAAATGGCCTCAACTTCGTCACCATGTGCATAAAAGGCAATTTGAATAGACTCCCTTTGAGTTTACCTGTCATAAAATATTATGAACATAGTGAAGTTAATGCACTCTCTTTGAACTAACACAAAATATTTAAAAACCATCATGAAGCCTTTTCACAAATCCTACTCATAAAAACTGCTTTCATGGGAGCAAATATTTATGAGTAGAAAAACACAAAACTAGTCAAAAAGATATACCTTGCATTGGATCATCTGGGTTCATTAAATACCCTTCTTCTTGAGTTACATCTGAAAGCCGGGTTGAGTTTAGTAGGGTGTGGTCTAAGTCAAGAACCAAGTACAGCTTTCTATGGCGTAACAAATTCTTCAAATCTCTGTCACGCAGTCGAGTTACTTCATCATCAGTAAGTGTCAGATCCTGCAGGTATATAAGATTCTTTGGTTACCCAGGTTCGAGAAACTTTTGTAAGAGATGATATGTGTGCTTAGTGAAAGAAGAATAACCTTGTGTATGTACTTAAATGCTACACCAGATTGATTGTCCCTTTTCTCGCCACACTTGATACACATTCCTCCTATAAAACCAGGATGTGCGCATCCAACCTTCTTCACTGATGCTTCTGAACATTAAAAATTGACATGAATTACAATATTTTTAAATGAACTTCTATATATAGGACCAAAGTAGTGGATATTTTATTTGCTTCTAGATATAGATTTCTTTTTTTCTTTACACAGCCATTCCTGCTGTAGTTCTTTTCTCTAGTAGAAACTAGTACAAACCAATATATTAACAATAGAAGAGAAGTGTCACCTGTAATTTCTGTTTTCTCTATATGAGATGTGGAACCATTGGGTTCTTCTGTAGCATAACTCATCTTCATCACTGATGTTTCTGAACATTGATTAACACGAATTACGAGATTTATAGATGAGATCATTCTATATAAAGGACAATAAACCCAAAGTAGTGGATATTTTATTTGCTTCTAGATATAGATTTCCTTATTTCTTTCCACAGCCACACTTGACGTAGCTCTTCTCTCTAGAAAAAACATACTACAAACTAATTTATCAATAATAGGAAAGAAGTGTCACCTGTAACATCTGTTTTCTCTATATGAGATGTTGAACCATTGGGTTCTTCTGTAGCATAGCTAATCTTCCTCCGTTTTGTCCTGTGAAAGACCAGATCGTTTAAAAACAATCACAATGACTGAAATCTAGCAAGCAGAAGGCCAAAGCACCATTATGTATGGAGATGCTGAACTGTTAATATGAATAAGAAACTCGGAGATGCAAATGTATAAGTAAACAAACAGTGTCATGTTTTCTTCCAGATCCAACATCCGTTCAATGATACAACAACTAAGTTCAAGTTAAAGAAAGTACTAACTAGTAACTACTAGTAACACGTTTAAAATTAGATGTTCCAATAGCTTGGTAGCAGTGAGAAGTAGCTGTGAGCTGTGAGTAGTAGCCACATCTCACAGCTCACCGCTCACAGCTTCTTAAAGAAGCATTGGAAAAATGAGCATTCCTAAAAAAATAGCAAAGCTCACCGCTCCTTTGCCAAACGAACAATAAAAATCAAAAAGCTCGTTGCTCACCGCCCATCGCCCCAAAAAGCTCCGTGCCAAACATAGCCATAGACTAATGCAGTTACAGATACTAATCCCACTCTATTTATAACTTATATATCACGAACCATCATCACCACCCTAATATTCACAATATACTTATCCATTCTACTTAAACCAGAGAATATAGTGTACAATTTACAGAAATGAACATGGCAACATCAGTCTGATTAACCAGATTGCCAACCACACGTTAGACTTAGATATGAATGTAAATAACATATTGACTACAAAAAACCAAGTATACAATCTTTCTGAAGAACACAATACTTTATACCTTCTTGCTCACAAAACAAATCCTACATTAGGTATGCAGATGACAACAGATGTTAAATCAACAGGAACAAGTAATTTGAAGGAGATCAAAAGGTAAACAAACACTGTCATATTTTCTTCCTGATACAACATTAGTTCTAGAATACAAGTAACAAACTCCTCAAAGATTCAGTTAAAGGGCAGTACTAACTACTAACTATACGTTCAAAATTAGAGACTCCAATAGGTTAATACAAAAACTCGGCCAGTTACGGATTCTAATGCTTCTTTCTTTCTTACTATATCTCATGAACCATCAATCACCATTCTGATAATCTGTCAAGCTTATCCATTGTCGTTAAACCCAATAACGTACAATTTATTGCCACGATTCCATAAACATTGCAACATCAATCTTAATAACCAAATTATAGGATACCAGATATCAACCTCACTAACATGTTAACTACTAAAAACCAAGCAAGACTCACAAAACACATTATACATTAGCTTTAGCTATCTCAATGTCCACAAATCAAATAATAATTCAAATTAAATGAATGAACGAATGTTATTATATACCTGTCAATAAGTGACTTATAAGTCTCGTGATCATCCTGATCCCAATCATAATCATCATCATCGTCGTCATCATCATTTTTTTCTTTCTCCTCTTCTTCTTCTTCTGGTTGAGTATCAGAAGTGGAATCCAACTCCCCGTCCAGAAACGAGGCAAAATCATCACTACTCGATGAACTCACCGGCGAATCATCCACGAGACTCATCTAAACTACCTCCTATCCAATTCAGATCAGCACACAGTTACACATACAACAAAACAATCACTATTTACATAACAACACAAAACCTAAAGCCCTAAATTATTATACAATCAATACTTATATCAGAAGATATTTCTCGTTTAAACTAGGGGTATACTCGATCTGAGCTGAGTTGAACACTGCCAAGCCAAAGGTCGAAATGAATCTAAAACTCGAGCTCGGTAAACTAATCCGTAAACTAATCGCCACTCTTGACCTCGACTCAAGTCGTTTATCGGTACTAGAAAATGTATAATATAAGCAAACTCCAACACTTTCGAACTCCTTGACTCGCTTATATACTATAGATATAGAAATCACATACACATACAAATAAAGAAAAGGTAAAAAAACAAAAACAAAAATCACACAAGCTCGCAAACGCTCACTTCGAAACTAGACTTAGATCGAATCAAATTTTTTTTCTATTCGGGTCAATCTCAAGCACCTCGCAAGTTGTCTCTACTCGATTACACTCCTAGGGTATGCTTTAAATAATGCTTGTTTTGCCGCCACAAGCGCATATTCAAAACGCTAATAAGAAAGAGTTTAGCGATTAGCTTTTCGTCATTTCACACCTTAGTATTAAATAAACCTACGTTACCATAAGCTTTTATAAAACAAACAGCGCTAACTGCTTTTAAACCTATACGCAGTTACGCACTAAAGTATTTAATCAATTTAAACTATCCTAGGGTTTCAAATCGAACACCTAAAACACACACTAAAATACACACATAAACACCTAATTTCACGAATAGCATCACATTCAAGTATTTAACAAAGTGAAACGACATATAACAGAGTTAAAAAAATCTTACAAAATGATGAAATTATACATGTATGTTTTATTTATAAAGCTTTTATGGGCCTGGTTTTAAATTTATGGGGTTATTTAGCCCATGTACGCATTTGACTTAGTAACACATCTTTAATAAACTTTTTTTTTTATAATAGATATGGCTTCCTATCTTTTGGTAGGATTTTTATTATTTGTATTGGGGTAAATTTCATCTCGATCATCCGGGGTGAACAAGAATTGGGGATCGGAGCTTTTTCATTTTAAGATTTTTGAAGTTTAACTGATGTTTTATAAATGTAAAATATATGGAGCTTGTTTCTATGGTTCGCTAAAATATTTTTGCATAATAAGCGTATAAAGTTAAGTATAGGGGTGAGCGCGGTTCCGGAACCGCTCAGAACTGACCCAGAACTGAAAGAACTGAGAACCGAAAAAGTCATATTTTAGGAACCGAAGAACATTTGTTCACCCCTAGTTAAGTCTATGTGACGAGATAAATTTAAACCCCTTAAATTAATCGGTTAAAAAAATCAAAAACCCTTGATTAACCGAGAAAGATTAACAAATGAACACTTACTTTTTGAAAAAAGTATTGTAGAATAGAATAAATGCTTCATGTACTATTTTAAACGAAGGAAAAACAAATAATAAAACATGTCTAAACACCCTTGTATTTAGGACCGGGGAAAATTGCATGCATAAACTTTTTACGTAGTGTTTGGTATGTCGTAATCAAAGCCGTAATAAAAAAAAATTGTTACTATGTAATGAAAAAATGTTGTTTGTTTATGTTTATAGAATGTAATGATTCATTACAAGTAATGACTCATTACACCAAAATCATTCTTTAGGCGTTTCATACTTTTTTTTTCATTACATCTTTTAATAGAATCAAAATTACATAAAACTCTATCATTAATTAACCACACTAAATAAACTTTCTATCATTAATGGGTATTTTAGTCTTTTATTATCGATTCTATTACGTCTTATCATACAAACCAAACATGATTTATAACTACAATGAATCATTACATTACACTCTTGATTCTTTTACATCGTTTATTTCATTCAGTTGACATTTTATTCCGTCCTACCAAACGAATCCTTAGCATGTTATATATGTCCAAACACCCTTTCACTTTTTCCCTTAAACAAATGAGAGAACCAACTATAACTAGGCTTAAAAAAGATAAGACAAGGGTTTTGAGAAAAAGGTGAAAAAAAATAAAAAGTTTTAGTGTCTATATTTGTTATCATTTTGATAAAATATTAAGCTTAGTATGCTTTGAGTTTCTTGAAAATAGAAGTTGGTCAAAATTTTGGTGCTTTTTTTTTATAAGCAAATTACCAAAATGAACCATATATACATTTATATTATCAAACTGAACTTTTTTCTTATACTTTATCAAAATGACCAAAACATGTCATTTTCGTTTTCCATTGCCCCACATACCACTTTATAAACATGTCACAATCATAGCATATACTTTATGAGACTCGTTTTCCATTGCCCCACATACCAAAGTTTGAACACTTTTATAAACATGTCACAATCATAGCATATACCAAAAAGCTAAACGCAAACCAAAACCCAAGACTAGTATCCTTTGAGATGTATGCGAGAAGAGGCAACATAATAAACCTTTGATTTCATTTAGTTCGTCTACTTTCTAGCTACACAAATTTGTTAGCTCGATTTTATAACAAAACCCACCTACAAAAACGCATCTACAAGACACATTTAGAAGACAGTATCCTTTGAGATGTGTTGGTTGCTATATATGCCAATTCAAATCAAAACCAAACAAACCCCACAATTAAAATAACCCTCGCCCGAAACAAATCCCCTCGCCTCCATTCACGCCCAAACTTCATTCACGCCCAAACCCTCGCCTCCATTCACGCCCAAACTCCTCGCCTAGCCCACCTCATTCGCCTAGACATCTCGCCTAGCCCTCAATTAAACTCGTATACTATCATTTACACCACAATTAAATGACAAAAACTACCCAAGTCAAACTCCCCCAAATAACAAAAAACAACCACAGCTATTCACTCCCTAATTCAATTCCCCATCTTCCGCCATCCTCTACTACTCACTCATTTATTCATTTAAACCACACCCAATTCAATCTTTTAATAAAAATCATACCTTAAGCAATGTGTGTTTGTGTGTTTTTTGGCCGACCCACATACCTTGGGCGTGCGTATATGTGACTTTGTGTCCGGGTTATCCTCTTTTTTGTGGGGTTCTCTTTTTGGTTGGCACTTTGTGTTAGTTGCAAGTATTTTATTCACAATGGCTACATGTCCGGTAAGTTTTTATATACAAAAGTCAACAATCAATTCGTAATTAGTGATGCCTTTCCATTCGTAATTAGTGGGGTTCTCTCTTTTGGTTGACACAAAAAATCAGTTAGCCACATTTTTAACAATGCCATTAGTGGGGTTCTCTCTTTCCATTCGTAATTAGTGATGCCACATTTTTAACAATGCCATTAAGACATTTCACATATGGGCTGCTATGTTAAGCCCCAATTTTCTTTGAAGAGTTAAAATATATGGCGTTAAATACTTTGTCTATCTAAGAGTAAATTACAGGAATAGTTACTTTATTATTTTTTTCAGTTCTTAAGAAATATACAAAAGTCAACAATCAATTCGTAATTAGTGGTTATTGTAACATATTGGATTTCACAAACACATCAAACCAAAGATCAAAGAGGCGTATACTATGGTTTTAGAGAGAGAAAGTTAGAGGTTGGGAACTTTAGTGAGAGAAAGAAAAATCTTATTATGAGCTCCAACTCTCTACCTTGGGAGGTAGAGAGTATTTATAGTTCTTACATAAGTCGCCACCTACGGGCTATGGATCAGGCATACAGTGGGTAAAGACCCGTCCGTCCTCCACGGTGTTACATAACTAAATACTACTAAACATTAAATAATCTACGACTACGAGCTTTATAACGATTACATATACTTGAGGTGGCCGACTATTTAATAACTGGATTTACTAAATCCTAACAATCTCCCCCTAAGGGAGGTCACCTCAAGATCACCTCAAAGTTACATTGAACACAAACAGATATTACATTTTAAATTGTTCTTGCATCCTTGATGTAGTTCTTTGCTCAGGATCTCGTAGTCATTGATTCTTCATTATTGCATGTTTGGATAATCAATGTGCAGGTCTTTAACTGATCCACATGATAATGAGTTTTGAGCCAGCTTTGAGATCATCAGCTATCATAAATCTCTGACTCTTCCATTGTGGTGTTGGTATTATGTGATGTTGTGACTTATGGACCGACATGCTCACATTCTGGATCATGATATATTCTCATCAGAGTAGCGGAAGCTTTCGTTGATTCATGATATTGGCAGCAGCGTAGCAGAAGCATGGAGTGAAAATATCAGAGTCATTGATACACTTATCATGATTTCTTTAGAGATGAATGTGTAGTGTGAGCATGCGACAATGGATTGACCGCTTCATTCTGATCAGCTGCAAACGTCGGGCGTACCTGCATACAACAGTTAGCAATAAAGTGCACGAAAGTGTCTTTGATCACTTTCGTTGAATTGAGGTACACGGCCCACGGTTCCCCGTTGATCAGTACATGTACTGCCTGTGATCAGGTATAATTCCGAAGAATTTCCTTGACAGGGTTTCGCAGCTATTCTAGCTGTTCTCAAACCGGAACGTCTCAAAGAAGACAACACGGAGTGAGTGAACCAGCGAATTGAGATTCACTGATTGATAAGAAGAGATTTGAAAAGCAATCGTGTATGGCTCAATAGAAATTGTTTTTGCAATACAACGAAGGTTTTAAAGAAAATCAATTATCAATCATTAACACCTTTTATTTTGAAATATTAGTACACAGTCGATGTGCTAAGGAAAAGGATTTTTAAGCACAACGACCGGTTTTTCAAAGGTATCCGTCAATCCATAACCTGAACCAGGATTGATTCAAAAGATTGAATTGCCCCATTATTTCTGTTCAGTTGTCACATGGTTGATCTATTGGATAGATCTCACATGCCACCCACCAGGAGCTTGTTTGATGTTGGCTCCAGAAGCCTTTCCATCCTCATTGTGAATATGTTTGCATATCACTCAGATGTTCTGGCAATACCACAAGGATAATGCGTAGGACTCATAAGATATAATCTCTCTTTCCACATAGTGTGAAACAGAGAGTCTTCATTGACAGTGTCCTAATGAGATTTATTTGATGATCTCGTGGCTCTAGACTCAATTGTGCATATTTGGTTCCTATGCCGGAGACTAGGGAGAGGGTCTCCTTCAATATCAACAATCTCTAAGAGAAAGTCGATAGATAATGTCGGTTCCCCGTGAGAATGAAACAAGCCCTTTTAAGAGGAACTTGAGTGGTTTGGGAAGCTGTAGTGCAGTGCGTCACTGGATCCATGACGTCTTGTCTTCAATACCGATGTTACCTTAGTAAACACCAGTAGCATATGTATTGAACCCGGTTACTGCCCTAAGGTTGAATTATTGGAGGGCTATTTCTTTTCACCCCTTTTCTCATTCAATTCTTTTTCATTCTTCAACCTCTTCAATGCTTATCGAGATTTCATAACTAGAACCTTGTTGGGTTTATTCCAGTTCTAGCTCTATCTCAGTCTGCACTCTTCCCATATCTCACTTTTCTCCTTTTTTCATCATACCTAAGGACTCTACACTATCTAGTGGATTGTCCCTGGGTAGATCCCTCCGGTTCTGGCGGATCGTGGGAACGAATACCTAACCTAACCATCCGTATATCACCATACATAAAGTAAATTTGGTCGGTCTAATTGGTATTGTTCATCTGCCGTTGGAACCAATTGAAAACCATTTGAAAATCAATCCAGATACCATTTTAGCACACGTTTCAATTATTATTAGAAAAAGAGCTCCCCATCAACATGTGCATCATGTATTAGAAATCGTTTTAGCACACGGAGGCAAGAGGAAGAATTAACTTCTTAGATTACCATTTTCTCAAAGATATCAACATCACTTCCCTGATTAAATCAAGTATGTGGAAAACTAGAAAGGGGGTTGAATAGTTTTACCAATTTAAAACTTCCTTTTAAATATTTAGATTGCCTTTTGTCAATCTATTTGGTTGTTTATGTTGGACATTGATAGATAGATATATAAATGTGTAATGGAAGATAAAGAGTAAGAAGCACATCACCACGACACAAGTTATTTATAGTGGTTCGGCTACAAGGACACCTTCCTTGCCCTACTCCACTCCCCGAGTCACCTACTCGAGAGTTCGTAAGCACTACACCAAACTCCTTATGGCGGAGAAGCCTTCACAACGTCGCTTAACCTTTTCCCGGTACAAAGCTAAATACCGAGTTCTTTCACACCAAGGCGAACCACACCTAACACAACGTCGCCTACCCTTTATACGGTGCTAGGCTAACCACCGAGTTCTTTCACACCTTAGGATAACTAATCCTTCACAACGTCGCCTACCCTTTATTAGGTACTAGGCTAAGCACCTAGTTCCATTACCATGGAGGAACTACTACCCTTCATAACACAACACCTAATATCAAGGAGATCTACTCCTTGTTACAATATCATCAAGGATATCACCATCCTTGGAAATAAACAACTACTTTTAAGTATAACGATGCACCTCATCAATTATACGACCTAAGCATTCTTCCCAAATGCTACTTGATTAGATTCATCGGCATCCTTCACTAATGCCTTTGACACAACGCTTGGCACCCTTCACTAATGCCTTCGTCTTGACACCTTTAGCATTCTTCACTAATGCTTTGACACGGATGATGAGCACCTTTCACTAATGCTTTCATCTTGACACTTTCGGCATTCTTCACTAATGCCTTCAACCCAACATCTATGGAGAAAGGTAGATCTATCAACAAGAGAACTTTTGTTGTCTTGATGATGACGAAGCATGGCAACTCATGGACTTGAGCTTGCACGTCTTCAAGATGTGGTGATCTTTCCTTTAAGAGGAACCTAGAAGATCACACAAAAACAAAAGAGAAAAGCTACATAGATCTCTTGGATCTGAGGTTAGAGGGTTAGAATACTTGGGGGAAGTATGTGTGTAAAGGGATGAATAGAAAGGAAGAAATGGCTCTCTATTTATAGAGGAAATTCTCTACTGTTTCCCCGGATCCCACGGATCCCTTCCACTTGGGATCCGGCTAGCACAAAGCTAGGGATCCGTGGAACGCTCCTCTTTGCCCATGGGTATTTTTGGTTATGGGTTATGGGTCATGGGTTATGGGTTGATCCATGATTTTCTTTCTAGATACAATGTATCTTAAGGATACAATGAACTTGGTCAAGTGGTATATATAAAACCATGGGTTATGGGTCAATACCATTTTCTAGTATTAAGGGTACAATGAACTTAGTCAAGTGGTATATATAAAACCATGGGTTATGGGTCAATACCATTTGCTAGTATTAAGAGTACAATGAACTTAGTCAAGTGGTATATATAAAACCATGGGTTATGGGTCAATACCATTTGCTAGTTTTTACCCATTTAGTGTATACTTGTTTTTACCCAACTACATTCAATGTATTTGGTCAATGGGTCAAATACTTAAGTTTCTACACATTTACATTACCCAATATACTACATACTAGTTATGTGTATATTTACCCAAATATGTAAACACTAGTTGTTATACATATGTAATACTAAATCATAAAATCACTTATACTTGTTTTAGTGTTTTATGTGAAAATGTGAATATGTTAGAAACTATTAGTTCAAACCATTTACGTATTTTATTTGTTTCGTTAATATGATTTTACGTTTGTTATCGACAAAACATTAGAAGATCGTAAAATATAAATAAACGTTTTTACGGCTTATTTGTAATAACAAAGTAGATAAAACATATTGGGGAAGGATGAGGTTTTCATAAGTTTGCTCCCCCTTAATGTGTGCCTCGAGGTTTCAAAGAGTTTTGCACATATTAGAAGGAACCTGCACTTAGAGATAAATCAATCATGTTTCAATTCTTTGTGGTTTTAAAAGGATGCTCCCCCTCAACATGTGCATGGTAAATTTGAAATCATTTGGCACATGTGGGGAGGAAAGCTTGCAAAATGCTTGTGAAACAATTTATCGAATCATCAGTTTAAATCCAATTTAAATCATAAATTCTCCCCCATCACAATTTTCTAATCATTTGAGATTTGTGATCTCTGTAGATTTAAATTGATTTTGAAAGCTTTTGAGGAGAATTGTGACTTGATTATGAAAACATTTTAACTGATAAGGATCGGATTATGAGACTTAAACTCCATTGATTAAACATGCATGATTATCTTTTGAAAACAATTGTATGACGAATAACCTTTTGATTTAATTGAAATCATTCTCTCCCTCAATCAATGACACAAGTTGTTGATTGAGAGATAGATATTTTTGACAAACGTTAAGTCCAGATGATTTTCAAAAATAGAGTCCGAGTTATTTTTCAAAGCAATTAGTTTTCATTAGATAGTAAGTAATAGTTTATAGAATCAGAGCATGAGAATTGAAAAACAAGATAAAGCATGGCTCTGTTCTTATTTTGAAAAATGGGTTACTGCCTGAAATGACAATAAACCATATATTTCACTTTCTCCCAAAAATATTTTTTTTGATTTTTTTTAGGAACATTCGAACAACATCTAAAGTCCCGTGTCATTCTTTGAATGACAGCACAAAGACCGTAGATATTTTCGAATCGAGAAAAACATGACAAAAAGACAATATTTTTTGAAATTTTTCAAATTTTTATGGATTTTTTGAAAGTTTTATATTTTTCTATTTGCTTTTTGTTGGTTTTGTAATTTTGTATTTTGTTTTTGAAAAAATATTTACAAGAGATAGATTAGTTTAAGAGGATGATGAAATGAGTACCGAGATAAGGAAATCGTTCAGCACGTTGTAGAAGAAAGAAATCAACATCTCTTAAACTTTAACCACCAAAGTATTCGAGGATTCTAAGAAAATCGTCTGAACATGAGCCTTCTAAATGAGAATCTTTGGTAGCTTCCCCCAAAACCGACAATCTTCGAAATAAGACCATTTCCCCCAAGAAGTCAAATGTGAAGAAAAACAGGCTCATTGAATGAAGCTCAACAACCCAAAGAACATGATAACAACGAAGTAACAAGTTAACACGAATCATCTCTGCGGTTATCAAACCCGGAATACATGATTAATCTCGATCACGTGAACCTGTTGTGCGTTCTTGATGTACACATTACTCTTCGAGTTTGAGCAGTTGTCTATTTGGGAGAACAATATATCAACACCTTCATTTCACCAAGTGCATTCCAGTTATCTTCCATATAACCAATCAGCCCATAATGTACACAAGTACCCAACCAGAGTAGAGACAACGACATCACAGTAACTGGTTGAATCACTGATCTTCTCTGCGGATGTCAACTCCGGAATAACTGATTAAGCTCGATCATGTGAATATGTTTTGTGACCCTGATGTACACATATCTCTCCCCTGATGGTTGCGATCTCATCGGAATCATCATTACATTGTGTACATGAGGCACTAACCGGAAGCACTTTATCATAAATTATATAGAAGATGTCGATAAGCAGTATCATCTCACGTTCCAAATATTCTTCTCACATTTCTTCCAACTGAACGCTGAAGTAACACATACCAATAGTCTCCAGAGACCACTTCCCCCAAATAGTTGGAATATATACATCCTTCCCCCAGATAGTTGGAATAATATCCTTCCCTCTAATAGTTTGAATAATACACCAAAGGCTACGAGTTAAACACTGAGTTTCTCTACGGTTATGACCTTTGTCTTCCCGGGATAACTTCAATCAGGTAGAAGTGTTAATTTCATCATGTGTACTCGTTGTGCTTTTAGATGTATGTCTCCTTCCCCCTTGCTGGTTTTGATACCTCAGAATCAGCCACACATTATACATACCCAATATTCTTGAAATAGAGAAGAACAAACAATTAGCTCAACTGAATCCTGTGAGAATCAAATGCTACATAAAATCTCTCTGACTATCTTTATCAACCTATATGAAGACAATTTGAAGTGACCACTGTTGAAGAAAACCCGATATACCAAACTTGAAACTGAAGACGAATTCCCCACACTTGTATCTTAAGCTTGCACTTAATGATGGAAGAACGGTGTTGAGAATTTATGCACCAAGCAAATCTCTAAGTGCTCGATACTCAACCAAAGTATGAGGCATTAACACCTCTTGCGATTATATACAACGACATCTACGTGTGACACTGAGTAAAACAACGTAACTCCTTAAAGTGATAGTTAACCAGGTCTTCAATACATCCCGACTGCTGGTAACTAGATAAACCAAGTCTTCAACTCAAATTCTTAAGCCCGAGCAAGTTTATCAAATAAGAACACGCCTTAGTGAAAGTCAACTTCAATCTCAACTAAGTGATAAATGATTAACTCTGAAGTAATCAACTTATGTCAAATGTCCAACACGTGAATAAACATACAATCGGATGTATATTGATCCACTGAATGAACCGGAACAAATGATTCCTCAACATCAATGCCTACTTCCTAAAAGTATTCATGTAGAGACTGATCTGGAAGACTCACCAATAGTATCTTTGAGCGGATGAGGTAGTCATTTTTCTTAATGTTCATGTGGTTGATTTATAGAGTACACAATAATCCGTGAAGATTTGGCAAAGGGATACCAAAGAGCGGATCATTATTCATGAGCAATAATCCGTGAAGATTTGGCAAACGAATACCAAAGAGCGGATCATTATTCATGAGTGCAACTATAATGATAGTCATTATCAACGCCTTGTGAAGTAACTAGTGATAAAGTTTCTTGAGAATTTCGAGAAGTACTTCTTAGATGATGAACCAGTTGAGTCAGTAGGAACCGGAGCATGAGCTTCAGAAACTAGATGATCAACATTCATTGGAGGTTGGAAGTACTCATCAAACATATCTTGAACCAATGAATCCCAAGTTATCCTTAGTAAGTGAAGCATTAGGCATTGAAGGAGAGTCATATGACCATAAATCAAGCATCCATCAACATGTAGTATATGCACTCTTCTCCCCCTCAAAAATTGCATCCGAAGTTGCCATTTTTGATTTGAACAAGTGAATAAGAATATACACCAATGAACGTAGATCCACTTGAGAGTTGAAAGAGCGTGGAAAAACATGAAGCTTGTTGATGAAGAATGTCGATGAGAATGGTCATACACATGAAGATTTCTCTTCTTTTGAAGATAAAGCGCACTGAAGCGTACACCTTTCTTTTCTTTGAGGAACGGGGCCTGAAGTGTTATATGCAGACGCCATAATTTTGAAGTGCGAGGCCTGAAGTGATGTGAACAGACGTCATTGTTTAGAGCCCAGTTATATGTTTAGAGCCGCCCGAATCCAAATACCAAGGGACGATTTGTACGACCTGCATTGGACAATAGACGAAGACAGAGAATTGGAAACATTGGAACCCCACGTGCTCATGGGGTCCTTTTGGTTAGCACAAACAATCTTTGAATCAGCAGAAACCCTAGGTGCAATGCCATTGTCACTAGGAGCTGAACTAGTAGAAGCATCAGACTTAGTCGAGGGACATTTTGTGCTTAATGGGATTATTCTACCAGTTGGCTTCCAAACCTTAACAGGCACTACTCTAGGCATAGTGGATCTAGTTAAGGGGCAAGGTTTGCCATTCGTGAATATTCGACCTGTTGGCTTCCACTGAAATCCTACATTGATAAAAACCTTCCCTGTAGGTTTCCAGGATTGCTTAATCTGTTTTGCTTTCCAAACTTTCTTAACTGGGGTATGATTCTTAGATCTCAGAAATAACACAACACATTTATCATGATTACCAGAAGATAGACATTCTTTACAGGTTTTGTAGACAATATAAGACTTCGAATTAATTTCAGTAAGCTTAGAGCTAATACTAGAACCAACACGCTTCTTTTTGTTCAAGTCAAACTTATTTTCCCTATGGTGTTCTTTCACTTTCTTCTCATGATCACTTTTAGTCAGCGAAATTCTGTCCTTCTTTGCATTGCTACTAGGTTTTGACCCGCTAACTTTAGTGTCAATATTAGCATCAGTAGAAGTGATGACGGGAGCCTTAGTTTGTTTTACTGCCATTTGATTTTCTGGTCTAGAAGTGCTGGGTTCTGAGGCTTTCAGAGGCACATTAAGAGTCACATTCTTATCCTTAGGCATAGAACTGGGTGCAACTATTCTATCTCGCCTATTACTCGCTTTCAGACTTGTGACAATTACGTACTCTAAGAGTTCCTGAGATCTTTTGGCATCCATGCATGCATAGGCTATGGAACTATCAAATGGTTTTTCTATTCTTTCATCTTCAACCATCTCACGGAGACCCTTCAAACTATCCTTAAGTTGTGTTAGATATGTTTTATGTGCAAGTTCATTATTCCTAAGAGGGGGAGGAATATATAACATATCAATAGGATACTTATCACAAGCAGGAACCTTTGGAACATAATATTTGCAATTAGGGATTGGCAATTTTCCTTTCACCTCACGCTTCAGATTCTCAATATCGTTAAGCAAAGAAGTTACCTTTTCAATGTGTTTATCATGATTAACTTTGAATGAATCACATAACTCTTTGTTTTGATCATTAACTTTTGAAATTTCAGCTTTAAAACATTCATTTTCCTTTTGCAATTTATCAATAATGTTTTGAAGTTGGAAATTCTGAGAATCTAAAAGTGGAGGTATTCGGGAGCCAGTCACTTCATTCCTTTCATCTTTCAATTGTGAAATCTGGAATTTCAATATTTTGATCGTGTGGTAATGAGCTCGAATCTGTTCATCACGTTTGTTGATTTCAAAAACTGCATCAAACTCAGGAGCATTCGAAGATGTCTTGATATTTGAAGTTTTAACATTTTCTTTCAGATGTTGATATTTTAATTGTAAACCAAGATATTCAACTTCTAATTTAGAATAATGTTTGACCAAGTTATCATGATCGTCATTTTCGATTTTATCATTCAATTTTGAATTTTTTGTCTCAAGCTCAATGACACGATCCTGGGATACTTTCAATGCAACAGACATTTCATGAAATTGAGAAGCAGTAATAGAAAGCTTAGTAACAGTATAAAACACATCTTGAGCCACACAACTCAATACTAAGTTTTCATTTAAGATATGCAGATTCTTCCTTTCAATTTCATTATATTTGAGTCCCCGTTCATAATCATTGACTTCAACAATCATTGCATCAAATTCCTTTTCCATATCTTTAATATCCGAGTTTATCCCCTTTTTAAGACTTTCAAATTGACCTTTTAATTGTTTAAAGAAAGGCATGACCTCAGTTAAATAGCATCATTTAGTTTTCTCAAAACTCCTTTCCCCTTCAGTTATCCCTGTAGGTGTGATTCTCTTCTTACATGTTTTCTCAAAATCAACGAATAGTTGATAAACAACATATAGGCTGATTAAGGTTTTGCTATTAGTGGCAATAGTTCTAGGAACTAAATGCATTGGTGTATTTGAAGGATACACAGTGGCTGGAGGCAATTTCCTAAGGGGAGGATTATTTTCAACAAGTTCATCTGCCTTTTTCTTTTCCATATCTAATTTCCAGAACACTTGTTCAGGAGTTAACTGAGTTTGAGGTCTAAACTTGTTTAAGGCAATCCAATTATCTTTAGTGTAATTTGGAGTTTTGAATGTTATATTATGATCTATACACCAAGGATCTTTTAGTTTCTTTTCCATTTTCTCTCCAGAGGCATCTTCTAACTCTCTATCTTCTTCAGTTCATTCTAAACAAGTAGGCATTTGTCTAGGCTTAAGGATTTCATTACCATCATATATCACTTTTTGAGCAGCTTTTGCTTTCTTACCATACTCAGGATTGGGTTCTTCTACAAGGCCAGTACTATGCTTATCGCTTAATACTCTATGTTTAGTGATCATGTGAGCAGTCTGAATGGTGTTGCCTTGTACATACAACTTGTTTTCAAGTTTGTTCTTTAAATTTTTAAGGTTGGAAAAATCATTTAAAAGTTTTGATTCCTTTTGTTTGAACTCGTGCTTAAGCACTTTTACATTTTCTTGAAGTTCTTGTTTTTGCTTAGCAGTTTTATTAAGTTTCTCTTGTAAGGAATTTAACTCTTGTTTTAATGTTTCTTCCCTTAAGTTACTTTTTTTGATTAATGTATACATTTGGCAATCCATTTCCTGCTCACTTATGGTCAGCTCAAATTTAGCACGATGTTCATAGATGGCAACTTGATCCTTATATATGTTAAGCTTAGTGGTAAGGGAGTCCTCAGGGATAAATGCAGAGTACTCACGCAACTCATAATTATCATTTTGAGTAGAAGATGCACAGTTAGGTATACCAAAAACTTCCATGCAGCTTTCCTCTGCATTAGCTTGCACAGGTTGTGGCTGGTGCACCTCTTTCTCTTGTGAATTTGAGCACGAAGATTCCATTTTAGCATTATCCGACTCAAACACGATAGTCTGTAGTACATTGTTGGGTATCTTCTGTTCATTGGTCAAGTCGTATAAACTGAGTATCTTAGATACAACTGAATCCGAAACTTTAGGTATGTTGTTGACGTGCATGGAATTTTACAAATCTATGATTTAAACCGAGAAATAGAATCTTTCGCGGGATTTTACAAAATCAAGAAGAAACCGTTAAGCAATGACCAGTCGAGTGTGTTAAGATGACTGATGACTTTAGGTTGTTCGTAGGAAATGCTGAAATGTTGTTTGGTTGAGATTTGGATTGGTTGATGCACGTTTTTACGGAGAATTTTAGGTCTAAAAACTTAAAAACCTCAATAACTTCTGTTCGGAGCGGATTTAGGCCTCGAGGGTTCGGCGTGCCATTCTCCTCGTTCTCACAGTCGTTTTGATGGGTAGAACGCTGAAAACGGAGTTACGGTTCAAAAGTTATAGCCGTTTGAAGTTTTGTCGGGAAAAGTCAACAAGTCGCTAGTATTCTTGAACCAAGGCTATGTTTGGCGCGGAGCTTTTTGGAGCATTTTGGGGCGGTGAACAATGAGCTTTTTAATTTTTATTGTTCGTTTGGTAAAGGAGCGGTGAGCTTTGCTATTTTTTAGGGATACTCATTTTTCCAATGCTTCTTTAAGAAGCTGTGAGCGGTGAGCTATACAGCTCACAGCTACTACTCACAGCTCTCTGCTCACAGCTCACTGCTATTGCTCACTGCTACTTTTACCAAACATACCCCAAGTCGCTAAGCACCAAGTCGCTAATTAGCAACTCGCTAAGATCTCAATTTCCTGTGAACCAAGTCGCTAAGACCAAGTCGCTAAGACCCAAGTCGCTGGACACAAGTCGCTAAAGCACCAAGTCGCTACACAGTCAAGTCGCTAAAGAGCAACTCGCTAAGGTCCAAGTTGCTAACACCAAGTCGCTAAGAATACTAAGTACAAGTCGCTAACAAAATTGAAAGCAAGTCGCTAACTTCACCAAGTCGCTAGCCGTAGTGGAGAATCCACTAAGTTGTACTGTTTGTCGGCTTGTCTCAATAGACAAGTCGCTAGGACCAAATCGCTAACAATTAACACTATAACTCACTACCTTTTACTGAAGCAAGTCGCTACGATGAAAAACACTACGAGAACCAAGTCGCTAGCAAGAAAAACTTCAAAAACACACTTTTCAATCCAAAACAAGCTCAACCACAGTGATTCAAGCTTTCCAAATCCAAACCCAAGCACTTACAATGATTCTATACACAAAAGTACACTCAAAATTGAAACTTTAACACAAGAAATGATCCAAATGATGCAAAAACCACTAAACTTTTTCAAACTCAAAAACCATCTAAAACCACTAGAAATCCAAGTATATGTAAGAGAGATGATCAAACCATGGCTCTTGATACCATTTGTAACATATTAAATTTCACAAACACATCAAACCTAAGATCAAAGAGGCGTATACTATGGTTTTAGAGAGAGAAAGTTAGAGGTTGGGAACTTTAGTGAGAGAAAGAAAAATCTTATTATGAGCTCCAACTATCTACCTTGGGAGGTAGAGAGTATTTATAGTTCTTACATAAGTCGCCACCTACGGGCTGTGGATCAGGCATACAGTGGGTAAAGACTCGTCCGTCCTCCACGGTGTTACATAACTAAATACTACTAAACATTAAATAATCTACGACTACGAGCTTTCTAACGATTACATATACTTGAGGTAACCGACTCTTTAATAACCGGATTTACTAAATCCTAACAGTTATTTTGTTCTATTTTAGTGGTTAGTTATAAAAACAAGTAGAAGCATATAATTAGTGATAGAATTGGAAACTCAAATCATTGACATTTTTGTTGTTTGCATTTTTTGTTTTGTAGACTTATGCAGCAGAAGTCACCATTCGTAGTCGTTTTAGTTTGTTGAAAAATCTTAGAACCATGCATGGTAGAGATAGAGTTGTACGTATGTTTAGGAATCATTGTTTTAGTGATTGGTTAGATGTATCGTATCTTGATCAGGAACCTAATTTAGTTCACGGTATGCTTCTTAGACAAGAAGAAGTTAATGAAGAAATTCATAATCAATCTCATATGTTAAGGTTTAATGTAGGTGATTATTATTGCAATTTTGGCCGTAAGAAATTTTGTCTAATGACCTGTTTAAAGTTTGGTGCCTATAATATTAAAGACTTTGAAAACGCGCCTACTCCATTAGTACAACGTATATTCCCTCAATGCCAAAATGTAGCAACACTTTTGGATCTTAAGACATTATTTGACGGTTCTGATTTTTTAAAGTTAGAGGAGCAGGATGCTCTTAGGTTGTGTTTAGTCATTTTTGTTGAGTTTATATTGTGTGGTCGGGAACCTAAACATGAGGTTCAAACCTTTTTGTTTGTGTTGGTTGAGGATCTCGATGCATTTGATGATTTCCCATGGGGATCATATTGTTGGGTTCCAACGTATTACAGTTTGAGAAACGCGGCTTGGATACATATTCCTAAACATCTTAAGATTAATGATAGTAAAGTTAATAAGTTAAGAAACCGTAAAAAGAAGGTACTTAGGGAGGATCAGGGGGATGAAGAGATGGATGAAGGAAACGGGGATGAAAAAACTGATGAAGAGAATTTGATTAAGTATACTTTGTATGGTTTTATTTGGGGTTTTAAGGTATGTTTTTTAATTGTTTCTTTCCTTTTTTTTGTTTTTTTTAATATATGTTTAATAATTTTTAGCCTTACAAACTTATAATTTTTTTAGACATGGATTCAAGAGGTAATGCGCGAAAGTAATCGGTTTTGGATAAAGGAGCAAAATGTTGTACCTAGGGGCGTCTCTTGGCGTGTTAGAGTCAAGTTTCTTAGAGAGCATTGGGATTATTTTTTTGGCCATAACGACAATGATGTAAGTTATAACACATTAAAACTCAAATATTTTTTGTATATATTTTTTCGTTATTATACTCTTTTATTAAAACTTATAATCATAATTGTAATTTTTTTTGTTGCACATAGTTCCAACAACAGGAACTATCTATCCGTGAGACAGCTCTAGAGCTCCAAGCTCCGTTTTGGATAGCTAGTACACAATTTTTTGCTAATGCAAAGCCCAATGATGTTTTACCACAAATGTCGTTTAAAAAGAGGCTACATAGATGGAAGCCAACACGATTGCTAGCTGCAACAAATGGGCCACAAGCTCCATCTACTACAAACAGACCACCATTGCGAGCTGCAACAAATGGGCCACAAGCTCCATCTACTATAAACAGACCACCAGGTCCACCTTCTTCAAATCGTGATGGTATTAGTTTACAAAAAGTTTTTGACGAGATTATGGAGATGAAGAAAATCATCGAGCCGTGCCAGGTAATTTTATTAATAAACTTAGTTTACCTATGTTTCGTATTATGATTTTAGGCACTATTGACTAATGTATACTTATTCAATTTGCAATTTAGCAATTTCCTGCATGGGTGCAACGTGTGAAGGATCTTGAGTCTATACTTAAGCAAAATACAAAGGCTCCCACAAAGACATATTATAAGGTCGATGTAGATGATCAGATCAATACAGAGGTTCGAGGTGAAGAAGCTTTTGATGTTGGGAAGGATTATGGTTTTAGGTTCGATGCGTCTCAAGATGCGGGGAGTTTTGATTTTGAGCATGCCGGATGGTTGAATTTCGCTCAGACCCCCTCGGAACAATTACGTGTATTTAGCTCACTTGCCCCACGCGAGGATATTGTAAGACTATATATTGTTTTTTTGTGTTTTTTAGCATGTATCATCTCCATATATGTTAATTTGGTTACGTTTAATATTTTTCAGTCACCTTCTCTACATGTCTGATGAGTGTCTAAATACTCATCATTTTTGTACCATTTAAACTGCAAAAACATCTGAAAACACTCAGAAATGTATCAAAATGATGAAAATATCACAAATAAGTGTTTTATGTGTTTTAAGTGCAAAAATACCAAAATCAGGTGAAAAACGTATCAAGTTTGCATAATTGGCAGTTTTAGTCCCCCAAGTTTCAAAAGTTGTCAAAAATAGTCCATGGTAAATCAAAATAAAGAAAAATGTTATTTAAAGTCCCTAGGGATTCATGAGTTGTCAAAAATAGTCCTTTGAAGTTAAAATCACAAATTACAACTTTGGTCCCTCAAGTTTTAAAAATGTCAAAAATAGTCCTCGGATATTCAAAAAAGTGAAAATAATCAAATATGGTCCTTGTACTATTCATAAATGGCAGGTTTGGTCCTTGTGTGAACTTTGGAATGTTGGCAGTTTTGGTCCCTCATAAAACAGAAAATTACATAAAAGGTCCTTGTATTAATACCAAACCAAACGGACCCTTTGTGTATTTTGAACCCCAGCCAAAAACCCACTTGAGCCAGTCCATTATCCCATTTGAACCCCCAGCTTAATACTTAAAAACGGGTCAAATAAAGTCAACGCGCCAAAACCATGTCTACTGTTCATCTCCCTCTCCCAAACCTGCAAACCAGAAACCATAGTGGTTTTTTCCACCTTTCCACCTTTCCACCTCACCTTAACAGCTGTTTAACAACCCCCTAACACCTCCACATCCACCAAAATGCATTAATTGATAAAACCTGCTCAAATAGACTTTTGGCGCCAAATTTCCACTTGTACGAATATGATGAGTTTGATGGATCCAATGGCTGAAATGAGGTGGGAAAGTCTCAAAGATGTCGACAGAGTCTAAAAAGATCATTATAAAGACAGAGATGAAGCAATGTGAAGACTATCTAGTGTAACTTTTAAATTTCTTAGTCGTTTTTATTATTTCAAGCTTTCCAGTGTAAAACTTAGCTTCCAAGTACTTTGTTTAAGTAATTTTAAGTGTATGTGAACCTTTTTCAGTTTCAATTTCAGTTAAAATTCAAGTTTCCAGTTTATGCAATTTGTCTTGTTCAAAATCTCATGTTAAGATCAAATGTTGTTTGTAGTTGTTGTTAAGGACTGAATAAGCTAACATAAGCTCCTAGATAGCTTGTTTAAGCTATTAGAAACCCTTAAAATCTGTTTAGTTTCAAAAAGAAAAAAAAAACCAAAAATACTAAAAAATGTTGGAAAATCAAAAATC
Organism: Chrysanthemum seticuspe; assembly: GCA_019973895.1. Taxonomy (NCBI): domain Eukaryota; kingdom Viridiplantae; phylum Streptophyta; class Magnoliopsida; order Asterales; family Asteraceae; genus Chrysanthemum; species Chrysanthemum seticuspe. The sequence goes on along the minus strand of BPTQ01000008.1, from coordinate 157,292,110 downwards.
CATGGTGAAGGTTATCACAGCTGGAGCAGGGTGAATAATGGATTGCCCTTTGGTTTAGAGCTTCTTGGGAAGCTATAGGAAGTGGTTTCAGTCTGTGGTTCTCAGTCTTGTGCATGAACTCAATTTGTAAGCAATTTCTTTAAAGATTGCATTTTCTAGTATAAGTAGTTAAACCTTGTTAATTTTGTCTTAATACTGTCTCATTATAGTTAATATAAGTTAATCACTTGATTCCTTGGTCTGAAAAGTTGTTTTAGTACTTAAAACATCAAAACAGTTTGAAAAAGGGGTGTTTGGATTCATTTTGTTAACTGTGTTAGAGGTTGTGCAAGTCATAGTTCTTGTTTGTGGTATGTCATTTTAGCTCAATATAGCTCAGTGCAACAAAGAAAACCAGACCTTGTTTGGTGAAAAAGTCAAAATACCTTTTAATCTTACCTTACTAGTTCACTGTTAGGATTTAGGCAATAAAATTCATCACAGAGGTTTATAACTTGGTCACCTAGCTTATTTTCATCTTAACATAGCTTATTACAACATAATCAGTTAGTATAATCAATCCAAAGTTCATATTAGTCAACCTTTAAGCATAATATAAAAAGTCAAATTTTCAGTTTTAGTCGTTTTTGAATAAAATAGATAATTTTCTATAGGACTTAATTTCAGCTTTCAAGATTTGAGCTTTTAGAATATTAAAATATAGTTGCTCATCTTTATCATGGTATTTTTTATAATTTCTAGATAGCTTATTAAACTGCTAAATTCCTAGCTTCTTTTAAGTACTTTCTTGAAAATCTCCCCTGTGCACAGTTGAGCTAGTCTATTTCACAAGCTCATCAAGAGCTTATTAGTGAGGCTCAGCTTGTGTACTTTAGCTTTTTGAGTAGCTAACCTAGCTGTCTTAAAGTTCTAGTGCTTATTTTTCAATCTCTAGCTTATTTGATAAGCCTGCTAGTGGCTTTTTGTTTTGTCCATTTCATATAAGTACACTGATCACTCAGTGTTTTAAAATTCTTTATAAGCTCATTATAAGCTCTCTAGTGAACACCACAGTGAAAGCTTTATCTTCTTGAAAAGCCAATAAGCTCAGCTTATTGGATTCACTTTTTGTTTGGACTTCCAATCTCTCCTGTGGGCCCCACAAGGCCTGGAAGTTGGTCAGTTAGGCCTGTTTGCTACTCAGTTTTCAGCACAAGTGCTTATTGGCTTATCATAAGCTTATCAGTGCTACTCTTTGTAAATTTTTACTCATTACCAGTTCCTTTTACTTATTTTAATCTTATTTCAGTTTTGTTTTCTTTTGATTAGCTTATTTGATAGCTTATTTTAGCTTAAAATCCTTTTAAAAAGCCAAAAGCTCCACTGTTAGTAAACATAAGCTTATTATGAGCTTATTAGTGGATTTTATAAAAAGTTTTAGTTTTAAAAGTTGCTTAATATCATTAGCTTAATTAGTTCCAAAAAGAAAAATCCAAAAAGAAAATAAAAAATAAAAAAGCCAGTGCTGGGATTCGAACCCTGGCCACCCAGCTCACCACACACACACGCTACCAGTTGCCCTTGGGTCTTTGACTGGTTATCCTTTGCATTATTTATTCCTTAGCCCTTGTTTTCTATTTTAGCTTATACGAGTTCATTAGCTTATTTACAGCTTATTAAAACAAGCTTTCACACCTTTTATATTTTTCTTAGCTTTCTATTGTTATAAAGTATTTTATAAAAAAATTCAGAATTTTCTAAATAGTTTTAGTATTTTTAATCATTTAATTAGTTTAAAATAGTATTTAATTCATAATAAAAAATATAAAAGTCAAAAAAATATAAATCTTTTTTCTAAAATTTTCTATTGTCATATAGTAAGTAAGAAAATTGTTTTCACACTCGTAGGACTTTTATTTTACAAATTTTACGTTTTTACTTGCGCACTCGCGTAATTTTTACATATAACGCGCGTTTTCATTCTAGGTCACGTTTTTAGGTAATTTAGGTTTACACTTCAATTAAAATAGTTTATTTAAGATATTTTGTTTTAGAAATCAAGAAAATCCAACTTTAAAAATAGTGATAGCGTTTATTTAATAAAAATTAGCTTTTTAATTTTCTTTAATTTGCATTTAAGCACCTGTAATTTACAAACTTTTTCTCTAGGTATATTTATTCCAAATCATCTCCTTTTCCCATTCAATCTGAACGTTTTTTGAACACCATTAATCCTCCGTGGGACTTAACGACCTGAGGTAACACTATACTCCTCTAAATCTTCATTGCATTGGTTTTAGACTGTTTGAATTTTATTACGGTTGACCATTCACAAGTGGTTGACTTGTGTAATAAACTTGACGGTTTGGACTCAATCAATGTCAATCATGAGACATCCATCACTTTGTGTGACCCGTATCAGTCACCTTCCGTGCAATATTTTTTTTTAAAATGTTTCATCTTCTGTTGATATGGTATGTCTATTTTTTAACTTCCATATTATATGCTATTTTTTTAAATGTTTCTTTGTTGAGATAAAAACTTTTGAAATTATAGCTTCCATATTATTTTATTTTATTATTTTTAGCTTCCATATTATTTTTTTTAATCAATCAATAATAATAATAACGTCACTAATATTATATGCTATTTTTTAACTTCCATATTATTTTATTTTTTATAGCAGGTTAAGGTAGATGTACCAAATGAAAAAGAAGTACGGGTTAGGAAGAAGTCATCAAATCTAGAAGATCCTTATACCCAACAACCTCCTACTACTCACATTCCCAAACCCCGTAAAGGAAGAAAACAAAAACAAGAACCGGTGCATACGGTCCCACACCTCCCAATCTATCCTTTACCATCTCACGTAGTTGTTGGGTTGAATCAACAAAGACCTCTTGTTACTTCTCGTTTTCGAGAGTACTATACATCAGATCATTGTGATTTTGGTGTTTTCCCGTACCTTAAGAATTTTAGGGTTCATAAAGGTTTTTGGGATAGCATGTTATGTCTTAATCTCCCGAATGGTGATGGTTATCTCAACGATTCGGTATGTCTATTTCCTAAAATATTTATATATAAAAATATACAAGTTGTTTGTTATTTATTTGTATATCTTTATCATTTTTTATAGCATGTTGAGGCATACTTAAGATATTGCTTCCACAAGTTTGGACATGAAAGTAAATGGGCAGGATGCAATTCTTTTTTCATGATATATTTTATTAGAGGTGATGATAAGGTTTTGATACGCGAATGGGACATGGTATCCTAAACATTGGAATGATTGTGAAGATGTACGTACTTTTTATTCACCTTTTTCATGATATATTTGAAATATTACATCTTTTTCTTTTATATACTTTTGTATACTAACTAGTTATAATTTTTTTACTTTAGATATACATGCCTATTCATGATTCTACCTATGGTCATTGGTATCTCTCGGTATTAAACATCCCTTCTGGAAGGTTTTCTTTTTATGATAGCTTAGAGAAGCTGAAGATTTCTAGTAATGTGTACTTTACACATTTTAAAGAAATGATTGGTGTAAGGTTTCCTTTGCTCTTGCGCGCAATAGGATGGTTTGAGGCTAATGGTTTTGATGATACTGGCTATAAGATTACTTTCCATCATCCTGAAAATGTGCCTCAGCAGTCTGGGTGTTTTGGAGATTGTGGACCACTAATGTTGATGTTTATGAAGACTCTTTTACGTGGTTCTACAATTAACCTAGTTGCTGATACCATTGAACTTGGACGTAGAGCTCGAGAAAGCATGGTGGAGGAGTTATATGATACTGTAGTTTATTTTAATCCTTCTCTAGTGGATGATGATGTTACTCCAATTTCTTTGTTGCCCTCCTCTTCTTGATGAAGAAGTTACTTTAATTTCTTTCTTTGGTGCTTTAGTAGTTTTTTCTATTTGTTTTACCGAACGATATTTATGTAATTTTTATGTATTTTCGGACATGTTTAATATTTATCCAAGTGCATGATTTCTAGTTGACAATCAATCTTATTTTTCAAGAAAACACATTTTACTTGCTCTATTAGAACAAGTTACAACATATTTTACATTGCTCTATAAGAACAAGCAAATGAAATATTTGAATAGACTACATTTATGAGCAAATGAATCTACATCTTAGCAATGAATATGATACACCAAATTTGATAAAAAAAATATCATGTCAGGATATTCCAAGCCATCAATATCCACTATTTTTAACATGCTTTATATCTTAAATTGCTACCTACCAATTGAATTGAATGATGTCTTAATATTCAATGTAAAAATAGGCGATGAAATGGGCAAATGAATCTACTTTTTAGCAATAAATTTTATACACCAAATTCGATAAAAATGTCATGTCCGGATATTCCAAGCCATCAATATTCACTATTTTTAACATGCTTTATATCTTAAATGTGATACCTACCAATTAAATGATGTCTTAAAATTCAAGATAACATAGTCAATGAAAATAGCAAATTCAATATGATACACCAAATTTGATAAAAAAAAATGTCATGTCAGGATATTCCAAGCCATCAATATTCACTATTTTTAACATGCTTTATATCTTAAATTTGCTACCTACCAATTGAATTGAATGATGTCTTAAAATTCAAGATAAGATAGTCACTGAAAATAGCAATGAGCTTGATACATGAAATTTGATAAAAGTGTCATGCCGGGTTTTTCCAAGACATCAGAATTTACTATTTTTGACATGTCTTAAATTTTGCAGAACGATGTCTTAAATTTTGAAGATATCTTAAAGTTTAGAGAGTCTTTGAGTATTTAATGTAAAACATACAGATTTCATAAAAATGTCATGGGCTATCTCTTTTACAACATCTTCTCTATAATGAATATTCACTATTTTTGATGCATTGAATTTTTATTTACTGGTTTGTGTGCTGGAAAATTTAATACACCAGACATGTCCACTTCAAATTCAAAATTTAGACATCATTCAAATTATTTAAGACATGCTCAAATTTCAAGTTTTTCATACATTATTCACATCTTTTTTATACATCTCACTTCTAATATCGAAATGGATATGAGTTAACAAAAGGAAAATTTAGATTGTGCATTGTTAATGGTGATCGTCACTCTAACGTTATAAAAAAAATCACTTATAGTAGTTTTAGGCAAAATACGTCGGGAATAAATTTGCTCTAGATACTAGCGGGGTTATACGTTTATCATACCGTCTTCCTTCTGGTGACCAAGTTTACGATATTAACGATGATGAAGAGTTGAGGTATTTCATAAAATTTATTTTATCTACAAATAAAGATCAAATGATATTATATGTCAATCAGTTTTATCAAACACCACATTTAGATCCTTATCATAGTCAAACTGGCCAACCTTTCCAAACATTTCCATCTCAAACCAATTATCAACCTTTTAATAATTTTCCATATTCTCAAAATATTCAACCTTCTCAAGATTTTCAGCTTTCACAAAATCTTCAGCAACATCAAAATTTTCAAATTTTTCATAATATACAATATACTCAAAATATTCAATATTCTCATAATATTAAATATAATGAATATTGTGGAAAACTAGAAGGGGGGGGGGGTTGAATAGTTTTACCAATTAAAACTTCCTTTTAAACTATTTAGATCGACTTATGTCAATCTATTTGGTTGTGTGTGTTGGATGTTGATAAACAAGCATATAAAGATATGTAATGAAAAGAGAAGAGAAAGAAGCACAAAACCACAACGCGAGTATTTATAGTGGTTCGGCTACAAGGACACCTTCCTTGCCCTACTCCACTCCCCGAGTCACCTACTCGAGAGTTTGTAATCACTACACCAATCTCCTTATGGCTGAGAAGCCTTCACAACGTCGCTTAATCTTTTTCCGGTACAAAGCTAAATACCGAGTTCTTTCACACCAAGGCGAACCACACCTAACACAACGTCGCCTACCCTTTATACGGTGCTAGGCTAACCACCGAGTTCTTTCACACCTTAGGTGAACTACACCTTCACAACGGCGCCTACCCTTTATTAGGTACTAGGCTAAGTACCTAGTTCCATTGCAATGGAGGAACTACTACCACACTACACCAACGACTAATCCCAAAGGAGATCTACTCCTTTACAACATCATCAAGGACATCAATATCCTTGGATCTAATGCTAGTCTATCTAGTACATCGAAACACACCATATCGAATGTACATCTAAGGCACCTTTCACTAATGCCTTTGATTAGATCTACAAGACACCTTTCACTAATGTCTTTGATTAGATCTACAAGACACCTTTCACTAATGTCTTGTGTCTTCACTTCTAAGCACCTTTCACTATTGCTTCTTGTCTTGACTTCTAAGTACCTACCACAAGTGCTTATCCTATAGACGATAGATACCCTTCACTAATATCTTCATCTTGACACTTGAGACATCTTTCACTAATGTTTTTAACACTACGCTTCTTTGAAGAAAGAAAGGGATCATCAACAAGAGGACTTCAATAGCCTTGATGATGAGGAAGCTTGGCAACTCATGGACTTGAGCTTGCTAGACTTCAAAGGTGGTGATCTTCCCTTTAAGAGGAACCTAAAAGATCACACAAAAACAAAACTACAAACATAGATCTCTTGGATCTATGGTTAGTGAGATTTAACTCAGGGGAGAAAGTATGTTAGAGAGGGGTGAGATATAATGAAGAAATGGCTCACTATTTATAGAGGAAAAACCTACTGTTTCCCCGGATCCCACGGATCCCTTCCACTTGGGATCCGTCTAGCACAAAGCTAGGGATCCGTGGTCCGCTCCTCTTTGCCCATGGGTATTTTGGGTTATGGGTTGATCCATGGTTTTCTATCTAGATACAATGTACCTTAAGGATACATTGAACTTGTGTAAGTGGTATATATAAAACCATGGGTTATGGGTCAAAACCATTTGCTAGTATTTAACCTTTTTGTATATACTTGTATTTACCCAATTTAGCATACACTTAGTTTTTACCCATTTTGGTATACTTAGTTTAAGTATATGTTTAACCCAATATGTAAACACTAGTTGTTGTACATATGTATCTAAGTCATAAAATCACTTATACTAGTTTTAGTGTTTTATGTGAAAGCGTAAGTGTGTTATAAAACTATTAGTTCAAACCATTTACGTGTTTTATTTGTTTCCTTAAAATGATCTTACTTTTGTTATCGACAAAACATTAGAAGATCGTAAAATATAAATAAACGTTTTTACGGCTTATTTGTATTAACAATCTCCCCTTTTTTGTTGATGACAAAACATAAGATTATTTTAAGGAAAAGCTAAAATTCGTAAAAGTTTGAATTTGTAGTTTTTACTTTCTTCTCCTCCTTTTTGTCGAAACAAAAAGTGTTTGAAAGAAAGCAACACATCGTTTTTTTTTTTAAAATGAAAGGAAAAAAATAGAGAGCAAGTAACGGGAAAGGATCTCGTCGTTACTCCCCCTTGACGAGTCCACCCCTAGGTAAGGGCGTCAAGAAACTAATTCTAATCTAGTTCATTTGCAACTAACTTATGCAAAGGATTACGTCTATGTGACGGGTGTGCTCCCCCTAGATGATTGCAATATTTGCAATGGGAAGTTATGAAATATAAATCAAATGTTGCAAGTATTTTTGCAACGTATTGTTTTGACACCAAGCTCCCCTAGCTTTAGGATGTCAAATACTTTATGTGTTAATTGAAAAACTGCAAAACAAGGGTTAGAAAACACGTATAATTCACAATTTCCGGCAAATGTGATAAAGAAAAACATTCTGACTTCACGGATCCCACGGTTCCCTTCTGGTAGGGATCCGTCTAGGCAATACTGAGGGATCCGTCTGGCTGATGACTAAAATCAGCAAAGGTGATATAACAAGTAATGTTATCACACAAATGAGATATGAATACAAAGTAATCATATGCTCAACGAAATAACAAGTAGCATGTAATTCCATTTAATAAAACAAGAGTTATGATATACATGACTCAAAAATAAGAAAATAGACAATACATAACTAGGAATTTCTTAGACCAACTAATGCTTGAAGCTTAGACACCACTATAATCCTCTAGCTCAAGTTATGTTTAGGTTTAATCTCGTCGAAACGTTCGAGGAGATGATAGAACATGAAACGTTGGTCTTCTCGTACTTCATGCATCAAACTTTCAACATGTTGACAATGATAGCAATCTTTGTCATGGCTAGGTAGTGGTGGTGGATGAAATGAAGTGGCTAGATTCAAAGGATCAATTGAAGTGGTTTGAGGAGCCTCGAATGATGGAGGGATTGGTGGAGGTCCATTTAGGAATGGTTCGATCAAGAATGATGATGGTGGTAACGATGTGTCAACTTCCATAAGGTCGGGTGGTTGACTTTGATGATTTCTTATAATCCAAATGGGATTATATGATGGAAACGGCGAAAAGGAAGCCGGAGCAAGTGTTGACTCAACACCTTGATTTTGAATCATTGTTCCTCCTAATGAGGAGAATGTTGTCGGCGGAAGCGGATGAGACGGCCTAGGTGGCAAGTCCTCTAAATTGTAGAGGTGAGGTGATGATTGTGGGGATGTAAAAGAGATAGCTCTAGGAACCAATGGTGATGGTTTAGTGGAGATGATATTGTTTGGCCTAGGAGGTATGGTGGTGTTTGGCATAGGTAATTTTGTGGGTACTAACCTTCTAGGAATTGGTTTGATTGGATGATGAAGGTTTGTTGGTTTGACCGGAGATGATTCGGTTGAAGAGATTTCGTGTACAACACGAGCCCTTTTGATGGGTGGTTCTTTGGTGGATAGGTTGTTACTCGGGGTTTTTCTCATGATGAGATGTTTTGAAGGGATTGCAAAAGCTGAAAGTTAGGATGAGAGTGATGACTATGGAGATCCTAACAAGGTGGTTTATAAATCAAGAGATTTGGAAAGTGCATTTAAGCCTTAAGCCACTAAGATTCATTGGAATGTGATGATTAGCATGCACAAGAGTCAACTACAGAGGTTGTGCTGTTCAAGGAACTCATTTAAGATGAGATGGAGTGTTTAAGTTAGGAAGATGAGTTGAAATGATTGTTTTACCAAGATTTGTCATAGACTGTCATCCGGATCCCACGGTTCCCTTCTCAGAGGGATCCGTCTAGGCTAGTTCTAGGGATCCGGCGTTCTGCAGTTTATGAAAGAGTGGAAATGATGTTTCTAAGATCCTAGACCTGCATCACCTTGAGTGTTTCAGTTCTCCTAAGTGTTTTAAATGAATGGGTGCTTAAGTGTTTGAAGGCAATGAGTGGTGTAGCTAATGATTATTATTTATGGAAGGATTTGGAACTTTCAACAAGTACCAATGGATGAGCAAGGATGACATTAAAGATGTCAATTGAAGTTAAATGAGACTAAATGATCCTAGAGATCAGGTTGTGTCTTAGGATTATGTTTTGGAAACTATCCTAATGGTTATGAGATGAGAAAAACTAGGATTTGATCAACATTGATCAATTATGAGGTGAGATTGATTCATGATCAAAATTGTTACAATCGAAGGATTTCCAATCCTAGTTGTGAGAGATCATATAAGAAGAATAACGTGTGAGTTTTGGGAGCGGTAGAGTGATGGATTGAAATGGTAGATCTAACAAAGCCTTAGAATGTGATCTATGTGGGTTGGAAAGAGTAGGAAAGGTCAACCTATCTTGATAAAGTCTTAATCAATCTTAAGACACTATGTTTAGCTTAGTGTGAGGTGTTCTAAGGGATGTGTTTGACATATAATGCTTGCAATTGCATTTTTTGTTTTGCCGGATCCCACGGTTCCCTAGATGTAGGGATCCGTTTAGTACAACATTTGGGATCCGTCTATCTGCTAGACAGAACCTTTACTAAAGGTATGCAATGATCATGACAGTGCATTATATTCCAAGCTTTGTTTAAAGGAGTTCTAAAACTAGGATATCAAATGTAAGATGTGTTATTTCATGAAAGAGATAGGATTACATTGATAACTAATGAGTAGAGTAGAATTGATCCTATTTGACTATTCTAGGTTCCTTGAGTGTCTTCACTAGGAGGATCATTATGTGATTGATGGGTATTGGTGGAATCATGAATGAAGAAAGTCTTCATAAGAGATATGTTTAGCGGTTCCATCATCTTGTTCACAAGTACGTACAACGGACTTTGAAATTGAGGATGGAAGTGCATAACATTGTGATATAGGCGTGTCAAGAACATTCCATAAGGGATGAGTTTATTCTTGGAGCCTTGAAGATTTGCAATTCGCCTTGCGAAAAAGTAGGCGAGATTGTATGGTTGTTGTGTTAGCAAACAGTACAACATGTGAGCACAACAAGCAGGAAGAATATCTCGATTTCCCCTAAGACTCCAAACATTTTCACGTAGAATAAGAGCAACAGGCTTATACTCTTCTCAGATATCCCGTGTATGGATAATGTTTGGATTGGAGTAATATGGTCGAGGTTTGCATATCATGCGTGTTAATTCTTCCGGAGAGGGTATGTGTGAACAATATGGACTATTTTCTTCACGAAAATTGAAGAGAGACTCAAGAGACCAATCTTCGGTGTAGGCACATTGTCCATGGTTTGGAATTCGGAGGATGTGAGCAAAATGCCCAAGGCTAAAAGTGAATTTTTGGTTTTTGATATAAAACCAAAGAGATAGAGAGCGATCCTCGTTACGAACGAGTTCCACTTGACGGAAGAATTCCATTATGAACCTTGGACATATCTTCTCGTTGATTTCAAGAAGACATTCTAGTCCTATGGCTCGGAAGGAGGTATTGATACCTTCTTCGAATTGTAGAGAGGTGTCTACAATACGTCCTTCATGGAAGTGACGGTTTTCGAGATTATTGAACCCACGGACATGATTGCCATGTGTGTTGGGCTCAAGGGAAATGTTCGAGGTGTAGACGCTAGTGAGTGAAAAATCAAACTCGTATTCATGCGTCATAGTTGATCCTATAGAAGTGATGGGTTAATAAGGGAAGACGTTTATGGTCAACCTATAATAATCTAACGTTTTTACTAGATATTCTATTAACAATTAGTATTTAGCTAACTCATGGTTTTGAAGTTCTAGTGGATTATTATTTTTAGAAAGATAGTGGTTTTTAATCTTGCATGAAAACTGTTTTCCAGTAGGACGGATCCCACGGTTCCTTTTCAAAAAGGATCCGGCTAGGGTAACTTCCGGGATCCGTGGATCTGTAGTAACAGAACCAGTTTTTATAAAAACATAGGTTTTACGGTTATTGTACCATGAAGTATGTTTTATCCTACATTTTCTTTTAGCATGCATACATGACATCTAATGTATCACGAAAGAATAAAACACATATAGATCAAAAGAAATGAAACACACATAATAACACAAACATCCTAGATAAAATAGATAATCAATAATATTGCATTTCAATGCTAAGGATGATACAAAGGATTGGGTAAATGACCCCAATATAGATTAACAACACAAAGTAAATGTCTCCGTATGTGAACTTCATCATAGGGAACACAAGTGCGATGAGTGTTAGGGCGATGAGCACGAGTGCGATGTAAACCATGTTGATGACGGATCTTCTTGGTTTAGGAAGAGATGGAATGAGGAGGAATATGAAGTTTTTGAATAAGAGGGAATTTTTGAAATTGGAAATTTTGAAAAGGTGAGGATTGAAAAAGTGGGCGTCGAGTGGGTTTATTAATAGGGAAGGAGGAATTTTTTGAAATTCGTGTTTTTGTTTTATTAGAAGAAATAAAGCATAAGCTCTACATACTATGACTATAGACGAGAAAAAATAACACATATGTAAGAAATAAGCTTCCTAACGAAGCTACATGTAAATCATGTGTAAACACAAAAATCTACTCAAATAAAAGCCTAGCAAATAACACTTATATACTAAACAAGTATCATTTAGATATAAGTAGAAAGTCATACCTCGAATGCACTTAGGAATGTCTTTTACAAATGACAAATGTCACTTAGACGATTCCCGCTCCTTTGCGTCTAAGATACCTTCTTAAGGAAGGTATTCTTGTTACCAAGCAACTCCTAAAGCTTGGTGGGTATGAGCTTTGACTAATCAATATCACAAGGAAGATTAGTGCAATTAAAAAATATATATATAAAAAAAATGTTGTTATCAACTCAACATCCAAACATATAGTTTTTGAAAAACATGGTGTTTGTTTTTATGAAAAACCTTCTTTGTAGTTTTCAATTAACTATGGATCGTATCAAGTTTTTAAAGTACAGTATACTTCAAGAAGCTTGGTAACGAAGCTCTGATGCCAATTGTGGAAAACTAGAAGGGGGGGTTGAATAGTTTTACCAATTAAAACTTCCTTTTAAACTATTTAGATCGACTTATGTCAATCTATTTGGTTGTGTGTGTTGGATGTTGATAAACAAGCATATAAAGATATGTAATGAAAAGAGAAGACAAAGAAGCACAAAACCACAACGCGAGTATTTATAGTGGTTCGGCTACAAGGACACCTTCCTTGCCCTACTCCACTCCCCGAGTCACCTACTCGAGAGTTTGTAATCACTACACCAATCTCCTTATGGCGGAGAAGCCTTCACAACGTCGCTTAATCTTTTTCCGGTACAAAGCTAAATACCGAGTTCTTTCACACCAAGGCGAACCACACCTAACACAACGTCGCCTACCCTTTATACGGTGCTAGGCTAACCACCGAGTTCTTTCACACCTTAGGTGAACTACACCTTCACAACGTCGCCTACCCTTTATTAGGTACTAGGCTAAGTACCTAGTTCCATTGCAATGGAGGAACTACTACCACACTACACCAACGACTAATCCCAAAGGAGATCTACTCCTTTACAACATCATCAAGGACATCAATATCCTTGGATCTAATGCTAGTCTATCTAGTACATCGAAACACACCATATCGAATGTACATCTAAGGCACCTTTCACTAATGCCTTTGATTAGATCTACAAGACACCTTTCACTAATGTCTTTGATTAGATCTACAAGACACCTTTCACTAATGTCTTGTGTCTTCACTTCTAAGCACCTTTCACTATTGCTTCTTGTCTTGACTTCTAAGTACCTACCACAAGTGCTTATCCTATAGACGATAAATACCCTTCACTAATATCTTCATCTTGAAACTTGAGACATCTTTCACTAATGTTTTTAACACTACGCTTCTTTGAAGAAAGAAAGGGATCATCAACAAGAGGACTTCAATAGCCTTGATGATGAGGAAGCTTGGCAACTCATGGACTTGAGCTTGCTAGACTTCAAAGGTGGTGATCTTCCCTTTAAGAGGAACCTAAAAGATCACACAAAAACAAAACTACAAACATAGATCTCTTGGATCTATGGTTAGTGAGATTTAACTCAGGGGAGAAAGTATGTTAGAGAGGGGTGAGATATAATGAAGAAATGGCTCACTATTTATAGAGGAAAAACCTACTGTTTCCCCGGATCCCACGGATCCCTTCCACTTGGGATCCGTCTAGCACAAAGCTAGGGATCCGTGGTCCGCTCCTCTTTGCCCATGGGTATTTTGGGTTATGGGTCATGGGTCATGGGTTATGGGTTGATCCATGGTTTTCTATCTAGATACAATGTACCTTAAGGATACATTGAACTTGTGTAAGTGGTATATATAAAACCATGGGTTATGGGTCAAAACCATTTGCTAGTATTTAACCTTTTTGTATATACTTGTATTTACCCAATTTAGCATACACTTAGTTTTTACCCATTTTGGTATACTTAGTTTAAGTATATGTTTAACCCAATATGTAAACACTAGTTGTTGTACATATGTATCTAAGTCATAAAATCACTTATACTAGTTTTAGTGTTTTATGTGAAAGCGTAAGTGTGTTATAAAACTATTAGTTCAAACCATTTACGTGTTTTATTTGTTTCCTTAAAATGATCTTACTTTTGTTATCGACAAAACATTAGAAGATCGTAAAATATAAATAAACGTTTTTACGGCTTATTTGTATTAACAAATATATCCCATATTCTGAAAATCAACATCATCCTCAAACTGTTGCCAATGGCTACATCCAACAGTATGACACTCAATACCAACATTACAACAACCAAAATCAACGATATTTCACTCCACACCATGTAAGCCATTTTAGATCTGAAGCTGATACCATAATAGAAGGGGATGAAGATGATGATGAAGGCGATAAAGTTGAAATTGGATATAATCCGGACATTGATATTGATGATGAAGAGGAAGAAGAGGATGTTGGTGAAGTTCAACATGGGAAGAGACACAAATGTTTTAATGACTGGCAAAAAGATTCTTTTAAGCACATGCTAGGAGATTTTTTAGCAATACCAATTTTTGAAGCCAAACCAAGAAACTCAAAAACTAATGATTCTTCAAAACTTGTTTTTTTAGGATGTTGGTTTAAATCAAAAGATGAATGTGTATTGAAAATCAGTGAAAAATGTTTTTTAGATGGTTATGAATACAAAGTTAAAAGAACAAATCCTCAAACATTTAATGTATGTTGTGTGGTGGAAAAATGTTTATGAAAAATACATTGTGGAAGTTATAAGGGTAGTACGATGTTTGTTACAAAAAAATTTGTAGACAACCACACTTGTCCAAGAACCATAACACGTCAGCATAACAGAAATGCTAACAAAGCATTAATTGGTTACCTTTTCAAAGAGCAATTAGCGGATCCCAATCGGGAATATAAACCAAAAGATATAATAAAGGATATGGTTGTACGTTTTGGAGTCAATATTTCCTACCAGCAAGCATATAGGGGGTTACATAAGGGGTTAGAGATGCTTAGGGGTGGTCCTGATGAGTCTTTTGAGAAATTGCCTTATTATTGTCACAATTTAGAAAAGAAAAACCCTGGCTCTGTGACAAATATAAAAGTTGACAATGAAGGAAGATTTGAAATGCTGTTTATTTCCATTAGTGTTGTGGTAAGTTATTAGTTCAATAAGTTTTCGAAAATTCGCTTTTTTTTTAGCTAACTAAAGTCATATTTTTCATGTTGTCACAGATTCGTAGTTTTTGGAATCATTTAATACCAATGATCATAATCGATGATGCTCACTTAAAAAGTGACTTCTACAACGGAGTCAATTTTCTAGCTGTAGGTATGGATGGTAACAACCAGATATTACCTATCGCTTATGGTATTTGTCAAGGTGAGGACGGCCCCGGGTGGACATGGTTCCTTGAAAAGTTGAAGTTTTGCATCGGTGAAAAAGGTTTGACAATCATATCCGATCGACACCCAGGGATCATTCAGGCTGTTAAAAAGGTTTTCCCAAAAGCTTTTCATGGTTATTGTTGTCGTCATTTAATGATGAAAGCCGGCATAAATGCTAAAAGATTCAAATCTATATATTGGAAGATGTGCAAGGCGTACACGATCCCTGAGTTCGACGGTTACTTGGCCATGATACAAGTTGCTAGACCTAATGCATATAACAAACTTAAAGATGCACAATATTCAAAATGGTATCGGGCTCATTGTGTTGCTAATCGTTATAATTACCTAACATCTAATAGTGCAGAGTCCGTTAATTCATTAACCCGGAAAGCTCGCAAACTTCCAGTTACAATGCTCATGGAATTCTTTAGAGATCTACTACAGAGGTGGTATTACGAAAGGAGGGAGACATGAGGTATTTTTTTTACTCTCATTTCAAAATGTGGTATTGTCGAAATGTTTTTATATAAAACACTTAACTGTATAGTATTTATTTTTAATTATGTAGATGCTGGTGAAAATGAGCTTACACCTTGGGCAGAAGCTAAAGTGGCATTTAGAATACAAAAAAGTTATTCATTAAATGTCTTTGGTATCAATGTTGACAGCTACCAAGTGGATGATAAACATGCAAGCTATGTTGTTGATATAAGTAAACGTATTTGCAGTTGCAGAAAATGGCAACTTTCAGACTTGCCTTGCAATCACGTAATAGCTGTTTCAAGATTTCTCAATATTACCGATTTGGGTATTTGGGCAGAAAAATGGTTCATGAAATCTACAAATAGAGCAACATACGAAGAATCAATTAATCCAGTCAGTGATATTGAAGCATGGGACACTCCATCTTATGTCACACCTATTTTACCTCCTTACCTAGGTAAACGATCAGCAGGGAGACCTAAAAATAAAGATCGTATCCCATTTAAAGGAGAGATGCCAAGAGAACCATATTGTACTCGATGAACAAAAATTGGGCATTCTAAAGATAGATGTCATGAACCTACATCTTCACAAAGATCGGCATACGACATCTTTATGTAATTGTTTGGGTGTTATTGAAGGTTAATCGAAAAAACAATATCTTTATGTTCATTGAAAAAATTTGCAACTTTATATAAGTGATTGATGAATCTCAGTTATATGTTAACTAAAAAATAATTGCAATTTGTAATTGAAAAAACAATATGTGTTTGTTGCAAAAACAAGCTTAATTGAAAAACAACAAACAAGTTACGTTGAATAACGAATGCAAATAACATAAAATTACATTGAAAATAACTACACATTCCTAACCTTCTTAGAGCATGAATAGTGGGTTTCTTCGGGAACTTTAACCTTTCTTTTCTTTGGCTTGATCTTTGTATGAGTGAATTGGTATCTTGTAACGTAAACGTTAATTAGTTTCTCTTCAAGTGTTATACATGGAAACATGTCACACCGGATATCAATATCAGTGACCAAAGGTAGCAAACCATCTTCCAAACTATTATTCGGTTTTTGAAAATAAAAATATCTAGGTGTTTTTTCTTCATAACCCAATTCCCTTACAAGTTGATGCAATTCATCCATGCAAAATGTGTTCATATTTAGAAAATCAACATAAGCGTGAACACCCTCGTCGAAGGTGATACAACCAAATTTAGTAGAGAATGTACCATAGTGATGTAGTCTAATAGAAAAAAGTAGTTCATCTTCATCACCATCTTCACCATATATTGCTTCAGTGAAGTTGTACTGACCTTCAGATCTCCATTCACGAACAACCATATTATGAATGAATATTATGTAATTGTTTGGGTGTTATTGAAGGTTAATCGAAAAAACAATATCTTTATGTTCATTGAAAAAATTTGCAACTTTATATAAGTGATTGATGAATCTCAGTTATATGTTAACTAAAAAATAATTGCAATTTGTAATTGAAAAAACAATACGTGTTTGTTGCAAAAACAAGCTTAATTGAAAAACAACAAACAAGTTACGTTGAATAACGAATGCAAATAACATAAAATTACATTGAAAATAACTACACATTCCTAACCTTCTTAGAGCATGAATAGTGGGTTTCTTCGGGAACTTTAACCTTTCTTTTCTTTGGCTTGATCTTTGTATGAGTGAATTGATATCTTGTAACGTAAACGTTAATTAGTTTCTCTTCAAGTGTTATACATGGAAACATGTCACACCGGATATCAATATCAGTGACCAAAGGTAGCAAACCATCTTCCAAACTATTATTCGGTTTTTGAAAATAAAAATATCTAGGTGTTTTTTCTTCATAACCCAATTCCCTTACAAGTTGATGCAATTCATCCATGCAAAATGTGTTCATATTTAGAAAATCAACATAAGCGTGAACACCCTCGTCGAAGGTGATACAACCAAATTTAGTAGAGAATGTACCATAGTGATGTAGTCTAATAGAAAAAAGTAGTTCATCTTCATCACCATCTTCACCATATATTGCTTCAGTGAAGTTGTACTGACCTTCAGATCTCCATTCACGAACAACCATATTATGAATGAATATTATGAGTTTTCAATGTATACAATGAGCAAACATTTATGGGTATTTATAAGTAGAAAATTGATTCACCAACAAAAAGATAAAAACTCGTTTATATCCCTCATTTACTCGCCTAGACCTTCCTTTCCACGCCCAGACACTCAATCTCGCCTAGACCTTTTGCTTACTCGCCTAGACCTTCCTTTCCACGCCCAGACACTCAATCTCGCCCAGGCCCACACTCCAAACCCTCGCCTTAACTCATCGCCTAGCCCACCTTTCCACGCCTAGCCACGCAATCTCGCCCAGGCCCACGCCTAGCCTCTCGCCCAGGCACCAATCTCGCCTAGCCTCTCGCCCAGTCCCACGCCCAGAACTAGTTGTACAGGCCTTCACTTGTTACTAGTCTGTACCACGCCCAAGGTTCTCGCCTAGACACTCATTCGCCTAGGTTCTCGCCTCGCCCACGCCCAGAAATTCGTTATACACGTGTACGGTTTAAAAACTATTAGGAATCTAACGTATAATATTGAAAAGTTCATTTTAGAAAAATGTATAGGCGAGGTTTATACTTGTAAAGTACTAATAGAAAGAGTTCGTTTAAGAAATTTTCTCTTTTTTTATCGGGGATTTTTTTTTTTCTTTGGGACTACTTTTGTGTATGTGTTATATTTGATGTGCTAATACATAACTTATATGTTCGAATAAATGTATTACAGATATTAGATACATAGGGATTGTTCCTTCGACACTTGCAGCTTCTGAAATTTTAGTAACACGCTACCAAAAAAATAAATAAATAAAAAACGCCTAAAGTTTCTAAAGAGATTAGGTTGCACTTTGTTCAACATAACTTGTTATTCTCAATGTGTGTTTATATGAAAATACCCTTACAACTTAAGTAAATCTTTACTTTAAAAGTTCAAACTTTTTAGAGTAAATTGCAAAAATCATCTTTGTGGTTTGTGTATTTTCGCAAAAATCATCCTTATCTCAAATCTTTAACATTAAACATCCCAAGTTCACAAACCTTTCGCATTAATCATCCCTGAGCACTAACGTAGTTAGTTTTACCAATTAAGTGTTAAATAATATTTGCCCGTTAGTCCCTTTGTTAATATTTTTTGCACCGTTAGTCCTCATTTTATGTTTTCGTCCGTTTTTTTACGTTTTTCTCCATTTTTACTCGTTTTCGTCCGTTTTTATATGTTTCGTCCGCTTTTTAACCGTTTTTGTCCGTTTTGTATATGTATTCGTCTGTTTTTTTTTTTTTTTTTTATGTTTTTTACGTTCTCGTCTGTTTTTTTACGTTTTCGTCCGTTTTTTTTACGTTTTCATCTGTTTTTTTTTACGTTTTTGTTCTTTTCACTCGCTTTTATCCATTTTTATATGTTTTGTCCGCTTTTTATCTGTTTTCGTCCATTCTTTATATCTATTCGTCCGGTCCTTTTTACGTTTTTTACGTTCTCGTCCGCTTTTTTTTACGTTTTCGTCTTTTTTTTTTACGTTTTTGTATGGTTTTTTACGTTTTTGTCCCGTTTTAGGGTTTTCGTCCGTTTTATATGTTTCGTCCGCTTTTTATTCGCTTTTTTACGTTGTCGTCTGTTTTTGCGTTTTCGTCCGTTTATATACGTTTTTGTCCGTTTTTGTCTCTTTTTACGTTCTCGTCCATTTTTTTTACGTTTTCGTCCGATTTTTTATGTTTTGTCTGTTTTTTACATTCTCGTCCGTTTTTTTACGTTTTCGTCTGTTTTTTTACGTTTTGTCCGTTTTTACCCGTTTTCGTCTGTTTTTATATGTTTCGTCAGCTTTTTATCTGTTTTCGTCCGTTTTTTATATGTATTCGTCCGTTTTTTTTACGTTTTTTACGTTCTCGTTCGTTTTTTACGTTTTCGTCCGTCTTTTTATGTTCTCGTTGGTTTTTTTTACGTTTTTTTTTCTTTTATTACGTTTTTGTCCGTTTTTACTCGTTTTCGTCCGTTTTTATATGTTTCGTCCGCTTTTTATCCGTTTTTTTATATGTATTCATCCGTTTATTTACGTTTTTGTCCGTGTTTTATGTTTTCGTCCATTTTTTTACGTTTTTGCGGATAAAAAGCGGACGAAGCATATAAAAACGGAAGAAAACGAGTAAAAACGTACAAAAACGAACGAAAATGTAAAAAAACGTACAAAAACGGACGAAAACGTAAAAAAACGGACGTAAACGTAAAAAAATGGACGAAAACGGATAAAAAGCGGACGAAACATATAAAAACGGAAGAAAACGAGTAAAAACGTACAAAAACGTAAAAAAATGGACGGAAACATAAAAAACGAATAGAAAGCGGACGAAACATATTAAAACGGGAGAATTGCATATATACCCATTAAAACTTGAAAACTTGCATATTTCCCCAAAATACAAGTTTTTAATGCATGATGTACAATGTAAGTTAAGCATGTTTTGGGTATATATGCAAATATGCAAGTTTTAGTGGGTATATATGCAATTGACCCGAATGTAAAAACGGACAAAAACGTAAAATAACGGACGAAAACGTAAAAAACAGACGAGAACGTAAAAAAAACGGACAAAAACGCAAAAAACAGACAAAAACGTAAAAATAATGGACGAGAACGTAAAGAACGGACAAAAACATAAAAAACGAATAAAAACGTAAAAAAACGGACGAAAACTTTTAAAAAAAAGGACGAGAACGTAAAAAACGGACAAAAACATAAAAAAAAAACAGACAAAATCGTATAAAAACGGATAAAAACGCAAAAAAAACGGACGAGAACGTAAAAAACGGATAAAAAGCGGACGAAACATATAAAAACGGATAAAAGCGAGTAAAACGGACAAAAACGTAAAAAAACGGACGAAAAGGTAAAAAACGGACGAAAACGTAAAAAACGGACGAGAACGTAAAAAAACTTAAAACCGGACGAATACGTATAAAAAACGGACAAAAACGGATAAAAAGCGGACGAAAACAAGTAAAAACGGAAAAAAACGTAAAAAAACGGACGAAAACGTAAAATGAGGACTAACGGTGCAAAAAAAAATTAACGGAGGGACTAACGGGAAATTATTATTTAACACTTAACGGGTAAAACTAATGACGTTAGTGCTCAGAGATGATTAATGCCAAAGATTTGTGGATTTGAAGATGTTTAATGCTAAAGGTTTGAGATATGGATGATTCTTGCGAAAATACACAAACCAAGGGATGCTTTTTGCAGTTTACTCATGGGATGATTTTTGCATTTTACTCAACTTTTTATAGTAAAAACTAAGTATCAGATGTAGTTGCCAACCAATGAAATATCTTGAACTGTGTTGCGTTTTGTGTACATCAAGACAATAATAATTTACACAAAAGACAATAATAATTCACGCAGTGAACCCATCTTGGTTTGAAGTTTTTGTTGTTCTATTCATTAGTTGACCCTAAGATTCTGATCAACCTTAATAGGTAACTTCTTATTATATACTCATATAACATTATCAAAGTAAATTTACAGTACATGAACAGTAAATTGTCTTGGTAAATGTCAAAAATAGACTCTCCGGTTAGTTACATACGAAAACAGTCCTTAACAACTTGCTAAAATCGTCCTTGTCATTAAATGCAATTGCAAAAACAATTCTCGTGTTAGATTTTTAATTGTTTGTGTAACGAAAAAGTACACAAATAGTCCCTTCAGTTACCTATCAATTTCGATAATGGTCCTGAATTAAGTTAAAGATTGTTTATGTTAGAAAATAATACATAATTAGTCTATGTCAGTTACTTTACTTTACAAAGAACGTCCATAATTTCAAGATGGGAAAAATGATTCTATTAGTTCTATATTTTGTCATTTTTCCCACTCTAGTACGATACTTATTTGTAATATGTATGAGTCACTGTTCTTTCATGTGTTTATCATTTTAAGTACTCTACTTATTTAATCTGTCTAGAATTGATATTCACTTGCTTGAAACTTGAAATGAGTGACAATACATGCGACTAAGTTAGAGATATATCTATTTAATCAACAATCTCATGATAAATCTAATTAAATGACCAAATTGTATCATCTCTTGCCTAATAGAACATCTTGTTTTGATATGCTCGATCAAAATACACAATTTGAAGTGACATTATTCTCAAGTGAGATTTCTACACTTTTTTCAAAAGTGTTCAATGATTTTTTATTTTTACTAATCTGCATATTTTGACAAACTCGACTATAGCTATCATGATAATTGACTAAGGATTAGATTTTATATGAGTTGCAGGTCTTTACCAATTCAATATTTAGTGTTTTCTTTTTCTTTTTTTTGCTCTTGTGATATAAAAAAAAAAAAAGTTTATGAGTATAAAATAAAAAATGGAGTCTAACAAGAGCAAAAAAAAATGTTGTTTAAATAGATATATTTTTAACTTAGTCGCATGTATTGTCACTCATTTCAAGTTTTAAACAAATGAATATCAATTATAGACACATAAACTAAGTAGAGTACTTGAAATGATAAACACTTGAAAAAACAATGACTCTTACATATTATAAATAAGTATAGTACCTAGAGTGAGAAAAATGACAAAATATATAATTAACTAAGGGTATGTTTGATTGCTACTTAATGACATTACTCAGCACTGATTCTTAAAAATTTAATCGCTCAGCATGTTTGGTAATTATAATACTTGCCACTGAGTGACAAATATTGCACTGAGCGATTTTCCATGATAGAGTATGCTAACCGATTCAGTGGACAACATATTTAACAAAATACCTTTAGAATCTCACATCTTCTCCACGTGGATCTCCACTGACGCTAACTTAAAAGAACCATATGGTGACCACACTTTTATTTATCCTTTATATATATTAAAATAATTTTTGATTGGGTTATGTATTTGTGGTGCGTTTGGTATGTTGCTATAAATGATAATGAGTATGAGTTTGATAGTAGTTGTGAGTCTCTCATCTATGAAAGATCCATATCTAGCTCACTTGATGTATATGGAGTATGAATTATATCTATCATTCATTACCATAGTGATGACCCCCTCATCTTAAACAAACACCTTTAATCAATTTCATAGTTATAGTCTCATTCCAATAATGAGATACCAAACGCACCTTTGGTTATTACTTATATAATATTCGGTAGTAAAATCTTATGAAGCTAGTTAGTTGTTAAAATATATGTATAATATTAACAACTTTTGTTCATATCAATTTTGTATACTATGAGTTTTATAAATGAACATTATTTATAAATCAACATATTTTGATTAGTATGTAATTATATAAAAGGTTAAAATGATCATTTTTTTTATTAAAAAATCGCACTCAAATATTTATCAAACAGTTATTTTCATTCAGAATCATTTTCACTCAGCATCTTTGATTTATTCAGCACCTTTGATTCGCTCAGCGCTAAATAATACAGTTTTATCAAACAGCCTCTAAGCCATTTTTCATTTTCAAGATTTAATAAAAAAATATGTAAAGATGTTAACCAATAATCATTTATAGATTAATTGAAATTAAAAAAGCCGAATATCTATTGTTGCGTACTTTTTTTATCTTGCTGCATTGAACGAGTACATATAACTCGTTTAATAGATTTGTGATGCACCCCCACTTGATCGCCAACATGTAAGTCTTTGAAAGGAAAGTTCACCGTCAACATTTACCCACTTGACATAGGAATAGGAAGACGTTCAACGCCCCCAAGCCAGCCCAATACTTGAACCTTCCTATATACTTGCCTAACTAGCGCTTGAACTTCATCTTGTACTTAAATAACGTGTCCTCCCTTCAAGCCTATTTTGTGGGATCTTCGGTCATATAGGTAGGGTGCCGAGGTTCGTATTATGCGGTTAAGGCGTAAACCCATTTCTCTCGATGAACCTTTTGTAACAGATCCACAATCTTATCCTTGATCTATCTGATTTCTGTCAACACTTTTACGACTTCTAATATTGTATCAGAATCTTTATTATAGTACTCATGATAAATAAATCGTTAAGAAAAAAAGAAAAAAAAAAAAAAAAATCATAGAAAGTACCAGTATAAAGGATTTAGTTTACGCTTCTATTCTTTTTGACTTATCAAAAGATTATCAAAAGATATTCTAAAAAATTAGCGTATCATAGCGTGCCACAATTATCACCACAACTATCTTAGTCGTGACCTAGACTTGCGGACTTGTTATTTGGTTGAACCACTTTATTTGTTATTGACTTGTTTAAGTAAACCCATCAAATACTTATTGTCGTTAAATGAATATGGATCCACTTGGTAACTTAACTTCACCCACATCCCAACTTCCATGAAACCACTACTACGAATTGACTATAATCTAAACAACTATATACTACCCCTTTATTTAAACCATATATAGTACCCCCTTTATTCCAACTATATATAGACATCACATATATTACAACCTTATAATATCATCTCACTTCTTACACTACATAACTCCTTAACATATTCATCCTTGTTACACAAAAATGGATTCATATAAGGATTCTTTGAGCCCAGTTGACATGGATGACAACGCGTTTTACCAAGAACTTACACGACAAATATTGATGCTTACAGATGAAGACGATGATGACAAACGTGCGTGCACAAGTGATAGACCAGCGGTTTATAGTGGTGTTGGGTATAGACCGGTGGCTAGGAGCCACTATAGCTGGTCAGAGACCGAGAGCAGCTCGGTTCCTACTTGGTTGGAGAGGTTGTGGGCTAACGGTGGTGGTGGAACCGGAGTTTTTATACCGAGTGGTGCCACTACCCGCGGCTATGGTAAGAGGTCCAGGAGAAGGTATAACAATAAGGCAACAAAGACTAATGATAGAGGAAGAGTGTATACATCTGCTGGTCAGAAGATACACGGTTGATCAATTACAGGACTAGTCTATTTATTAATTAAAGGATGTATGTATAGAATTATAAATTTTTATATGTATAATACAGTAGTAATTTTTTCTATTGGGTTTATATATATGGTGAATCCATTCTTTCTTATCAAATGATGTATACAGTATATTGAATAATATACATGTGTTTTGCCTATATATTTAGTTTAAGGAGATGACAATATAACACGTATGGAGCAAACAAGTAATATCAGGTGCAACAAAAACCAACTTTATTACATACAATTTTGCTCCACTCAGGTGGGACTACCGTCTACATCCTACCTCTCACATTCCCGTTTCCCGCACAATTTTGCTCCACTAAGTCTGGACGCATCATTTGTCATTAGAAAAATAGGTTTTTAGTTAGAAACAATTATCGGTTTTCTTTAACCGTCTACATCATATCCGCCTGCGGCACAATGTTGCTTCACTAAGTTTGTTGCGTGCATCATTTTCATTAAAAAGATAGGTATTTTAGTTACAAACTTCTCTTTAAATTTCATATCTTTCGCTCACACACTTGGAATTAGTTGTACCATATGACTACCAGAAATATGTTTAAAAAATAGACTACTAGAGAGAATTGTAGCATAAGTTAACTTGCATCTTACAATATTAGGTAACTAACTAACTAACTACCACACTTAAACAAGACAGATTTGGCCTACGATTTTGGTCAAGAATCGTGGTCTAACTGAGCCATCAATAAATGCACGTTACTATATGGTTCTTAAATACGTTACTTGCACAATTTGGAAGTCTAACTTTCAAATGTTAATCGAAGAATTTATTGTGATAAACATATCAAAGCAGGAATCTGAAGGAGAGTATAATAGAGCTATTGATATCTCAGTTTTTCAATATATAAATAACACATTTTGATAGTACAACAACGGATAATTAAAGTGGCAAGTTAATATATAACACAATACTAACCAAAAAGCAATGAACACGCCAGATGCAGCTACTATCAAAGCTAAAAGCACCTTTATATTCCAACAAAAATTCAGAAAACAGGCAACATACATATATCTAGCTAGTCATCATGACTTGATCAATTGATTGAAGAGCTTGGTTGGCAAAATAACGGACATCAACATCTGGGTCCTCTGCCAGGTCAACCAAACATGGCCGAATGCTTTTATCCACCACCTGAATCATATGCAAAATTTGGAGTGTTCAAATGGGCAGTTAGATAATGGGTCAATTCTGAGTGGATGTTAAAATGAGCCGAATAGGGTTTGGTTTACCTGCACACCCTTGTCCAGTTTTTAAGCAAAAACTATCTAGTTTTGATTTGTTAATAATAATTATGAAAACAATATAATTTCAATAATCTTTAAATGAAACAATTTATGAGATTACATGCATTATAAAAAAAAACTTGGTCAAGTTTTAACCCATTGGCTTACCCGCACATCCCAACAAAGGAAACCAAAAGTGAAAAGATAAAAGGACAGAGAATAATGATACTAACCGAGTGATCAACTATAGGAATTAAGGATTGCAAGACCTTTGCAACATTAAACTTGATATTCGGCACTCTGAAGAAAATAAATAAATAACAATTAGAACCAAAGAAAGATATTTTTTTTTTTAATATTCAAGAAATTTAGTTACCTGTCTTTGGAAGCAGAAATGACTACAGGAAGCAGTTTAGAACAAGTGATTTCCGACCCCATGACGGGAGCCAATAGAGATATAGCACGAAGAACCGTCATTCGATACAAGTAATGTGGGTTCTTTATCATATCCAGGACCTGCCAGAAAACAATACGTAAATTTCACACAGTAAGTTCAAACAATAACTCCACTAAACTTTAGAACACACTATATCTTCATAGTCAACCACGAGTCAAACCTGTGGAACAATGTGCTGCATTGCCCAATCGGGACCGAATTCCTCTGCAAGACGTTTCAAGTTATTAGCAGCAGCATCCCTGATAGAGTAAACCTACCAAAAAAAAAAGCAAAGATATTTAACCTTACATATAACGAGATATTTTCCATTCATCAAGCCTTGTTTCCATCACGTATGTTAAATATTAAAGCTATATAAGCGCATAAAGGTACAAAAGATTATATCATGATTCCAAATATGAAACAAGGATGTGAAAACACTAACCTTGTCTTGTAACCATTGCATGCAGAGAGCACCAAGCTTATCATCAAAAAATCCTACACCTAACTGACTAGCCAGTAGCGGTATGTACTCTATGATTGCCAAACGAACCCTCCAATGCCTATCTTCTGCAAGTTCAACAATTGCTGGCAGTAAAGATTGAGACAAAAGATCAATTCCAATAACCTGCAACAACAGCCGAATGAAAACAATCAAATATACATAATAAATTAAGTAGAATATCATGTTAAAATGTGTCTATCTTGAGGCGTACCTGATTCACTTGATCTAGCTTACTAATAATATTGAGGCGTACATCTGGAAACTCGTCCTTTAAAAGTGAAAGAAATATAGGAAGAAGTTGCTCGATTGTTGCATCCTGCAATTTACAAGAAACAAAAACAGCTCAACCAATCTTAAAGGTTGACCTTACATATATGAAGACTAGAAAGTTACCTAAATCTTTTTCGAAAAAAACAGGACTTTTTATTTATTTTACCTTTCCTAGAACAGGGGCCATGCCCATAATCACAGATGCCAGAGCAGACCTAACATGCTGAGAAGAATCTGATGACAACTCCTACACAATTATTTTGGAAAAGTTAAGATAGCCGAATTTATAGATGTAGCAAATGAATATAAACCATAAATATCACACCTTTACACATGGAAGAATATGCTGAATTGCAAGTTCTGGGCTAAGAATCCGACTGAACTTGGTGACTTTTCCAGCAGCTGCAATACGTACTTCAGCTTCATTATCCCTAAGTAGCCTCACATATGCTGGAACCAATTCCGTCCTATTACAACCAACCAGACATTGAACATTTCCAAACAAAAGAAAAAAAAAAAAAAAAAAAAAAAAAAAAAAAAAGCTAACAGATAATCTTAAAATGAAAACAAAAAAGACAACAGATTTTGAACATACTTGGTTGGTTCAGGGCCCACAGCTTCACATAGTTCGTACAGCTGATTAGCAACCATATAGCGAACACGCCACGACTTGTCCTGATTTTGAGAAACAACTAAATTTTATCAAGTATTTTAAACTTTAAAGAGGTATTTTATCAAGATATTTACTCTAGAAACAGCACTTGTAAACTAAGGAATGCAAATAAGTGCAGTAAGATTTTAAAGAGAAAACTTGTTATCTCACTTCTTCAACATAAAATACTTATTACCTGACTCGTGTAATAGGGTTAATAGTATAACACCAATAAAAGCATTACCTTAAAGCGACAGGACAACGAATACAAAAAAAAAAGTAATATTCGAGATGTTTTATCTATAACCAAGACATTGTAATGGTAAATGATACTGAAACTGATCTACAATATTATGCCACATTGCCAGCACTATCTTTCTGTTTAAAAAAAGGTATTGCCTAATTCTTATAAAGAAACAAGTTATATTTGCATGAGAATTATAATAACAAGTGATTAGAGAGCAAGACGTCAATAGTCAACAAAAGAGATGACGAGGCATACTAACTACTCATGTCTCAATATGCTTTATCGTTGAGCAAGATAACCTCTCTTTATTGCTTTCTTATACAACTATGCTAAACATCTCTTATTTCAAACAAGATGTTGTCTTTATCTTTTCGTTTAGTACGATTATGATTTTGCAAACTTTGAATCTGATTTAAGCCAAATTCAATTAATTAATATCATCCTTCTTGCAAAGCAATATAACTGCAAGTAATCGAAGTCAATTAGCAATATCTTATCTATACACGTAAACTACTAGTCTACTATCATTGCAGGAAAATCGAACTATAGAAAGCATATAAAAATTTGTTGATTTTCAGGTCGGGATGGCCCACACGAGACTGCACCAGGCCCATCATAATCGTTTACATATACTGTAGTGTTATTATATGAACTTTGTAGTTATTTGAACATTCACCAGGCACATCATAATCTTAAATATGTCTCAAAAGCTTCTTGTTCTTAAATTCTATGAAAAAATGAATTCATATATTATATAAAAAATCGAATTTGGATGCTAAATATTTGATATGTCAATTCAAATATTGGTTATACGCTTGTACCAACTGAATACAAATTTGGAAGTGTTCAGTTAGCATCCAATTGCAAGACTATGCCGCCAAAGAATTACAATTACATAAAAGAAAACATATAGCTTTGATTCAGGGAGACCATTACCTAAGAGTAATAAACTCTACACAACATATTACTAATAAGGTACAAATATTGATTTGCTTTGCCATAACTCATCGGGTCTAACAGAGTCAAATGAAAATAAAATTTCGGCAAAACTTTGTAAGCGAGCATGATAAATATAAAATCTCAAAACTCACCTGAGAAAAATTAACAATGACAGGAAGAATATGTGCAACACAGTCCTCGGGTTTAAGCAGCTTCCCAAGGGAAGCACAACCCTCAACAGCTAGTAGACGAACAGAATCTTGATCTGCAGTGGGGGAGATATGCATTAGCACAAGGCCAACAAACAAGGGCTACGATTGTAAGAGGAAGAAACTTAATGGTAGCTGCAATTTTGTATTCAAGAACTATGACCATCTTATGCTATAAAAGACAGATATGTTATCACTTCCAACACATGCTCATACATAAATGTGTATTTATCAATAATCCATATATCATGATCACTGCTAAGGAAAGATCTAAGTAGATTTCCCATATTAGAAAACCGGTAAACAATGAGGATCCATCCCAATTATTATCAGCACGTGAGCCCCAGTACAATAATAGCTACCAGAGTAATAATTCATCTGGAAATTTGAACTAACATTCTATCATGAATGAGTGTGAAATCCAGCCATGGAGATAATCTGAAACTATTCATACATCTCTTATTTTCATCATTTTAGCCTACTTGTATAGCTGTACATATTACTTTCGCATGTTACATGAATTTTGAAATTCCTTATACATCTGTGTTGCTGATTACATTATTTAAGGCCATCCAGTCATGGAATGGTAGTAGTGAAGAAACAAACCATAATCTATATGGAGGAGGACTAAAACAGTGGGCTATGTGTCATGTTGTAGATCCATATGTTGTCATAATACCGTAACTGATTACTAGTTTGTATAAAGACTAATTAATAATCGTTCATATTTGCTCAAAGAGGATAAGACTAATTTAATTACGAAATAAGGTACCTAGGTATTAGGTAAAAATGAACATCTTGAACTACTAAAATACTTGTTACTTTTTTAACTCAACAACTTAAACGTACTTGTAGTAGCAATGAGCCAATGATGCTTGTTAACTGATCCAGCAAGTGAATTTCAGAGACTTAAATGGAAGTTAGCTTTTAGCATCTGTCTATCGAGTGTTCTAGTGGTTATTTCCCACTTCAATAGCAAGGCAATGAGTTGCGTTCAACACTATTGACTGCCATCAGAAACTCAGCCTGACATCTAAAACTTCAAACTACAAACATATGAAGGAAATAACTTACCATCCTGCGTAAGATCCTCGAAAATTTGCATGATGTCGGTCTTGAGATGAGCAGCTTCCACAGTAGCAGCAAACTTCCCCAAGTTTGACGCAGCAGCTCTCCTGACCATCGGCATGTCATCTTGACATAACTGGCTAAATACCGACCTCAGTTCTGCCTTCAATGTCTCTGATGCACTAGGATAAGCGATGTGAAACAGCCCACACGCAGAAACTCGAGCAGTGAACCATTCACCACCTGCCAGCCTCTGCAACCATAAACCGAAAGCATGTCATGTCTCCAAAATTAAACAAAACAGTAAGTATCAAAACTGCTAATAAATTACAGTGAAATGAACCAACCTTAACTAGAGGTACAAACCAATCAACCAAATCAGACTCTCTCATCTGTGACCCGATCCTACACAGCGACTCCACAGCTTTATCCCTCACACACGTCTCTTCAACGGTACACAGCGTCTCAAGCGGCGGTAACAACACATTTGCATGCTCAACTCCTCCAACATAAGGAATAAACACACCTAACTCCTCCGCCATCGCAAGAAGAACCTCGTCATCGTCATCATTATTTTCACTCAAAAAAGGAATCAACTCCTTCCTAGTCCTCTCCTCCCCTAAAGCACGGGCAATCGTAGACAATCTTCTAATAGAATTTAACCTCAACTGAATATCATCATTCTTCAGCTCGTCTATCAATACCGCTATCGGATACAAAGGCTCGTCTGCCATCGACATTCTACTTCACTTACTACTGCACATCATAACAGATTCAGTTAAATACCTAACTAGACTACAATGATCTTAGGTCTTACTAATTTACTACTCAATATAACATTTTATTCACCTACAACACTAATTTAACCCAAGCTATCGTCAACTTCACATAGCAGCATATATATAAATGTAAAATCAGTGAGCAATATTACAACAATTCGAAAAATTAACCGCAACAAATGCGCAGGATCCGTAACTAACAGGAATAAGTTCTTCACCTGCTTCAACCGGAATAACCGCCGACTCACTAATTTGCTACTCAATATAAACTTTATTTCACCTAAAACACTAATTTAACCTATCTCATGACCATTTCGCATAACTACGTAAAATCAGTATGCTAAATTACAATAATTTCAAACGATTAAAATGAGTAAATTATTTAACAGTAAATATTAGAAATTAGGTGTAACAAATGTGAGATCCTGAAATTATGAATCTAGAGGCTGATAATAATTAATGGTGTGAGTTAAATGATGGGTGTTTGAAGAAGGTGATATAGCTAGGGTTTATAGGTTGTGTTAATTTAATAGAATATTATTTTGGATGAATTAAATTGAAAATTGATAAAGTAAAGTAGAAAGAAATCGGAGAATGTTACCGACGGTAAGGACTGGGTTGTGTTTTCCGGCTTTGATTGTTCAGCACCACAGAGAGGAAAGTGATTTTGTATTTTTCAGTGAAAGTTGAAATAAATGATTTTTTTTAAGAGGAAGACGAAATTATATGAAAGTAGCTTGTAACGAAACCATTTTTTTTTCTAGCGGTTTTAAGAGCATTAGTTATCCTCGTGCAGTTCTTAGAGAGCTAGGTATCGTGTGGTGCCGTATGTGGTGTCATGAGAAAAAGTGGTGCCACCTCAACACCTTTATTCTATGGCACCATATTTGACTATGGCACGAAAACCCCCCTCCTTAGCATGACATCAGTTTTTTGGTGCCATTGTACACTCTCAATTCAAACCCCATAATTTTTTCCTTCTTTTTTTTCATTTATTTAAAAAAAAAATATTAGCATACAATTATTTGAAAAAAAAAAAAAAAAAAAAAAAAAAAAAAAAAAAAAAAACACTAGGCATGTACTCCCTAATAATTTTTGATAATTTCTGATATTCCAAATGCAAACCCAACTTGTGTATATCAATATACATGGCCCAAACTCAAAGTCATTAAAAGGCCCAGATGAAATAAAATGAGTAAACCTAATCATTTTTAACTTGCAGCCACAACCCACACTTCATCTTCTTCATCCCATGCCTACAAACACACAAGGAAAAAACAAGAAAATGATAAACGAAAACATCACACAAACACATCACAAACATAAACACAGCGCACGAACATAAAAGAAAGAGCAAAAAACAGTATTTATGTGTTTGGCGTGAGCTGGTGGCCATGGCGCCAAGACCCACCAGCCCACCTGCGGTGTGAAGTCTCGTGCCAAAGGTTAGCGCTGAAGGCTTTGGCTCAAGCCAACAGCCACCGTACCCGGAGCTCTTATGGTGTCATGGGAAAAAGTGATGACACATCAGCAACTTTTCACACAACACCAGAATTTACCACAACACCACAAACCCTCTCCTTCCTATAACACCATTTTCTGGTGCCGTCGTGCACTGATGAGTGTGTAAATACTCATCATTTTTGTACAAATTAGACTGCAAAAACATCTGAAAACACTCAGAAATGCATCAAAATGATAAAAATATCACAAATAAGTGTTTTATGTGTTTTAAATGCAAAAATATCAAAATCTGGTGAAAAACGTATCAAGTTTGCATAATTGGCAGTTTTAGTCCCCCAAGTTTCAAAAGTTGTCAAAAACAGTCCCTGGTAAATCTAAATAAAGAAAAATGTTATTCAAGGTCCCTGAAATATTCTAAGTTGTCAAAAATGGTCCTTGAATAAATCTTTTGTGAAATGGCAGAAAAGGTCCCTCAAGTTTTGAAATTGTCAAAAATAGTCCTTTGAGAATTTGAAAATGTCAAAAATGGTACTTGTACTATTGAAGGTTGTCAGTTTCAGTTAACCTATTTTGGACCTTTGGTCAAATAAAGTCAAAAGCTGCCCTTTACCCGCCCACCTTCTTCCCCACTGGACCACAACCCTGCAACCCCTGCCACACTCACCCATCACCTCTCACCCTCACCTTATCTCTTCCAAGCCCCCTCCTCATCATCATACCTAGCCACCCCCCCTAGTTGCAAAAACAGAAGCCCCAGAGGTCAAAACAGATTTTCCCGCCAAAATGCATCCAAAGGCTAAAACGACCTCTGCTCATCCAATGGCTCTGGAATCAAGTGGGAATCACTCAGAAGGACACGTGGAGCTTTTTGGGTATAAAAGAGAAGGAAGAGAGGCAACTGAAGGGTAGTAGTTAGTTTTTTCATTTTTCTTAAATGTCGTTTCTTAAATTAATGTCTTAGTTTAGTTAAAAATGTTGTAATTTCAGTTTCCATCTATCACATTCAAGTTAAAAGATCATTGTATTAAGCTTTTGAGTATCAATCCAGATTTTCATATAAAGTTTCAAGTTGTGGTTCACTGTTGCAATTTTTCAGTTTCAATTATATGGTCCAAAGTGTTAGTAGTTTATTTATAAGCTCACACAAGCTCATTTAAGCTTCTTTTAGCTTTTTATAAACTTTTAAATCAGTTTCCAACAATTTTGTTACATGGTCAACCAAAGTCAACTGTTGATGCAGTTGGAGGTGGAAATGGATAAATGGGTTGATGCAGCCTTGATATGGGTTTAAATGGGTTAGGTTAGTGTAAGATTGGATTTGGTTTAGCCTGCAACAACAGTTGGAAACATGTAAGTGAGTATTTCATTTTTCACTTTTCAAGCCATTTTGCAAATCATGCTTATATATGTTCTTATAGTCTAGATTAGTTTTAATGTGTTTATATAGTTGTAATATGGTCATGAGAATTCAGTTTGATCAATGGTACTAGCTAGTTCAGTGTTCTTATCAGTTTGAGTTTGTATTTCAGTTTTAAAAGGGGTGTTTGGATTGTGCATGTAAACTGGTACTTGTACTATTGAAGGTTGTCAGTTTCAGTCCTTGTGTTAACTTTGAGAAATAGGCAGATTTGGTCCCTCAAGATTGGAATTATTGCAGCTTTAGTCCTTGTCAACTAATACTATGCCTTGTCAAAACCTTTTAGACCCCTGCCATATTACCAATTGTGACCCCCTGTCAATACCCATTTTGGACTGCCTGGTCAACAAAAGTCAAAAGCAGCAAATACCCGCCCACCACTGTTCTTCTTCCACCTCCCCTCTGCTACCCACTTGCCTGCTCCCTCCTCCCATCACCTCACCTTTTCCACCACCCTCATCATCATCAACCCCCCACAATTAATGCCACCCCCCTACCTGCAAATTCAGAACCCTACAAGTCAAACCACCTTTCCCGCCAAAAATATAAAAATGGCCAAAATATGCAAAACTCAACCATTGGTCGAATTGAAAGGTGGGATCTGCTCAGAAGGCCACGTGGAAGGATTTTGGAGCATAAAAGAGAGAGGAAGTGCAGAGAAGAAAGAAGTCTTTAGTTTTTTAAATTTTTTGTATGTCGTATTTCTCTTAAATGTTTTAATTAGCTTTTCAATTTGTATTTTCAAGCTTTCTGATATTGGAACTAAGTTATTTAGTTAATGTAATTCAGTTTGAGCCTCTAAATCAAAGTTTCATTTCAGTTTCAAATCTTATGTACACTGTTTAAAATTTCAAACTTAAACTCTTGTGTCCAAAGCTTCAATAAGCTTTATTTAAGCTAAAACAAACTTATTTAAGCTTAAGATAGCTTTTTGTAAGCTTGTTATTCAGTTTCAATCAATATTTGGTTTTGGTCAACAGAAGTCAACTATAAGTTCAAGCAGGTTGGAATTGGATAATGGTTGTTGCAGAGATGGATTTGAGTTAGTTTTGGATTAGATTAGTGGTAATGGTTTTGGTTTAAGCCTCACAATTAGCCTGGTCAATTGTAAGTTTGATTCTCATTTTCCATTTTTTTTACTCAGTTGCACTTTATGTTTGTGTTTGTATTTATGGACATTGAATGGTTTAAACCTGTTTAAATAGTAGTAATTAGGTTAACTCAAGTCATATTAAGTAATGGTTTGTGCTAGTTCAGTGGTTTGCTCAACTTAGCATCAATACAGTTGTCAAAAAGGGTGTTTGGATCAAGTGATTAAGCTGTGTTAAAGGTGTATTCAGTAGTTAGAATATGTTGGTTCTTACTTGTTAAGTCTATTTGCAATCATATCTGTCTAATTTTGTGCCTGCAAAACAAACAAAAGTCAAAACATCACTTAATCTGTCTCACTGTTTCCACTGTTGTGATTTTGGATTATCAGATTCTTGTTTTATGCTTGAAATTCATAGAGATAACTTGCATTAGTGTCATTTCATCATTATATAACATAATCAGTCCTCAAAGTGGAATCAGAGATCATTTTGGTCAAAGTTTCTCAACTGCTTCAAAAGTCAAAACAGTGAAAACCCAGTTTTAAGCTAACCTGAGTTGATTTTTAATGAGTTCATTATTGGTTCAAAACAAGTGAGATCTTTGGTTTTAAAAACTTCATCAGGTCTATTTTCTTATAGTCATTTTTGCATAATTTTATTAATTTTGTAAAAGCTTTAAATAAGCTCATCAAGCAGGGCTTATATGCCCTGCTCACAAGCTCAGTCAGAGCTGAGCTTTTATCCAGTTCTTGCAGAGCTTGTTCCAAGCTCCACAGAGCTTCTCCAAGTCTGCTTTTTGGTTTGAAGGAAGCTAGCCAGGCCTAGTACAGTTTCCAACTTTTGTTTTTCAATTTAAGCTTATTGATAAGCAAGTGCTTAAGCTCAAAGTAGCACCCTCAAAACTGCTTTTTAGCCTAAACTCAAATCAACCAAATCTTGGTAATTAGCTTAAAAGAGGTTAAGGGTGGTTGAAATTAGTTGCATTTGGATACTTTTAGCATTTCATAGCTTCTGTGTTAAGTTGGTAGCTTGTGGTGATCATTTGGCTTATTCAAGTGCTTATTTCATAAGCACTAGCATAGCAGTTTCAATTTCCTCCACACAACACCATATTTTTCTATTTTTCCTAGATTCATAATATCATTTTAGAGTTTTCCTGAATTTTTCATATTTTTCCATAATAGTTTGCTATTTTTCTTAATTAAAAACAGTTTTTAGGCCATTTTAAATAGCTTTTAATACAATTAAATCAGAAAAAGTTCAAAAAAATAATTTTTCAATTTTCTTAGGTTTAGATAAATATAAAAAGTAAAAAAAGTAATTTTCCAGATTTTTCATAGTTTATTTTGTAATTTTTAGTAATTTAATTAGTTTTTAATAGTTTAAAATTCATAAAAAATAGAAAAACAATCAGAAAAATATAAAAATAGTTTTGAAAATTCTTTTTTGTTATTTTAGATTTTTCCAAGTCATAATTTTATTTTTCTAGGTTTATTTCCTATTTTCTTGTAATTTAGGTTATTATTAATTAGTTAAAAATAGTTTTTAATTAATAATAATTAGATAAATAGTTATAAAAATAATTTTCTTTTTCTTAAAATTTTCTTATATCATTAGGTTTGTAAAAATATCATTTTCATATTTTTAGGATTAATATTGTGTAAGTTTCACGTTTTTATTTGTACGTCGCGTAGTTTTTAAATTCAGTTTTATAAAAACATAAAACCAAAAACATCAGTTTAAAATTAGTGATAGCGTTTATTTAATATAGTTAATCTTTTTAATTTCCTTTAATTTTCATTTAAGTCGCTGTAATTTAGTAATCTTTTCTTTAGGTATAAATAACTCAAAATCCTTACTGATCACTATCCTTAGTGATTATTCGACATCTGATTGTGTTAAACACCAGTCATCCTCCGTGGGACTTAACGACCCGGGAATCCACTGTATTCTCCTGATCTAAATTGCAATTGGTGTTTGAGCTGTTTTAAGTTCCTTACGGCTGGTCATTCACAAGTGGCTAGCCTGCGTGAGAAAACTTGACGGTTTTGCACCAATCAAATTTTGGCGCCGCTGCCGGGGATCGAACCCGGGTCACCCGCGTGACATGCGGGAATACTTACCACTATACTACAACCGTGACTGAGGAACGTCTACCACCACCACCACCTGCCATAATGGCAGAAGACAAGCCGATGAATGAGCTTCTCCAAGCACCCATCGAGGGTTACGGAGATGCTATTGTTGTCCCAGCCATCGTGGCTGATACTTTTGAGCTCAAAACCGGGTTACTTAATCTAGTAACCCAAAGCCAATTCTATGGTTTTGAGCGGGATGATCCTCATGCACACATTCGATGGTTTAACAAGATTGCATCTACCATCAAGTACAAGAATGTCCCACATGAAGCTATCAAGCTTCTTCTGTTCCCATTTTCTCTAGAGGGACAAGCCCGGAATTGGCTTGAGAAACAACCCCCTCGTTCCATTGAGACATGGGAAGATCTTGTCACAAAATTTGTGAACGAATTCTATCCTCCATCCCGAACTACAAGTCTTAAGAATGAGATAATGAAATTCTCTCAGAGATTTGATGAATCATTCGGGGAGGCATGGGATCGTTACAAAGACTTGCTCCGCAAGTGTCCGCATCATGGTTTTACCGAGTTAATGCAAATGGATACTTTCTACAATGGTCTGAACCAGACTAATCAAGACTCTTTGAATGCCTCCGCGGGAGGTAATTTCTTGAGCAAGACCACAAAAGAAGCCTTGCAAATCATTGAAAACAAGTCCCAGGTCCGTCCTTTCCGCACAAAGACATATCATACTGAGTCTAATGCTGGACCTTCTACTTCATCTCCCGTGAGTACATCTAGCACCGATGCTAAGATTGACAAACTCACGGATATTGTTCAGGCTTTGGTTCTTGCTAACCAAAAGAAAGTCACTTTCACACAAGCACCATCATATGGTGAAGTGAAGAAAGTTGAAGTTTGTGTTACTTGTGGTGGTCCTCATGCATACTACAACTGTACTGCCACCGATGGTAGTCCGTTTGAAGCTAATGCTATAGCCGGTACTTCAAATCAAGGAGGTAATCAATACCGTCCTCAAAATGAACCAAACTACCGAGCTAACACTTATCAGGCACCACCCGGTTTCAACCAGAATCCTAACCGGAATCAGAACCAACCAAGAATGAACCAAGGTTATCAAAACCAAGGTAATTTCTATTCCGGACCCAATCAAGGTTTCCAACATCAAGGAAATCTTAATCAAAACACTTACAATCGAGGGAATCAATTTCAGGGGAATATGAATCCTAATCAAGGGAATTCTGGCTATAACCAGAACATACCACCTCAAATTATCCCTCCACCTTCTCCTGTATCAACATCTGATGAGCTTTTAAAGCAATTCATAAAGACTCAAGAGGAG
This sequence comes from Chrysanthemum seticuspe, assembly GCA_019973895.1. Taxonomy (NCBI): domain Eukaryota; kingdom Viridiplantae; phylum Streptophyta; class Magnoliopsida; order Asterales; family Asteraceae; genus Chrysanthemum; species Chrysanthemum seticuspe. The sequence continues at coordinate 157,253,665 of BPTQ01000008.1, read as the reverse complement.
ACAAACAGGGTGTTGGTCAGTCAGATCGCTGAATTAAAGAAGTCTTTAAATGATCGACCCTCGGGCTCAGGTACTTTACCTAGCAACACGATCGCTAATCCGAGGGGCGATGCAAAGGCGATCACAACCAGAAGTGGTACTTCATATGATGAACCTGCTATTCCTACTACCTCTTCTTCTTCTCCCCCGAAGGTAGTGGAAAGTGAACCTGAGGCAACAAAGGACAAGGAACTTCCTACTAATAACGGAAGTACCAGCAATGTCCATCCTCAGGTTGTCCAGAAACCAAAATCCAATCCAGGAGTTGTTTTTGAACCTCCTGTAGCTCCAGTTGGTAACCCCAAATCCAAATATTCTATTCCTTACCCATCACGTTTACATGAGCAAAAGCTCCGCGAGAAAGCCAGTCAACAAATGGAAAAATTCTTTCAAATTTTCCAAGAACTTCATTTTGACATAAGCTTCGCGGATGCTATCATGTTGATGCCCAAGTTTGCATCAACTCTCAAACACATGTTAAGCAACAAGGAAAAGCTGTTTGAAATGGCTAAAACTCCTCTGAACGAGAACTGCTCTGCAGTTATCTTGAAGAAGCTTCCCGAGAAGCTTGGAGATCCTGGAAAATTTCTCTTACCTTGTGTATTTCCAGGAATGGTTGAATGCTTTGCCTTAGCCGATCTTGGTGCAAGCATAAACCTGATGCCTCATTCAGTATGGAAGAAACTTTCTCTTCCGGACCTTACTCCTACATGCATGACTCTCGAGCTTGCAGATCGTACCATATCCCGTCCTCTTGGAATTGCCGAGGACGTATTTGTGAAAGTAGGAAAGTTCCATTTTCCAGCTGACTTTGTAGTTGTTGATTTCGATGTTGATCCACGGGTTCCTCTCATTGTTGGAAGAGGATTCCTGAGAACGGGCCGTGCTCTCATTGATGTATTTGAGCAAGAAATCACATTACGTGTTGGTAATGAAGCTGTCACCTTTAACCTTGATCAAACTTCGAGGTACTCCGCAAACTATGATTCTGAGTCGGTTAACCGAATAGATATCATTGATGTTGCTTCTGAAGAGTACTCTCAAGAAGTTCTTGGTTATTCTCATAATTCTGTGAGTGGGAATCCCACCACATCTTCTCAACCTATCATAGCCAATTCTACTCCTTCTCTCACTCCGTTTGAGGGAAGCGACTTCATCTTGGAAGAGATTGAAGCATACTTGGCTAGTGATTCTGTTCCATGGGAAATTGATCACGCTCCAATTGACATCGAGGGGGACATACTTCTCATTAAGAAGTTGCTTAAAGATGATCATTCATCAAACCCTCATACTAGTGATGCAATTCCGGAAGAGATTAATCACCATGAGATTAATCCAGAGGGAGATATTCTTATTCTTGAGAAGTTGTTAAATCAGGACACTTCTCCTCCTCTCCCTCCCGTCAAACTTCATAACAAGGAAGTCAAGTCAGTTGAGAAAACTGAAGAATTTCCTGAAGTCGAACTTAAGGACTTACCGCCTCATCTTGAGTATGCATTTCTTGAGGGTGATGATAAATTACCTGTCATTATTGCTCGAGATTTGAGTAAAGATGAAAAGACTGCTCTCATAAAGGTCTTGAAGTCACACAAGCAAGCAATTGCTTGGAAACTCTCCGACATTAAGGGTATCAACCCTGAGTTTTGTACTCACAAAATCTTAATGGAGGATGACTTCAAACCAGCAGTTCAACATCAGAGAAGAGTAAATCCAAAAATCCATGATGTTATCAAACAGGAGGTTATCAAACTTCTTGATGCAGGATTGATTTACCCAATCTCAGATAGTCCTTGGGTTAGCCCAATTCATTGTGTTCCAAAAAAGGGTGGCATAACTGTTGTCACGAATGAAGAAAACGAGTTAATTCCAACTCGATTGGTTACGGGATGGCGTGTCTGTATTGACTATCGTAAGTTGAATGACGCCACCCGTAAAGACCATTTTCCTCTACCCTTCATGGACCAGATGCTTGAGAGATTAGCAGGGAATGAGTACTATTGTTTCCTTGATGGTTTCTCAGGTTACTTTCAGATCCCCATTGATCCACAGGATCAAGAGAAGACCACATTCACCTGCCCATACGGAACTTTTGCCTACAAACGTATGCCTTTTGGCTTATGTAATGCTCCTGGCACGTTCCAACGATGTATGATGGCTATATTCCACGACATGATCGGGGAAACAATGGAAGTGTTTATGGATGACTTCTCAGTCATTGGGGATTCATTTCAGACATGTCTCTCCTATTTAGACAAAATGCTTAAAAGGTGTGAAGACACCAATCTATGTCTAAACTGGGAGAAGAGCCACTTTATGGTCAAAGAAGGCATAGTCCTTGGCCATAAGATTTCAAAAAACGGGATTGAGGTCGATAGAGCAAAAGTTGATGTTATTGCTAAACTGCCTCATCCTACTACCGTCAAAGGTATTAGGAGTTTTCTTGGTCATGCCGGGTTTTATCGTAGATTCATACAAGATTTTTCTAAAATCGCTCGGCCTATGACCCATCTTCTTGAAAAAGAAGCTCCTTTTATCTTCTCTCCTGAGTGCGTCGAAGCTTTTGAAACACTAAAGAAAAATCTTACGGAAGCACCCATTCTAGTTGCCCCCGACTGGGATTTACCCTTTGAGCTCATGTGCGATGCAAGTGATTTTGCTATTGGTGCAGTCTTGGGGCAACATAAAACCAAGCATTTTCAGCCTATCCACTACGCAAGCAAAACTATGACTGAAGCTCAGACCCATTACACCACTACAGAAAAAGAATTATTAGCTGTGGTGTATGCGTTTGAAAAGTTTCGGCCATACCTCATCTTGACCAAATGCGTGGTGTATACGGATCACTCGGCTCTCAAATATCTCTTTGCAAAACAAGATGCAAAGCCGAGATTGCTCCGTTGGGTTCTCCTCCTACAAGAATTTGATATCATTATACGTGATAAAAAAGGAGCTGAGAACCTGGCTGCTGATCATCTGTCCCGATTAGAGAACCCTCACCAAGATGTTTTCGAGAAAAAGGAAATAAATGAAACATTTCCTCTCGAAACACTCAATGCGGTTTCTTTTCGTGGAGACTCTTCTACCCCATGGTTTGCTGACTTTGTAAATTACCATGCGGGTAACTTCATAGTGAAAGGGATGTCGTCCCAACAGAAGAACAAATTCTTCAAAGATGTTAAACATTACTTCTGGGACGACCCCTACTTGTTTAAAATTTGCGCGGATCAAGTCATCTGGCGATGTGTGTATGGTCAGGAAGCTATTGACATTCTCAAAGCTTGCCATGATGGACCTACTGGGGGACATCATAGCCCCAACTACACCGCCAAGAAGGTGTTTGATTCCGGATTCTATTGGCCCACAATTTACAAGGATGCCCACGAATTTTTCAAAGCCTGTGACGCTTGTCAACGTCACGGGAATATCTCACAAAGAAATGAAATGCCGTAAAACGCCATTCAAGTGTGTGAGATCTTTGACATCTGGGGCATTGACTTTATGGGGCCATTTCCTTCTTCTCGCGGTAATAAGTACATACTCGTGGCCGTTGACTACTTGTCAAAATGGGTTGAAGCTAAGGCTTTGCATACCAATGATGCCCGAGTTGTTGTGAAATTCTTGAAATCTCTCTTTGCTAGGTTTGGAACTCCACGAGCCATAATCAGTGATCGTGGTACGCATTTCTGCAATGACCAGTTTGAAAGAGTCATGCAGAAGTATGGTGTAACTCACCGTCTCTCTACTGCGTACCACCCCCAAACTAGTGGGCAAGTGGAAGTTTCCAACCGGGGGATTAAAAGAATTCTGGAGAGGACGGTTGGCGAAAACCGTGCCTCTTGGTCGGATAAGCTAGATGACGCACTCTGGGCCTTTCGTACATTACCAATTTTGATAATATTACCAATTGTGACCCCCTGTCAATACCCATTTTGGACTGCCTGGTCAACAAAAGTCAAAAGCAGCAAATACCCGCCCACCACTGTTCTTCTTCCACCTCCCCTCTGCTACCCACTTGCCTGCTCCCTCCTCCCATCACCTCACCTTTTCCACCACCCTCATCATCATCAACCCCCCACAATTAATGCCACCCCCCCTACCTGCAAATTCAGAACCCTACAAGTCAAACCACCTTTCCCGCCAAAAATATAAAAATGGCCAAAATATGCAAAACTCAACCATTGGTCGAATTGAAAGGTGGGATCTGCTCAGAAGGCCACGTGGAAGGATTTTGGAGCATAAAAGAGAGAGGAAGTGCAGAGAAGAAAGAAGTCTTTAGTTTTTTAAATTTTTTGTATGTCGTATTTCTCTTAAATGTTTTAATTAGCTTTTCAATTTGTATTTTCAAGCTTTCTGATATTGGAACTAAGTTATTTAGTTAATGTAATTCAGTTTGAGCCTTTAAATCAAAGTTTCATTTCAGTTTCAAATCTTATGTACACTGTTTAAAATTTCAAACTTAAACTCTTGTGTCCAAAGCTTCAATAAGCTTTATTTAAGCTAAAACAAACTTATTTAAGCTTAAGATAGCTTTTTGTAAGCTTGTTATTCAGTTTCAATCAATATTTGGTTTTGGTCAACAGAAGTCAACTATAAGTTCAAGCAGGTTGGAATTGGATAATGGTTGTTGCAGAGATGGATTTGAGTTAGTTTTGGATTAGATTAGTGGTAATGGTTTTGGTTTAAGCCTCACAATTAGCCTGGTCAATTGTAAGTTTGATTCTCATTTTCCATTTTTTTTACTCAGTTGCACTTTATGTTTGTGTTTGTATTTATGGACATTGAATGGTTTAAACCTGTTTAAATAGTAGTAATTAGGTTAACTCAAGTCATATTAAGTAATGGTTTGTGCTAGTTCAGTGGTTTGCTCAACTTAGCATCAATACAGTTGTCAAAAAGGGTGTTTGGATCAAGTGATTAAGCTGTGTTAAAGGTGTATTCAGTAGTTAGAATCTGTTGGTTCTTACTTGTTAAGTCTATTTGCAATCATATCTGTCTAATTTTGTGCCTGTAAAACAAACAAAAGTCAAAACATCACTTAATCTGTCTCACTGTTTCCACTGTTGTGATTTTGGATTATCAGATTCTTGTTTTATGCTTGAAATTCATAGAGATAACTTGCATTAGTGTCATTTCATCATTATATAACATAATCAGTCCTCAAAGTGGAATCAAAGATCATTTTGGTCAAAGTTTCTCAACTGCTTCAAAAGTCAAAACAGTGAAAACCCAGTTTTAAGCTAACCTGAGTTGATTTTTAATGAGTTCATTATTGGTTCAAAACAAGTGAGATCTTTGGTTTTAAAAACTTCATCAGGTCTATTTTCTTATAGTCATTTTTGCATAATTTTATTAATTTTGTAAAAGCTTTAAATAAGCTCATCAAGCAGGGCTTATATGCCCTGCTCACAAGCTCAGTCAGAGCTGAGCTTTTATCCAGTTCTTGCAGAGCTTGTTCCAAGCTCCACAGAGCTTCTCCAGGTCTGCTTTTTGGTTTGAAGGAAGCTAGCCAGGCCTAGTACAGTTTCCAACTTTTGTTTTTCAATTTAAGCTTATTGATAAGCAAGTGCTTAAGCTCAAAGTAGCACCCTCAAAACTGCTTTTTAGCCTAAACTCAAATCAACCAAATCTTGGTAATCAGCTTAAAAGAGGTTAAGGGTGGTTGAAATTAGTTGCATTTGGATACTTTTAGCATTTCATAGCTTCTGTGTTAAGTTGGTAGCTTGTGGTGATCATTTGGCTTATTCAAGTGCTTATTTCATAAGCACTAGCATAGCAGTTTCAATTTCCTCCACACAACACCATATTTTTATATTTTTCCTAGATTCATAATATCATTTTAGAGTTTTCCTGAATTTTTCACATTTTTCCATAACAGTTTGCTATTTTTCTTAATTAAAAACAGTTTTTAGGCCATTTTAAATAGCTTTTAATACAATTAAATCAGAAAAAGTTCAAAAAAATAATTTTTCAATTTTCTTAGGTTTAGATAAATATAAAAAGTAAAAAAAGTAATTTTCCAGATTTTTCATAGTTTATTTTGTAATTTTTAGTAATTTAATTAGTTTTTAATAGTTTAAAATTCATAAAAAATAAAAAAACAATCAGAAAAATATAAAAATAGTTTTGAAAATTCTTTTTTGTTATTTTAGATTTTTCCAAGTCATAATTTTATTTTTCTAGGTTTATTTCCTATTTTCTTGTAATTTAGGTTATTATTAATTAGTTAAAAATAGTTTTTAATTAATAATAATTAGATAAATAGTTATAAAATTAATTTTCTTTTTCTTAAAATTTTCTTATATCATTAGGTTTGTAAAAATATCATTTTCATATTTTTAGGATTAATATTGTGTAAGTTTCACGTTTTTATTTGTACGTCGCGTAGTTTTTAAATTCAGTTTTATAAAAACATAAAACCAAAAACATCAGTTTAAAATTAGTGATAGCGTTTATTTAATATAGTTAATCTTTTTAATTTCCTTTAATTTGCATTTAAGTCGCTGTAATTTAGTAATCTTTTCTTTAGGTATAAATAACTCAAAATCCTTACTGATCACTATCCTTAGTGATTATTCGACATCTGATTGTGTTAAACACCAGTCATCCTCCGTGGGACTTAACGACCCGGGAATCCACTGTATTCTCCTGATCTAAATTGCAATTGGTGTTTGAGCTGTTTTAAGTTCCTTACGGCTGGTCATTCACAAGTGGCTAGCCTGCGTGAGAAAACTTGACGGTTTTGCACCAATCATGCACCCTTAAACCCCACACATTTTCTTTTCTTTTTTTCATTTATTTAAACGCATTTAAATAAATCAACACATTTAACTAAAATTATCATTAAAGTAAACTAGTTTGGTCCAAAATATTTGAGTTAATTTTTAATTTCTGGACACCCTTATGCTATAACGAAGTAATCGAATACTTGTATGTGAAAACATGAGGAATTTTCAAATGCTTACTCTTATTTTGGTGTTTACCAAGGGACAAATCCCCAACATCCATCTAGTTTAATCTAATGGTGAGGATAAACCTAAGATTTAATATGGAAACCTAAGTCCATGTTTTTTTTTCTCATTTTTCTTTGTCTTTTTGTCTTTCTTATTTTTAACAATTTTTTTCTTTTTACTTTTTTTTTTAAATTCACGTTTTTATTAAAAATCATGTTTTTTTTTTTGTTTTTTTTGTTTTTTTGTTTTTTTTAATTCAAGTTTTTTTTTCCGCTTTCATACGTTTTCATCTGTATTCATATGTTTTCGTTCGTTTTTATACGTTTTCGTCCGTGTTCATATATTTTTATCATTTTTTTACGTTTTCTTCTGTTTTCAGACGTTTTCGTCTGTTTTCATCCGTTTTCGTACGTTTACATCCATTTTCGTACGTTTTTGTACGTTTTCGTCTGTTTTTAGACATTTTTGTCCGTTTTTACGTTTTCGTCAATTTTTAGACATTTTCGTATGTTTTCAGACGTTTTCGTCCGTTTTTATACGCTTTCGTCTGTTTTCATACGTTTTCATCTGTTTTCTTACGTTTTCGCCCGTTTACGTCCGTTTTCATATTTTTTCGTCTGTTTTCTTACGTTTTCATTTGTTTTCATACGTTTTTGTTCATTTTCTTACGTTTTCGTTCGTTTTCATACATTTTCGGCCGTTTTCTTTCGTTTTCGTCCATTTTACATACGTTTTCAGACGTATTTTTATGCTTTCACACGTTTTCCTCTGTTTTCTTACATTTTCGTCCGTTTTCTTACGTTTTCGGGCATTTTCATCCATTTTCATACGTTTTTATATGTTTTTTAGCTTTTCATGTATTTTCGTCCGTTTTTAGACGTTTTCGTCTGTATTTTTACGTTTTCATGTATTTTCGTCCGCTTTTTATACGTTTTCGTCCGTTTTTAGACGTTTTCATACGTTGTCATCCGTTTTTTTACGTTTTCATCCATTTTTAGACGTTTTCGTCTGTTTTCAGACGTTTCCATCCGTTTGTATACGTTTTCATACATTTTCATCCGTTTTTATACGTTTTTGTCTGTTTTATACGTTTTGTCTGTTTTCAGAATTTATTGTCCGTTTTCATACGCTTGTATACGTTTTTTATTTGATTTAATACGTTTTTGTCCGTTTTCATTTTTATATTTGTAAGTGACACTTATTTATCTCTTGTGATATAACACTGTAAGGAAGATGAAAAGTATTACATTCTTCATCATGTATGTGTTATCAGTTGTGATACTCAACTAAGATTGTGATGGTTATGTTTTTGAAAATATTTAGGAAGATTTTTGTGTTTTATGATATTATGAAATATTAGAAAAGTTGTTCAACTGAAAACAAGAGATGTTATGATACTTTTGTTAGACTTGTGGTGGGTTTTTCTATTTAATTGATACATTGTGCATGTTTCGATAGGTTTTATAGCGAGATTTGAAAATAAATATTTATTGTTGAATCAGCAAACTAAATAAACTATGGTTGAAGATAGCACACATCTTTACAAACAAACTGAGGAAGCTCAGACACTTGTGATATCACAGGTGATATCACCTCACTTGTGATATCACACGTGATATCATGTGTGATAACACCGTTGATATCACATGTGATATCATGTGTGATATTACCGGTGATAGCATGTGTGATATAATAGTTTATATCACTTGTGATATTACCAGTGATATCACTTGTGATATCACCTGTGATATCATGTGATATCACCTGTGATATCATGTGATATCACAAGTGAGGTGATATCACATGTGTTTGAGCTTAATCAGTTTGTTTATAAAGATGTGTGCTTTCTTCAACCATAACTTCTTTAGTTTGCTGATATAACCATAGATATTTTTAAATTCCGCTATAAAACCTATCGAAACATGCACAATGTATCCATTAAATAGAAAATCTCACTACAAGTCTAACAAAAGTTTCATAACATCTCTTGTTTTCAGTTAAACACCTTTTCTAATATTTCATATTATCATAAAACACAAAAATCTTCCTAAATATTTTCAAAAACACAAATAAGAAAAATGAACAGAATCATCACAGTAATATAATAAGTGATGTTTATTATCATTTCTTTCATATATACTTGGTAAAATACTAAATTCTTATCACATTTGGTATGAATTTAATATTTCACATTCTTAGTTGAGTATCACAACTGATACACATATATGATGAAGAGTGTGATACTCTTCATCTTTCTTACAGTTTTATATCACAAGAGATAAATAAGTGTCACTTAATAATATCAAAATGAATAAAAGGAAGCAGACTATGAAAATAGAGACTTGTCATATTATCAAAATAAAACAAGTATTGCATTAAATTAGCATTTTTTTGAACAAAATAAGAATTCACCTAAAGAGGACTTTAACCCTTTTATTTCTACTAAGAGTATAATATCACAAGTGATAGATAACATTGGTTGCATTAAAAAAATATGCGCTTGTCAATTGTGATGAAAGGAACAAAAACTATCTTGTAACTGAAATTATAAAAATATTAGAAAATGGATAGGTGATAATATATAAAAATATACAGAGCAATGAAATATTTCAGGTGATATTGAAGGTTAAAAAAACATACTTGTTTGTTTATGAAATACCACAAATGATATTAGACATAAATTTTTTTTTTTTTTTTTTTTTATAAAATATCACAATTGTTATTAGACATATAATATAATAAAGTTAAATAATAAGCATGAAAACGTATAAAAATAGACGAAAACGTATAAAAAGACTGCAAAAACGGACGAAAACGTATGAAAAGGGACAAAACGTATAAAAACGAATGAAAACGTACAAAACGTCTGAAAACGGATGAAAATGGACAAAAAGTATGAAAACGGACGAAAAAGTCTGAAAATAAACGAAATCGTCTAAAAATGGACGAAAACGTAAAAAAATGGACGAAAACGTAAAAAAATGGATGAAAACGTATATAAACCTATGAAAACCGATGAAAACGTATAGAAATGGACGAAAACGTCTGAAAACGTATAAAAACGGACGAAAGTACATGAAACCGTAAAAAAACAGACGAAAACGTATGAAAATGGACGAAAACGTATGAAAACGGACGAAAACGTAAGAAAATGGACGATAACGTATGAAAACGGACAAAAACGTAAGAAAATGGGCGAAAACGTCTAAAAACGGATGAAAACGTATGAAATGGACTAAAACGTATATAAACCTATGAAAACGGATGAAAACGTATAAAAACGGACGAAAACGTTTGAAAACAGACGAAAACGTATAAAAACTGACGAAAATACATAAAAACGTAAAAAAACGGATGAAAACGTATAAAAATGGACGAAAACGTATGAAAAAGAATGAAAATGTAAGAAAATAGACGAAAACGTATGTAAACGGTATGAAAACAGGCGAAAACGTAAGAAAATGGACGAAACAGATGAAAACGTATGAAAACAGACGAAAACGTATGAAGGCGAAGAAAAAAAAAACGCGAATTATAAAAATCGTGAATAACGTGAATTAAAAAAAAAAAAAAAAAAGAAAAAACTTTCATTTATTAAAAAACGTGAATTCTTAAAAAAATACAAAAAAAAAAAAGTGAATAAAAAAGAAAGACAAAAAAACAAAAAGACAAGAAAAAAAACATGGACTTAGGTTTAAGTATTAAATCTTAGGTTAATCCCTACCATTAGATCAAACTAGATGAAAGGTGAGGATTTGTCCCTTGGTAAGCATGAAATTTTAAGTAAGCAAAATAAAGTGCCTCGTGAAAACATATATATAATTATTAACCAACTTATTAACCTAACATAATCAATTTTTATTACAAAAAAAACCAGGCAAATATACATTCATATAACAACTTTGAAAAAACTAGCCCATTAAATATACGTAGTCTTCTGAAATCCATGAACAATTAGCCCATTAGGAATACTAGCAGGGTACCCAACGGGCGGGTACTCTAAAATAAAATTTTCCGGTAAATCATGTATTTTAGTTTATTATGTTTTTTTTGACAATAAATTTACGGATATCTAGAATTTCATTTAGCCCGTGCCCGTTCGGACTCGAGCCCGTTGGCCCGCGCCCGTTTGGCCCGTGCCTGTTCGGGCTTAAGCCCATTTTGCCCGTTGCCCGTTCGGCCTTTAATATTTGTATAATGTGCTTTATTATTTGTATTAGTGACATTTAATGCATGGTACCCGCGCATTGCAACGGCAGGTACCCTGAAATAAAATTTTCAAGTGAATCATGTATTTTAGTTTATTATGTTCTTTTTGACAATAAATTTACGGATTTCAAGAATTTCGTTTAGCTTGTGGCCGTTCGAGCTCGAGCCCGTTTGGCCTGCGCCTGTTCGGGCTCAAGCACATTTGAGCTGTTGCTCATTCGGGCTTGAATATTATTTGTGTTAGTGACATTTTATGTAGGAATTGTGTTTAATTTAGTTGTACAATATGTTTGATAATTTGTACTACCTCCGTCCCAAAATTATAGTCCCCTATTGATTTTTTCGGTCTTTCTTTATTAACTTTGACCTTAAATATTTTTGTTTGTGTTATACAATAGTTGATGAAAAATACATTTAAAATACAATTCATTCATATAACTTGCATCAAGTATTATATAACACAAACAAAACTATTTAAAGTCAAAGAGTATTTATTATGTTAGGGGTTTTTTTTTTTGAACATCGTGTTAGGGGTATTTTAATAACTGTATTAATTGTATTTATTGATCAATTAATTAATTGACTATATTAAATAGCATTAATGTGGTGCTTTATTTTTTTTAATATGTGCATTGAAGTAGTGTACGCTATGCTTCTTGTCTTGTACGTCTGAAAATTATATGCATTAAAGTGTTGTACATTATGCTTCTTTTCTTAATTATATGAATTACTAATTATAGTAACATGTGTAGGCTTATATTTTTAAGACTTCTTTTTATAGGAAGTCCTAAATACATTATTATGTAGTATAGATAACAACTTTAAATAAACACACATATTTACCATAATTGACATTTCACCCTAGTTTCTCCCAACACATATGCGGTCACACATTTTTCAACTACCTTATCACTCCAAGCAGCCACAAAACACTTAATCACGTCCTTCCTTATTTCTCTATATCTTTTATTTCGTCCTCCCACTGTTTTTTCTTTCTACAACAACAAGAAAAGCTTCCAAATCTTTTATTCACTTATCTTTGCCTAATGTTCACAAGTGAAAGAAAAAAAACGGGAAAACGCGACCCAAGGTACCCTCCTCGCGCTGTCCCGTCGCGTTTTCCGGGACCATTTGGGCTGGTCGTGACGGCACAAGACGCGAAAACTCGAGGCTTGGTGTGGTTGTGGCGTGCTCGGGTGGCGTTTTCGGGGAAAACGTGAGGCTTGGCGCAGGGTACCCGGCCCTCTAATAAGATAGTGTGATTAAGTATTTCGTTACATATAAAACATAAACTAATTAAAATGTAATTTAAAAATATTGTAATATGCGATAATTTAATTTAAAGAATAATTTTTAAAATGTATCAAAGAACGTATAAAACTATTTTGTGAAATTGAAAAAGAAATTATAGAAAACTAGAAGGGGGGTTGAATAGTTTACCAATTAAAAACTTTGTTTTGAAACTTATTAAAAGATCAATTGATATTGATCTTTGTATATGTAGATGAAATATGCAAGTAATATGTAAAGAGTAAATAAGGAAAGAAATGATCAAACCACAACAAGTTGTTTATAGTGGTTCGGTCTACAAGGACTCTATTTCCTTGCCCTACTCCACTCCCCGAGTCTCACACTCGAGAGTTTAACTTCACTAGTCAACAAGCTCCTTTCACCGGCGGAGAAAACCTTTACACTTCGCTTACACTATTTCCGACACTAAGCTAGATGTCGAGTTCTTTCCAAGGGTACAACTACTCCCACACACAATGTATTTTGAGGACTAAAATACTAACCACTCACACTCACAAGATTATGATGGTTTAATACAACAATGAAGTATGAATTAACACTAGATCATACAACACTAAACAAACAAGACTTCCAACTTCTCGTTTGAAGCTTGAATGTAACTTGATCTTCTTTGCTACAAAAGAGATCAATAATATGATATGAAACTGAGTTAGAAAGGTTAGAGAGAAGATATGTATGAAAGTATAGTGGAAAGGGATGAAAAACAACTTGGCTTGGCATTGCTATTTATAGCCAAAATGGACAGGAGCGTCCACGGACCACGGAACCCTTAAAAGGGTTCCGCCCGTGTACCAAATTGGTACCGTGGGGTTCTGACAGCCAAGATATCAAATCATGCTAAAGTCAACTATATCTAAGTGAGATTGTGCAAGATATGAAGAGTACAAATCCACACAAAATATCTAATGAAATCTTCCAATGATTTCCATGATGCATAACATGATGTCATATGTTGTATTTCTATTTTTAGAAATATGCAAGTACTTAAGTAGTGTTTGGTTTTAAGAACCTAACACATTCTAAAAACTACTATCATACATAATGATTAGAGTCATATCAAGATGTCACTAATCACAAATGTAAATGCTTGAATGATGAATATATTGTTTGAAAAAGCTTGTTTTAATATCTATTAAACTTGACAAGCTTTAAGCTTTTATAAATTAAATTTACTTTTGTCGTTAACAAAACTTAGGCAAAGATCAAAAATATAAATAACGTTTAATGACGATATTTGTATTAACAATCTCCCCCTTTTTGTTGAGGACAAAATATAAATTTTATTTTTATAAAAGATATAAAGTTTGTGCAAGAGTTATAAAAATATTAGTTTTAGAACTTGAAAAGAGAATGATAATGCAAGTGTATGATGTTTGACTTTTTATGAAAGTCAAAGTATTCACTAGTTGATGCATGATGTTGACTTTTTCAGAAAGTCAAAGTATGCAGTTGACTTTTTAAAGAAAAGTCAAGTATTACCAATGATGTATCCTGTTTGACTTTTTCAGAAAGTCAATATATAATCAAGTTCCTATATTTTCTCCCCCTTTTTGTCTCAACAAAAAGAAGTGGCGATGCGGAATGTAATGAGTCCGAGCCATTATCTCCCCCTTGATCAAAGCTCCCCCTAAATTGGGTGCTTAATGGGAAGATACATGGATTGTGAAAATAAAGCTACAAAAAAAATGTTAGTAATAATAATCATTCACAAGCATTTGCAAACACTATGTAAAAGCACAAACACTATAATAAAAACACCATTCATTTGTTAAAATTTTCATGAATAAAGATCATGAAATGGGAACACAATGATGTGTTTTAGTACAAGAAAAAGAAAATAATCCTAAGAAAAGAAGAACTAGAAATGCTAATCTATGACCATCCTAGTTAGATGGTGGATGAGAAAGAGCATTGAGGCACTCAAGGATATGATTGAGGATGAACCTCATTTCTTCTTGGAAGTCATGGACCATAACCCGGGTCCTTTCCATGGTTTGGGCCGTTTGCTCACAAGTTGAGCAACCATGCCTAGGAGGGTAGAATGTTTGGGGAGGTTGTGGTGGTGGAATGGTAGATGTGTTGGTGGTGTTGGGAATGTTTGGGGTGGTCATGATGGAGGCAAGCAAAGCATTTTGCATTTGCATAGTCTCACTTAAGTGAGAATCCACCATGCCTTTGAATTGGTGGAGGTTGTGGAGTTCCGCTTGAATCTCCTCTCTAGTGGGATTGGCATCCCACATGCACTCCTCAATGTCCTCAAGATGAGGGGACATTGATGTTGGGAGTGGATGATCCCCATACAAAGGACCATGAATGTCTTTGTAAATGGGGTGGAAGAGAAGAGGTTTTGGCCCTAATGGGGCGTTTGGGTCAAAAGATGACCTTGGTGATTCATGAGCTATTTGCTCAATTGTGCCAAAAGATGGCAATGGTGGTGGATGATTTGGCCTAGGAGGCAAGTCATCCAAGTCCTCCAAGAAAGGATGTGGTGAAGTTGGTGGAGTGGAGAATAACTCCATAGGCATGAGAGTAGGAGACCTGGTGGTGAAGGTGGTGAGGGTGTTTTGGATGTTTGGATGGGTGCCGGTGGAGGTGAAGTTGGTGTTTTTGTAGGTGGTGGAGTTGTGATCACAATGTGTGATTGATTTGGTGTAGCCAAGGTGAGACTTGTATCATCTCGGATGGGAGATGAGATTGTGAGTGGAGAAGACTCGGATGAGGAGCTAAGGTTAACGAAGCAACAAGGTCTTACGCTAATTCTAGCGGTCTTCTTGCAAGGTTTTGGAGATGATTTTGTCATTTTTGACTTGGGTTTTTCTTTGCTAGATGATAGTAAGAATGAAGAAGGTGTGAGGATGATCATGGTAAAACCTCTCAATTTATAGAAGTGAAAAATTATGGATAAATGTGTTTGATTTGATGTTAAACCATTGAAAAGATGAGGTTCCTAATGATTTGGAAGTGGGTTGAATGCTAGTCATATCACCCAAGTCAATCCATACAAGAGAGATGAAGTGAAGAAGAAAAGATTTGCAATAAATGTGTTCTAATGAGTGGAATTTCCAAACAATCAGATTTCTCACGGATTTGAAAGTACCAAAAATTTGGTTCCTTCCTTTATGCCAAAGGGCTTGATGAGTGTCTAAATACTCATCATTTTTGTACCATTTAAACTGCAAAAACATCTGAAAACACTCAGAAATGCATCAAAATGATAAAAATATCACAAAAAGTGTTTTATGTGTTTTAAATGCAAAAACATCAAAATCTGGTGAAAAACGTATAAAGTTTGCATAATTGGCAGTTTTAGTCCCCCAAGTTTCAAAAGTTGTCAAAAACAGTCCCTGGTAAAACAAAATAAAGAAAAATGTTATTCAAGGTCCCTGAAATATTTTAACTTGTCAAAAATGGTCCTTGAATAAATCTTTTAAAAAATGGCAGAAAAGGTCCCTGAACTTTTGAAATTGTCAAGTTTGGTCCCTGGAAAATTTGAAATTGTCAAAAATGGTCCTTGTACTATTGGAACTTGGCAAAAGTGATCCTTGTGACAACTATGGAAAATTACAGTTTTGGTCCTTGCATTTTCAGTAATTACAAAAAGGCCCCTATGATTATTAAACCAAACCCTTGTCAAAACTGCCTTGACCCCCTGTCATTAACCCTTTTTGGACCCCCTGTCACTTCCTTTTTGACCCCTTGGTCAACACCCAGTCAAACAACCAATACAGGTTTCCCTCCCACCATGGTTTCCCCTTCCACTTGCTCTGCTAGCTCTGCAACTCTCACCCATCACCTCAAAACCTTACCCTTATCTCTTCCAAATCTCACACTCATCATACCTACACTCTACCCCCCCTGGCACTAATATCTGGTCAAACCACAGGTCAAAGACCCCTTGGCGCCTTTTTCACTTTCTCCCCCACTTGATGCCTGCTACTCCTCTGCATACCTTCTCCCAACACCATCCCATCACCTTATCACCTTCCCCTCAACTCCCCTCATCATCACACCTGTCCACCCCCCCTACTTGCAAAATCAGAGTCCACAGAGGTCAAATTAAGCTTTCCCGCCAAAATGGTTAAAATGTCCAATACACTCTAAACTCTTGTTGGGAATTAAGGTAATCTACTGATTCTGCCGAAGCACAAACTACTGATTCTGCCGAAGCTTAAGTTGAAGAGATTCTGCCGAAGAAGAACTGATGCTGCCGAAGTTATACTTCAGCAGAAGTGATAAAGCAGACAGTGTGTTGCTGCTGAAAGTGGGAACCACGTAGGAGAGATAAGCTCACTTTAGAGTAAAAGTCAGCGCCGTATGTATAGGTTGGCGCCGTATTATGTAGAGCTTACTCAGAATAAACACGATGATTAACAAAACAATATGATTAGTTGCATGCTTGTCTAGTTGCATGCTTAGTCTAGTGTAGTAATAGAAGCGTAAATTGTCAACGCTCATTAGGGTTTCTTGCCTATATAAGAAACCATATTAGTTAGTAATAGATAAGCTTTTCTTAAGTTTCTCAAGTCTTGGATTCTATCCGAAACATAGAGTTTCTATAATCAAAGATCCATAGAGGATCGAAAGTGTTCTTAGTTATTATAACTTGTATTTATTTTCCGCTACAATATCAAGTTGTAGAGATCTTCTATTAGTTTGCTTGTGATTACATCGGCAACACTAACGATCTCCGAGTGCTTAAGATCTATCAAGGTCTTTGTTTCTATCAAGTGGTATCAGAGCCTCGGGAAAGTCTCTACGATACTAAGAACCATTCTCGCCCCCAAACAATCAAACATTCATTCACCATGCCTGGATCCGATAATGAAAATGAAGTCACCAACACAAACAACACCAACACCACCTCCATGCAACAGCTCAGTCTCACAAACAGCAATGGTAAATTCCATTATTTAAAAAGGGAAGAATATGAACTTTGGACTATGAAGATGGAAAACTGGATTTCCAATATTGATTGGAATCTGTGGGAGGTAGTTAAGAAAGGAAATAGTCTAAAGAAGATGATTCCTGACAGAGATGGGAAGTTTATCATGGCTCCACCAAAAACTGCTGAAGAAGTGCTGGCCATGCAGAGAGAGCATAAAGTGAAGACTATTTTGCTTCAAGCCATACCTGAAGATCATCTATGTGATTTTCATCATATGGATGATGCTAAAGATATTTGGATGGCTCTCAAAGCAAGGTTTGGTGGAAATGAAGAATCAAAGAGAATGAGGAAGTCCATGCTAAGACAACAGTTTCAGGACTTCAACATATCAGAAGAAGAAGGTATCCACAAGGGATACGACAGGTTCCATAGGATCTTGAGTCAGCTGAATCAGCTGAATGCTAAACCGGACAATGAAGATTGCAACTCAAAGTTCCTGAGGTCCTTGCCACCATCATGGTTGCATGTTAGTATTGCACTCAAAGCTAAAGGAGGGTTGGACATGCTCACCTTTGATGAGCTATACAACAGACTCAGAACCCTTGAACCAGATGTCAGGACTCCCTACCGTACATCTTCTTCTAACCATGCAGCTTTTGTTGGGACATCTCATTCCAACATGATGGTACAAGCTCCTAGCTCCAACTATTTTCCATCATCTCCTAGTTCCAACTACTTTCCATCATCATCTTCAACTCCCCCTTCACCACATAACCCTCGTCCCACTCCACCAAGCTCTCAAGCTAGATCTAGTAGTGTGATGGAGGATATTCTTCATTCGTTTGTTGCTGACTATGATACTCAGCAGTATCTTGCATATGAAGACTTTGATCAGGTGGACCCTCTTGAAATGGAGGAAATGAAGCTGAAAATGCAGGTGGCTTTGTTGTCAGTGGACATCAAAAGGTTTGAAGAGAAGGCTGGAAGGAAGTTTGTTTTCAAAGGAAAGGAACCAGCTCGCTTTGATAGGGGGAAAGTCAGGTGCTACTCTTGTCATCAGATGGGGCATTTCTCTAGAGAATGCAAGGACAGAAAGAATGGAGATGGAGCCAAATATCTTTCGTATCAGCAGAAACAGAAGGAAGCTGGAGCTTCAGCAGCTCTCCTCACCATGGATGAACAGGTCAACTGGACTGCACATGAACCTGTTAATGAGGAAACTCATGATACTGACAAGGTTGGACTGCTTGCAAAGTGCACTTCGGATGAAAGGCATGATCAGTTTGCCTTAATGGGACTATCTCAGGTACACAATTGTATATTTGGCTGTAGTCTTAGATACAATGAACTTAAGGAAGAATTTGATGCTATGAAACCTAAGTTTGATGCATGTTATATTGATAATGAAGCTCATAAACTTGCATTAAAAACTGTAGAAAGACAAAAAGTATGGTTTCAGAAGAATCAAATAGCTTATGAAGAAAAGATAAAAGTGTTACAGTTTGATCTAGAAGTTGCAAATAATTACTTAAAACTGTCTGAGAAAGCAAAGGATGAAGCTGTGTCTGAGAACCTAGAACTTAAGGCAAAACTAGCTGAAGAAATTGATAGGCATAATGAATGGCAAATGTCTGGTAAAAGCTTAAATAGAATCATCTATACTAGTCAATCTCAGAAATGTCCTATAGGTTTAGGTTTTCAAAAATATGTAGGTCCAGAAGCTAAGTATGATGGGCGTAAACCTACATCAGCAGGGTTAGCTAATTATGTTAAAGAAGGTATAATGCATGCTGTCCCTGGTCCCATTAGAGGTGAGTTCATGCCCACAGACCTATCCATCACTGTTGACTTTGATGGATCACATCACTTATATGGCAAAAAGTCAAAAGACTTGCCAGACCCTGATACCTCATCTAATGATTTTGTCTCTTGCTCTGACAGTGACAATTCATCGGATCAAGGGTCTACTTCCTATGAAAGCTGTGATTCAAATGAGAAGTCTGACCTTCCCAAGCCTGAACCAACACCCAAGCCTGCACCCCAGCCTACTTGTGAGTCCTCTAGGGAAGCTGCTGAGGAATCAACTTCCAAGACAGTTTCTCCTGAAGACTTATCTTTTAAATGTTTTACTAATCAGTCTGTTAAAAACAATTCCGTGAATGTATCTGTTTTAAGTACTTCTGCATGTAATCCAACATCTTCCTATTTGAATAAAACTTCTAAGAAGAAGACATGTTTTGTATGTGGCAGTAAATTTCATTTGATAAAGGATTGTGATTTTTATGAACAAAGATTGGGTGCATGTGCTAATCTCGAGAAACACAAACCTAACTGGACCAATGTTGCTAATATCCCACCTTATGTCCCTCAAGCAGCAAAGACTGACTCTCATTGGAGAGGTTCAGTTAACAGACCATATGTTCAACCCACTAGTTCATTCTTTAAACATGGTTATTGGCCTACATATGTTGACTCTATGTATGCTGGGATGGGATATGGGGGCACTGCTGTGAAGCCCTCAGCAGGTTGTTCTTGGACCAACAAGGGACCAAATTATCAATGGAGGACCAAGAGCAATGGTGGATCCTCTAAAACTTCATGCCCTAAACCTGTGATCCACAAGGCAGGTTCAAGTCAGTAATGACTTGAGCCTCCTCTGAATACTAACTGTTTGTATATATTTTTTTGTTGTTGTTTGTAGGATCATCCCCTTAAGCATAAGAATATTGGTATTGTTGATAGTGGTTGTTCCAGAAGCATGTCTGGGAACAGGGATATGATGCATAATTTTGTCCCTATAGAAGGAGGAGGCAATGTAACGTTTGGAGGAAGTGATGGGAATATCACAGGGAAAGGCACCATAAAAACACCTCATCTGGATTTTGAAAATGTGTATTTTGTTAAGGAACTTCAGCATTTCAACTTGTTCTCTGTTTCACAAATCTGTGACACTAAGAACAAAGTTCTCTTCACTGAGAATGAATGTCTTGTGCTGTCTAAAGACTTCAAACTCCCAGAAGAAACTTCAATTCTACTGAAGGTTCCTCGTACTCACAATTTATACACATTCAACCTTAATGAAGTTCAACCAGGTGGTGACCTCACTTGCTTGGTGGCTAAAGCATCTCTTGATGAGTCCACTAAATGGCATAGAAGAATGGCGCATGTGAATTTCAAGACCATTAACAAACTCTCTAAAATGGGTCTTGTTGAAGGACTTCCCACCAAAGTATTCACAAATGATCACAATTGTGTCGCTTGTAACAAAGGAAAACAACACAGAGCTTCTTACAAAGCTATCAATGCTATGAGCATCATTACTGAACCTCTTCAGTTGCTTCACATGGATCTGTTTGGTCCAACTCAAGTCAGAAGCATTGATCATAAGTTCTTCTGTTTGGTAATCACTGATGGCTATAGCAGATTTTGTTGGGTTTTCTTTCTCAGAACCAAAGATGAAACATCTCAAGTGCTGACTGAATTCATCACTCTTGTTGAAAATCAGTTGAACAAAAAGGTTAAGGGTATTCGGTGTGATAATGGGACAGAGTTCAAAAATGCTATTCTTATAGAACTCTGTGGGTCAAAAGGCATAAAAAGGGACTATAGTAATCCAAGAACCCCACAACAAAATGGGGTGGCTGAAAGAAAGAATAGAACCTTAATAGAGGCTGCTAGATCCATGCTTTCAGACTCTAAGCTGCCCACCATGTTCTGGACTGAAGCTGTTGGCACTGCCTGCTATGTGCTCAACAGGGTGTCCATTACCAGACCACAACTTAAAACCCCATATGAACTTCTCTTTGGAAAGGTTCCTGTCATTCACTACCTAAAACCTTTTGGTTGTCAAGTGACCATTCTGAACACAAGTGATCCGTTGGGAAAATTTGATGAGAAGGCTGATGATGGTTACATTGTGGGTTATTCAGCTCATAGTAAGGCCTACAGGGTGTACAATTTGCAAGCCAAGAAGATAGAGGAGACGTTGAACCTGAGATTTTTTGAAGATAAGCATAACATTCAAGGACAGGGTCATACATGGTCTTTTGACCTTGAATACTTAACTGATTCCTTGGGTTACACTAGACACTTGGCTAATCAGAATACAGGTCCTCAAGACTCTCCAACTAACCATGCAGGTCCCTTTGATGATGACTCTGAAAATGAGTTTGAAGATGATGAGCAACCCATACTTGTGCCTTCTTTCTCTCCTAACAATATTGCAGGTACCACCTCCAAGGATACTGCTGATTTGAGCGATGAAGATGACTCTCATTATGCTGAGGACCTTGCTAGGCTTCAGACTCAAGAATTTGCTGCCACGCTTGAAGCAGAGAAACTGAAAGAAGGGGTAGCTAATGAAGGAGTCAGCAGAAACAACGTGTCTGCTGAAGTTGACTCTGTCACACCCTCCATCCCCAAATCTGCTGAAGGCTATGCTGTTCCTTCTCAAGTATCTTTAGACTTTGGTGAACCCTATACACGCTTTCCAAAACCTTCAGATCTTGGAAATCATCAACCCAAAGCTGGCATCTTCACCTCACCCTCTTATGATGCTGAATTTGAACCAACCATCACTAATCTTGATTCATCCATTGAAGTCAACCCCACTGCTACTCAGAGGATCAATATTGCTCATCCTCAATCCAACATCATAGGTGATCTTCTGGCACCTGTTAGAACTCGAAGGGCTATCACAAGTCCTTAATTTGGACAGATTGCTTTTCTCTCTTATGTCTCTAACCAACAAAGAGACAATCACACAGACTTCAAACATTGTCTGTTTGCCTGTTTTCTCTCTCAAGTGGAACCAACCAGTGTATCTCAAGCTCTTAATGATTCAAGTTGGCTAGAAGCAATGCAAGAAGAGATGCAACAATTTCACAACCAGCAGGTTTGGATCTTGGTTCCACTACCTGATGGCAAATATGCCATTGGGACAAAGTGGGTTCTGAAGAATAAGAGAGATTCTCGGGGTGTTGTGATTAAAAACAAAGCAAGATTAGTAGCACAAGGCTTCAGACAGGAGGAAGGAATTGATTATGATGAAGTGTTTGCCCCTGTTGCCAGAGTTGAAGCAATTCGCATTTTCTTGGCTTATGCTTCTTATATGGGCTTCATGGTGTATCAAATGGATGTCAAAGGTGCTTTTCTGTATGGTGAGATTGAAGAAGAGGTTTATGTCTCTCAACCAAAGGGATTTGAAGACCCAGATCACCCAAATCATGTTTACAAAGTTGTTAAAGCTCTCTATGGCTTACATCAGGCTCCAAGAGCTTGGTATGCTCGGCTTTCATCATTCCTGCTGAAGCATGGTTATAGGAGAGGAGCTATCGATAAAACACTGTTTCTCAAGAAGAATTACTCAGACATCATTCTGGTGCAAGTGTATGTGGACGACATCATATTTGGTTCCACAAACGAAGCTTGGTGCAGGGAATTCGAGGAACTTATGAAGGGTGAATTTCAAATGAGTGCTATGGGAGAGCTTACTTTCTTCTTGGGTCTTCAGGTTCAGCAGAAACAAGATGGCATCTTTATCAGTCAAGATAAATATGTCAGGGACATTCTGAAGAAGTTTGGTATGGAAGGTGTTCGGACTGCCACAACACCTTATGAAGCTCCAAAGACTAAAGCAAATAATGAACCAGATCTACCTGTGAATGTGCATCTGTACAGGTCCATGATTGGTTCATTGATGTATCTGACAGCTTCAAGGCCTGATATTACGTTTGCTGTGAGTGTGTGTTCTCGACATCAAGTCACTCCACTTGCTTCCCATCTCAATGCTGTAAAGAAGATCTTTAAGTACCTCAAAGGCCAACCTCTTTTAGGTCTTTGGTACCCAAAAGAATCTCCTTTCAAGTTAGAAGCATATAGTGATAGTGATTATGCTGGTGCGAATCTGGATAGAAGATCCACAACTGGAGGCTGCCAATTTCTAGGCAAAAGGTTGATCTCTTGGCAATGCAAGAAACAAACCATTGTGGCCACCTCAACTACTGAAGCAGAATACGTTGCTGCTGCAAATTGCTGTGGACAAGTCCTTTGGATTCAGAACCAATTGCTGGACTATGGGTACAACTTTATGAACACTACAATTCATATAGATAATCAAAGTACCATCTGCATAGTCAAAAATCCTGTTTTTCACAGTCGAACGAAACACATTGAAATCAGGCACCACTTTATAAGAGATGCTTATGAAAAACATTTGATAAAAGTGGCTAAAATCCATACTGATAATAATGTGGCAGACCTATTAACAAAGGCTTTTGATGGACCAAGGTTTCAACACCTCGTGGTCAATATTGGAATGCTAAACCCTTGACTGCATAGTTTAAGGGGAGGCATAGGCCTCAGGGGAGGCATATGCCTCAGGGGAGGATTTGTGCAAACTCTGCAGATTTTTGTTTTTACTCTGCAGATTTTTTGGTTTGATTTTTGGTTTGTTTCTATATTTTAGTTTGTACTCTAACACTAACTTCTAATATTTCTCTAGTTTGTTTGTTTTTGTTGTTGTGTATGTTTAGTGTCTGTTTTGCAGTTGTCTGTACTGCATTTTGTCTATTCCGTATCTGGATTGCAGTTTATGCATCCCATGTTCAAGATCATATTCATCAAGAGTGGCTCATTAGTACATGGTCAGATAGCTGAGAAAGTGTTGCTTGTTTCTTCTGATAACAAATACTGAAGCATACAATTTGATTCTACTGAAGATAATACTGAAAGAAAAGAAATTAAAGTCAAATTGTTCATTCATTCATTCAAGAAACAGTTTACAGCTTACAGCTTTACATAAAGTCAACTTCTATTTTGCATCCTCAAGATACGAGCTGTACACTTAAGCTAAGCCTAATCTAATGTATATCTTTCATTTCGAAATCTAATCGAATGCTGGATATGCGTTAAATGCTGGCTTTGCCTTTGTGAAGTCTTGCATAACCACCCATTCAGTCTAACTGGCTGGTTGGATATGCATGACCAGCACGACGAAGATGCTAAGGACCAAAATGGAGGGATGGATTGATGAAAACGATTGATGATGACGATGACCACGTGGGATGACGAAGAGAACTATCGTGTCCTTTGTGCTTCATCTATTCATTTCAACCAAAATGCAATCGATCCACCCTCCTCAAGCCCTTCTTCTATACGATGGGTGTTTATGCACCAAAAGATGGCGCAGTGAGACCAAGAACCACCTCTCTATCTTTGGGGAGTGGCGGATTCCTGGCACGAGGTCTTTGTTGAGACCGAGGTGCTGGAGGTTGGGAGTAAGAAGTTCCCTCCTTATAGGAGTCATCAGAATCATCAGCAGATTCACTTGGAGTCACTACAATGTCATCTTCTGAAGAAGAAAGAAAGGGCGATTTATTTGGTCTTGGATAGGGTTGAGGAAAGTAATGGTACCATGGGTTTGATTCACCACTTGATGATGATGAAGAGGATGAGGAAGCTGAGGAAGTGAGATCTATGATCTCAGGTTTGGAAGTCATAGTGCAATTGGGTTAATTGGAGTTATTTGGCTTCTAGGGTTTGTGGTAAATATTTGGGGATCTTGGTGAAAAGATGAGTTACATTGGGATCATTTTATAGACGGAATCGAGGTTCAATGAGTTTAATGCAAGTGGGTGGCACAGTAATTCTAGAAACTTACCGAAGATATTCTTATCTTTGATGCATTCTGCTGATGCCCTAACTTCAGCAGATTGATCTTGTGATTCTACCGAAGTGTTATTTTAGGTTTGGTCAAAGATGTCATACACGTCAGCAATGGTCAACCAAACGGTCCATTTTTCTTTGACCACAATTTGGGCAAAAACACTTCATCCACCATCACTCGCTTCAGAACAAACAAATTCCCTCTCATTCCACTTTCACAAATACTCACCATTTCAAAATCATAATCCTAAACACTCATATCCCTCATGGCTCTTGAATTTAAATATGATCACAACAAAGTTGCATTTCTGGGTAATGGCAAAGGTTATGAACTGTACGAACCAATGGTGGAATTCCTGAAAAGGTCCAAGATTAGTTATGCTCTAACTCATTCTCCAAATGAGATATATGAATCACTGGTTACTCAATTTTGGGCAACTGCTGAGAAAAGGAACGAGACAGAGATTAGGGCTGTGATTGATGAAAAAGAGTACAATGTTACAGAGGACCTGATTAGGAGGAAGCTTCACTTGGAAGATGCTGATGGAGTATTTTACTCTAATCAGGAAGATGTGCTGAATGGACTTAGGGCTATTGGGTATCGAGGAACAAGAACAGATATGTGGCTAAAGAAGGAACTCTGCCCAAAATGGAGGTTCCTGATTCATACTCTGCTCCAATGCATGAGCAACAAGACCGGAGGATGGGACCAGTTCTCTACCAGACTGGGATATGGTATTGTGTGTCTTTCTCAAGGGGTAACTTTCAATTTTTCTAAGTATATTTTCGAAAACATGGTTGAAAATATTCAAAAGACAAAGGGAAAATTTTTAATGTACCCAAGGTTTTTACAAATCATATTAGACACCTCTACCCAAGCCCAAGCCTTTTATCCTATAGGTTCCTTGACTGCTAAATTGTTTGCAACCATGAAAACTCACTTTCAGGGGGAACATCATCCCTTGCTAGCTGCCATGTTGCCCCAGGGTAATGAGGCTGCTGATGAGGAGAATATGTCTCATAATCCCCCTATCTCACCTATGGCGACTGATGGTAATCCATTGGTTAACATTGATGAGGGCCCATCTTCTACTGTTGAAGCAACTTATGTTGCTCCTGACCAGCCACCCTGTCCCAGTCCTCCACCCACACTTGATACTCATGTTGAGTCAGAACTTGATAGACCACCCACACCATGTCCTGTGAGAGATCCTCTTGATGAAGATCTTCCTCACACTGAGCATGACCATGATCCTACTGAAAGGTCCAATGAGGCTCCCCTATCCACAGAGCAATCTGTTGGTGGAGCTGAGGACCCCATTACACTCTCATCTGTGTATGCTCTTGTCAACAGGTATGCTGCAGAGGTTAAGAATCTGAAAAAGGAGCTTGCAGAGACCAAGTCTTCTCTTGGAAGTAAAATTGAAAATCTGCAGAATCAGATTAAGGTCCTAGAGCACAACCTCAAAGGGTCTTCCAAAAGGAAACTGGTGGTTTCATCTGATGAAGAGCAAGAAGTTCCTCCCTTTGGATCTCTAGAAATGTTGGCTGAAGTGTCTCTCAATGACCCTTCATCAGTAGCTGCCACTTCATCAAAGAAGACGAAACCTGTTCTGTACACCAGAAGAAAGAGATCTGATCTTCATAAGGTTTCTTCTGAAGCTTCAGAGGAACCTGTGGTTGATAAGGCTGCATCTGCTGATATACAAATGGAGGATGCATCTCCAGACCTTGGACAATCTTCATCTGTTCAAGAACCATCAGACCCTTCGCCTTCAGCAGATCTTCCTGATGTTGCTGTCTTGACCACCTCAGTTGATAATCTACATCAACATGTTGATCTAAGTACTTCAGAAGAAATTCCTGTAGTTGATCTTACTGAAGAAGAGTGTGCTAAGCAGCCTGATGACAAAGGGAAAAATGTCATCACTGAAGATGAGCTTGGTCCTAACCTGGTGACCGAGGAGGAAAGACTAGGTCAAGCTAGTAGATTGGCAGAGTTTGAGAAGTCAAAGGAAGATGCAGCATTAGCTAAACAATTTGAAACAGAAGAATTCTCATCTCTAACTCCTGAGAGAAGAAAAGAACTAGATGAATTGAGGGTTCAGATGCCTGCTGCACAATGGGATGTTCTAACTCAGCATGTCATTTCAAGACCTTCTCTAGCTCAAAGTATCCTAGGTGGAGATTTTCTTAGTGACAACTATGTGGAGCGAATGAAGGCTCAGGGAAGACAAAGGAAGCAAGAAGCACTTGCACAAAAGAGGGCCATCCAAGCTCAGAAGGTCAAAAACAAACCTCCCACTAAAGATGAAATAAGAAGAGTGGTGAAAAACCAATACTCACGGTCCAACTCTGGCCTAACAATGAAACAAGTCAAGGCTTTTCCTGATCATGTCCTGTATCGCAAATATAACCAAATCATGGAGGAAAGATCATTATCTTTAGCAAAATCTCTCAACCTAAAGAGGACTTCAGAGAATGAGGCTGCTCCAGAAGCCAAAAGACTCAAGGCTGTTGATGCTACAACCAAAGAATCTTCTCCAGTCATTCCTGCCGAAGCGACCTCTGAAGTTGCTTCTTCTACTGCCAAGGGTCAATCTGCTGAACCATCTTCCATTCCTCCTGAAGCACCTGAAGCATCAGCTCCCTCTCCCACAGTAACACCTGTTGTCACAGTAGAAGATTCTGAAGTCAAGGAAGCTGATCTCGCAGAAACCAAAACAGAAAAGGCTATAAGGATATCCCACAGGATGAAAGCACTTCGTGCTTCAACCATGTCTTCATCTACTGATACATGCCCCACTACAGATGCACAAGATGAAAATGCTCCCCCTCAGGAGATCTATCTGCCTGGGAGGAGAAAGAAGACTAAGGCCAAAATTTCTCCTTTGGATCTTGAAGCTGATGACTCATCTTTTATCATAGAAGGGTCTGCTGCTGATTTTCCTGATGGAAACTCAGAAGATGGGATAGCCTGGACATTGAAGGAAGATCAGATGAATGTTCTTCTTCGTAGGGACTCTACTTCAGTGGAATTCACCTTTCTGAAGGAAATTCTACACTTGATAGATAGAGCAGACTTACTTTCTCTGTTTACTCAAGTTTCCACCCATTATTGCAACAAAGAACCTCAAGGCTCTGGAATGTACCTGCCAGGAGATTTTCAAATCTTGTTAAACTCCCACATTCCCAATAGTAAAGCATCTTCAATTTGGGAAAACTCACATCGGTGGAAGCTCATATCCTGGAGATTCTATCCTCTCCCTCGGGTGCATGTCCTTGAAACTAAGGGTGGAATCACTGTATGCCTGTTGTCTGAAAGAAAATATCCTCTGCCTAAAAGACTTATGGAAAAGATGTTGAGTCAGAAATTGGAAATTCCTCCAGATCCTGTGGGAAATGAAAGACAAACTGCTTTAACACTGGTGGGATTGATCAAAACTCAACTTCAACAACTGCAATAGGCCTCCTCTTCTGCCACATAAGGACAATTGGTACTCACTGCACTACTTTGTTTTGTTCATTTTAACCTGCTTTTCTTGTGTTCTTTGCCTATTTTTGTCCAATTTTTTTAAAGAAAACGACTTTCACAAAACATCATTTTAAAAATAGTGATAGCGTTTATTTAATAAAAATTAGGTTTTAAATTTTCCTTTTTCAAATTTTTATTAAGCTGTTTCAGTTTTATAAATTGTTTTTAGTTAAAAAAAAAATAAATAAATAAAAAAATAAATAAAACTAACTACTTTTATGTAGAATTTTTGTCTGATGGTCTTTAACTCACCCGATGTACCTTTTGTATATCAAAGAGTTGGCTAGTCCAAAGGGTACAGCTTTTGTAAAGACACATCAAATCTGTTGATAGCTGTAATGGTTTGCTCAAAATCATAGGGTTTGCAACCACCCATGCTTAACTGCTGAGAGTTGTATGGTCATCAATTCACCATGATCTATTCCGTTTTGGAATCCAAGAATTGGCTAGCCCACATGAATATGGCATGTGGTAAAGGCACCTGACTCCATATTTGGTTCTCAATTCACCAATCCTAAGAATTGACTAGTCCTGAGCAAACGGCTACAGGTAAAGACAAGACAAATCCGTTTATATGGTTGCTGATTTGCCAATAAATCAGATGGTTATCAATGTACCATAGTTTTCGAACTCAAACATGTGGCTACTCCAGTAGTAATGGCTATTGGTAAAGAGACATCAAATCCATTAATTTCAATGATTCACCTCTCACAGGAGTTAACACACCTGGAAGTGATGAGAATAGTATTGAACTTATATGTTTTGAGGTACACGATGTCATATGTTGCTGCAAAGATCTGGTGTTTCACAGTTCAGTTGCTGATCCTCAAGATCCTGTCCACTCACTGCTCACACAACATTATGGTACAATCCTCAAGGAAATTGTTACAATCCTCAACAGCATTAGCGATCTATCAAGGAAACTGGAACTTAACCTAGTCAAATTCCAGTTTAGGGGAGGATTGTTGGGAATTAAGGTAATCTACTGATTCTGCCGAAGCACAAACTACTGATTCTGCCGAAGCTTAAGTTGAAGAGATTCTGCCGAAGAAGAACTGATGCTGCCGAAGTTATACTTCAGCAGAAGTGATAAAGCAGACAGTGTGTTGCTGCTGAAAGTGGGAACCACGTAGGAGAGATAAGCTCACTTTAGAGTAAAAGTCAGCGCCGTATGTATAGGTTGGCGCCGTATTATGTAGAGCTTACTCAGAATAAACACGATGATTAACAAAACAATATGATTAGTTGCATGCTTGTCTAGTTGCATGCTTAGTCTAGTGTAGTAATAGAAGCGTAAATTGTCAACGCTCATTAGGGTTTCTTGCCTATATAAGAAACCATATTAGTTAGTAATAGATAAGCTTTTCTTAAGTTTCTCAAGTCTTGGATTCTATCCGAAACATAGAGTTTCTATAATCAAAGATCCATAGAGGATCGAAAGTGTTCTTAGTTATTATAACTTGTATTTATTTTCCGCTACAATATCAAGTTGTAGAGATCTTCTATTAGTTTGCTTGTGATTACATCGGCAACACTAACGATCTCCGAGTGCTTAAGATCTATCAAGGTCTTTGTTTCTATCAACTCTCCCATTGGCTAAGATGAGAGGTGGGATTTGATCAAGAGGCCACGTGGAAGCTTCTGGGAGCTATAAAAGAAAGGAAGAAAGAGTAGAAGACAAGTAGTTAGTTTTTTTTATTTTTCTTATATGTCGTTTTTTTAAGTTAATGTTTTAATTTAAAGCAAATGTTGTAATTTCAGTTTTTCTGTATTAAATTTAAGTTATAACATCTTTGTAATGTGTTTTGAACATTAATCCAAGTCTTTAATCTAAGTTCCAAGTTTAATGCCTACTGTTGCATTTTTCAGTTTCAAACTTTCATGAGCAAGTTCTTAGAACTTTATTTTTAAGCTAAATCAAGCTTATGCAAGCTTATTAAAGCTTACTGTAAGCTTATCTTTCATTTTCAAACAATTTTGAATAATAGTCAACAAAAGTCAACTTTGGTCAAAATCAATAGTCAAAACAGTTTTGAGTTTAAATCCTGATTTCAATGTGTTAGTTAGATGATTTTAATATCATTTGGTCTATTTCAAATATGTTCAATGCAGTTTTCAGTGAAAGTCATGTTTTAAATGTCATTGGATCATAACAAAGGTGTGTTTGGATTGCTTATTTAGACTGTTTTAGAGGTTATCATTATGGGTTAGATCAATTGCTTCAAGCTTGTTTTATGTTCTTTAGGTCATATCTGTGTTTGTTTTAATGTCAATTGTGCTCATAGTCAACTTTGTCTTAAATCTGTTCTTGTATTAAATTCTGTTGGAATCAGTAGAGCTTGTTAAGCACATAGGCCTAGAAGTAGATAACCTAGCTTACATTGCTTCTATTTCATCATTTTACATCCATATCAGTCCTGCATTTGAATTTGAATCTCATTTTAGTCAAATCTTACAACTGCTTAAAAAGTCAAATCTGTCCATAAATCTGGTTTTTTGCAAAACTTGCAGTCATTGCACACTGTTCATTTTAGCTTATTAGGGTCTAAGATTTGGCACCTTTGCAGTAGGCTAGGTGGTCTTTAAGACCACTTATCTGGTTTTCTCATTTGCTTATTGGATAAGTAGTTAGAGTAGCTTAAACATAGGGTCCCTGTTTAGCTGTTACTGCATCAGCAGCCCTGCTCCACTTTTGCACTTTTGTTTTAAGCTCTAACTTCTTCATTACTTGCCCTCATAAGCTGAAATTTGGTATATATGATCTATGGTTGGTGGTCTTGAGATCCACACTTCTGCTTTTCTCTGTAGCTTTCTAGATAAGCAGTTTCTAGTGCTTAATCAGTGGGGTCTAGCCACTGATTTGCTTATTATTTCAGTTAGCTTAATCACTGGTTATATGCTCATTAGGTGTTAGGAATAGATGTAATTTGTTGCTTTAGAGTAGTTTTAGCATATAATAGCTTCTGTAGTAGTTTGGTTCTGTTTAGTGCTTATCAGCTTATCTCTAAGTGCTTATTTGCTATCTAGTTACACTACAGCTTCAGATTCCCTCACATAATCCCTTCTTTTTATATTTTTTATAGCTTTAGAATAATATTTTAGGATTTCCCTGCAATTTTCATAATTTTTAGTTACTGTTTACTATTTTTCTTTATTAAATATAGTTTTTAATCACTTTTAATTACCTTTAAAGTGCATTTAATTGAGAAAAAGTTCCAAAAAATAATTTTTCAATTTTAATAGTTTAAGATAAATATAAAAAGCATAAAAAACATTTTTCCATATTTTTTCCCCTTTTATTTGGTATTTTTTATTTAAATTAGTTTTTAATAGTTTAAAATTCATAAAAAATAGAAAAATAATCAGAAAAATACAAAAATAGTTTTGAAAATTCTAGTTTGTTATTTTAGATTTTTCTAAGTCTTAATTTTATTTTTCTAGCTTTATTTCCTATTTTCTTGTATTTTAGGTAATTATTAATTAGTTAAAAATAGTTTTTAATTAATAATAATTAGATAATTAGTTATAAAAATAATTTTCTTTTTCTATAATTTTTCTTATATCATTAGGTTTGTAAAAATGTATTTTTCATATTTTTAGGCTTAATATTGTGTAAGTTTCACTTTTTATTTTGCACGTTTACGTAATTTTTATTTAAACGTAAGTTTTTAGTTTTAAACGTTCATCATTTTAAATATAGTGATAGCGTTTATTTAATAGATTTTATCTTTTTAATTTCCTTTAATTTGCATTTAAGCCCCTGTAGTTTATGGGCTTTTTCCTTAGTTATAATCATCTTCAAATCTCTTTTCCCGTTCAAATCTCTCGATCACTACACGTTTGACTATTCTCGCACAGCTCGTTGGGACTTAACGACCTGGGGAAACACTATACTCTCCTGATCTTCATTGCATTCGTGTTTGAGCAGTTTTAAGCTGATTACGGTCTGCCATTCACAAGTGGCCGGCTTGAGTGATTTAGTTTGACTGTTCAGCACGGATCAGGGCTCCTTGGGTGGATTTTTCAAATTTTTGAATTTTGGTGGGAAATGGATTTCTTATATACCTAAGTGACTTATACTAGTTCTAATAAGAGTATAAACTAGTTAAGATTGATTTATAAGTGATGGATGGTAATTTGGAATCACGAAAGAGTCGAAATTCAGAAAATTACCTGGAGGATCCACGACACCAAAATTTTACACGGCCGGAACCCTTTTTAGGGTGCCGTCTGGTCCGCCTGTACAGGTACGGCGGTACCAATTTACATAACGGACGGTACCAAATTTATGGTG
Source organism: Chrysanthemum seticuspe (assembly GCA_019973895.1). NCBI lineage: Eukaryota > Viridiplantae > Streptophyta > Magnoliopsida > Asterales > Asteraceae > Chrysanthemum > Chrysanthemum seticuspe. The sequence goes on along the minus strand of BPTQ01000008.1, from coordinate 157,220,777 downwards.
TCGTCTGATCCGTGAAGTGCAGAAAAGTAGACAGAGTACGTTTTTAGGTGTCGGGGACTTTTCCGAAACCTGAAATTTTTCTCAAAAGGTGTTATACTAAACATTTCTAGTTAGGAAGAGTAAATAACACATGTATAAACATAGTGGAGTATAGATTTTGAGCAAGGCTTATTGATTTTCACATTATAGTGAAAATGGGTAAAATTTGATAGCATACTTGTGCTATCCCCCTGCATGAGATTGTTAGCATACAATATTGTTTCAAGTTATATTATCATCCTACATAATAAAAACAACTAAATAGTATCAAACATTAACGATAATGTATTGTTCCAAACACTCCTTAAAGTACCCTTATTTGTCCAACTTCTTGTGAATCTTGTTCATCATCCTACCAAGGCACTTGAACATTCCCTTAGTTTGTTTGAACTCTGCTGATTCATTCTCGATCTCGGGAAGAGAAGCATAATACTCATGAGGTGGAAGACGAGAGCTTGGAAGACCATCCTCGGAGCTATTTGATGATGATGATGATGGAGTTGGAGGTTTTGCTCTCTTGCCTTTTGTCTTAGCAACTCGTTCATCACTCAAAGGTACAAAGATGTGAGGGATGAGTTCATAGTGAAGGTGCATCCCTTTTGGGGTTGGCGGAATTGGTGCGAAGTTTCTATAGAGACGGGTGAGAAGCATCCCGTATGGAAGAGCAACCGATCCTTGAGTTGGAATGTCAATCATTCTCCTAGCTATGTAGTAGGCTAAGTTGAATGGTTGTCGGGTGGACAAGTTATAGAGCATGTGACAAAGGCAAGCGTTTATGTGATCCCTATTTCCTATGGTGCTAATGACGTTGGCTCTAAGTAGCTCCTCCCATTTTTTAAATTCGGGCTTAAGTTCATTTAGCTCCATTCCATATGGATCTCGGTTTACCTCTTTTCCCTTTCGGGTAACTCGGGTTGTATCACTTTTTGGGTTAAAAAGGTGTTCACGGATGGCATCCTTATCGGCCAAATGGGTTAGGTAGGGAAGAGAGCGGTCATTGATTGTATCAAGAGCCGTGAGTGACCACTTATCCGTGTAGACACAAGTTCCTCGGTTGGGAATTCCTAACACTTGAGCAAAGTTGCTTAAGGTGATGGTGTAGTCGTTTTGGTTGATTCTAAACCTAAGACAAAATTCATCATCGTCTTCATCACTAAAGCCGGTCACACTAGCATAGAATTCTAACACAAACCTAGGACAAATTGGTTCATCGATGTCAAGAATACAATCGAATTGAATGGCGGCTAGTTCTTCACGAAGATTGGTGTTTTCAAGGAAGGATGAGTGAATGGTTCTACCCTCATGGAAATACCTTGATTCTAGACCCCTAAATATTTCTACTTGTTCCTTGGTAAGTCCTTTGGTTTTGTGGTGTTTGGGAATGTAGTTAAGGGTGTCTTTGTGATCATAGAATCTTGCGGCTACCATGGTTATTCCTAGGGACAAGAATTAATATGTTAAAAAATAAGAATAAATTTTAACGTTTTTGGTTCTAGTGTGTGCCTATATGAAAACAATTTGGAGTTGCGGTTATCTCGACTCATTTTATGCACAAAAATGGTTTTAGTGGGGTGTTTGGCAAATACCATGAGATAACCCAAATGCTCCTAATTCAATGTGGCTTCATTTGAATATACTCGGGAATGCATATTAGTTATGCAATACCTTTAGTATTCAAGAGCATGCAAGTGATGAAAATTTAACGTTTCTATTTGTATTAGCAATGAAAAAATTGTTTTCCTACAAGTGAGAAGCTTTTGAAAACTTTTGACATGGGGTGTTTGGTTGTTTGAATAAGGCCTTATATTCATTATCTATCAATTAGTGGGAAGCATGATTTGTTTATGCAATATGATAATGTAGTACCTAATTTCAATGACTAGTTATGCAATTTGCCAATTGAATTCATATTTGGTATAAAAGCATACATAAAACCCCATGTAATGATTTGTGATAGTTTTGTGCATAAATAAGAATCCTAGACTCAGAATTAAGAGATAAAATGTAGTTAGGATACTTACAATGATGTTATCTTCAGTGATTAGTGAGTGGGAAGGTGTCAATAATGAGCTTGGTTTAAGTTTTACACGTTTTGGTAAAGTGGGTTGTGAGGAAGAGGATGTTATGTATATAGCAGTTTTGCTTCTGTAGACACCACGGATCAGACGACACCAAATATTTGGTTCCGTCCGTGTTGTCGTTTGGTGCCGTGGCTACAGTAGCAGATACAAAACAAAATTGTTTTGGTTTGACTATTCTAATGTTTTAGGCTATGTTTATCCTACATGTTTGGTTCCATTAACCCTAAACCAAGTCTAAGAAGATTAAAAGGTTCTCGTTTAAGAGGCTTAGTTAAGATGTTGGCAATGTTGTCTTCGGAGGATACTTTCTCAATTTAAATGTTTCCTTTTTGAACATTGTCGCGAAGAAAGTGATGACGGATTTCAATATGCTTTGTACGAGCATGTTGAACGGGATTCTTGCTGAGATCGATGGCTCCTTTGTTGTCGCAAAGTATCACAATGTCGTTGAGATGAATTCCGTAATCTACGAGAGCTTGCTTCATCCAAAGAGCTTGTTGACATGCTTTTCCGGCTGAGACGTACTCGGCTTCAGTAGTTGAGATGGCTAAGGCCGTTTGCTTCTTTGCAAACCATGAGGTGAGGCAATGTCCAACAAAAGTGCAAATACCACTTGTACTTTTTCTATCGACATAGTCACCGGCATGATCCGAGTCGGCATACACTATGGTTTCTACACCCGTTCCTTTGGGATACCATAATCCTAAACACGTTGTTCCCTTAATGTATCTAAAAATCCTTTTTAATGCTTCTAAGTGTGATGCCTTTGGGTTTTCTTGAAAGCGAGCACATAGACAAACACTAAACATAATGTCGGGTCTACTAGCCGTAAGATAGAGTAGGCTACCAATCATTCCTCTATATTTAGTGTTATCTACGGGATTCACCTTCCTCGTCCTTGGTGAGTTTAGTGTCCGAAGACATGGGTGTTTTAGTTGGTTTGGAATCTTCAAGACCAAATTTCTTAAGCATGTCTTTTATATATTTTGATTGGTTAAAGAAAATGCCATCTTCTAGTTGTTTAATTTGAAGTACTAGAAATAAGTTTAACTCACCCATCATACTCATTTCAAACTCGTCGTGCATGATTTTAGAGAAATCATCACATAGCTCTTGACAAGTTGATCCGAATATAATGTCATCAACGTATATTTGAACAATGATAATATGTGATTCCTTTTTCTTGGTAAAAAGAGTATTATCTACTAATCCCATAGAGTATTTGTTATCAATAAGAAAAGTCTTAAGTCGGTCGTACCAAGCTTTTGGTGCTTGCTTAAGACCGTACAATGCTTTCTTGAGTTTGAAGACATGATGTGGTTTCTCAAAGTCGGTGAAACCGGGAGGTTGAGCAACATACACTTCTTCGTTAATAAACCCATTAAGAAAAGCACTTTTAACATCCATTTGAAATAATTTAAAGTCATAAGCACATGCATAGGCAAGTAATATTCTAATAGATTCTAGTCTAGCTACCGGAGCATAAGTTTCATCATAATCAATACCTTCTTGTTGATTATAGCCTTGTGTAACAAGCCTAGCTTTGTTTCTAGATACTATACCATTTTCATCCATTTTATTTCGAAAAACCCATTTCGTTCCAATTATGGTTTGATCTTTAGGTTTTGGAACTAATTTCCAAACATCATTTCTAATGAATTGGTTTAACTCTTCTTGCATGGCAATTACCCATGATTCATCTTTTATTGCTTCATTTATGTTTTTTGGTTCTATGGTGGATACAAAACAAAAATAATTACTTTGGTTTTGGGGCTTGTGACCTTAAGGTTCTTTGATTAAGTTGTCCTATGACTTTTTCCAAAGGATGACTTTTAGATTCTTTGATGTTTATAATTTGCTTATTTAATGGTTCATCTTCCTTGTTTTCATTAATTTGACTTTCTATTATTTGAATTTCAACTAAGTCATCATCTACCAAAGGTGATGTCTTAGAGGGAGGTGGACTTTCGTCAAATATTATGTTCAACGATTTCTTGACTATCATTGTTTCTTTATTTAGGACAATGTAAGCTTTACTAGTTTGAGAGTAACCAAGAAATACACCTTCATAAGACTTTGGGTCAAACTTGGTGAGATAATCCTTAGTATTAAGAATAAAGCATTTACAACCAAAGACTCTAAAATATCCTAACGTTGGCTTTTTACCTTTATAAAGTTCATATGGTGTTTTGTTTAAGAAATGACGTATTAAGACTCTATTTAAAATATATGTAGAAGTGTCAACGGCGTTACACCAAAACTTTTGAGGTATGTTTTTTTCATTAAGCATTGTTCTACTCATTTCTTGAATTGTTCTATTTTTACGTTCTACTACTCCATTTGATTGAGGTGTTCATGGAGCGGAAAAGTTATGTGTTATACCATTTGTATCACAAAACTTTCCAAATTGAGTTTCGTTGTCAAATTCACGACCATGATCCGTTCGGATCGACACAATTTTGACACCTAGAAGATTTTGAATTTTTTTGCTAAGTATTTCAAATTTATCAAAAGCTTCATTTTTGGTTTTCAAAAACAACGTCCAAGTAAACCTTGAGTAATCATCTACTATGACCAAAGTGTATAAGTTGCCTCCATAGCTTCTTATAGCGGATGGTCCAAATAAGTCCATATGTAATAATTCTAGACACTTAGATGTGGACACCATATTTTTAGATTTGTGACTACTATGTGTTTGTTTACCAATTTTGCAAGCGTCGCAAAAGTGTTGGTCATATTTTAGTTTTGGTAAATTCCTAACCAACTCTTTTGAAGATAGGTTTTGTATAAGTCTCATATTAGCGTGACCTAAGCGTCTATGCCAAAGAGATGAGCTATCGTCTAGTGTTGTTAGGCAAAGTTTGTCATTATATGTTTTATCTATTTTCATGACGTATATGTTATTTTTCCTAACTCCTTTAGCTATAGTGATACCATCTTTTAGTATTTTACTACCATTTTCATCAAATAGTACTTTATACTTTTTATCACATAGTTGGCTAATACTAAGTAGATTAAATCCTAACCTATCCACATGAGCAACATTTTCAATAGTTAGGGAGTTATGAGCAATCGTACCTTTGCCAATGATTTTGCTTTTGAGATTGCTACCGAAAGTGACATTACCTCCGTCATACTCTTGGTATGATGAGAAGAGACTTTTGTTGCCCGTCATCTGTCGTGAGCATCCATTATCTTTTATCCATTCATCAGGTTCCAATCTAACTTTCAAGCATACCTAAGAAGCAAATAACTCAAGCATTTGGTCCCCAATATCTCATGGGTCCGTTTGGGTTAAACATACCATTTATTTGATTCATGTATGGAAATGATGGGTAAGAGTTCCATGGCATGTAATCTGGAGTTTGATATGGTCTAGGAAAGTTTTGATTCCAACCGTTGTGTTGGTAGTTGGGTTGTACGTTGTGGTTGCTCTTAGGAAATGGGCGTTTGGCAAAAGAAGTTTTATATCTTTGTTGAGTAGTTTTTGATCTAAATTCATTTTTGACAAGTCCTACTCCTGATGTAATAGCTGGTTTTAGTTTAACACTATCATTGGTTTTCTTTGTTACTTTAACAAATTCAGTACGGTCCGTATTGCGAACATTCTGTTCTGCTGAAGTACCCACGGCACCATTTTGCATAACGGACGGAACCCTTATTTTGGTTCCGTCTGGTCCGTGCTGTACTGCAGCAATTTTGACAGAATGTTCGTCCTTTTCGGCCGTTTTGTTTTGACTCTTTGGAATTAATACTTCATTAAAACCTAGCCCATTCATGTCTCATGGTGTTTTATGGATTTTAACTATTTCATCGGCAAGAGCGATGTTTTTGTTAAACCTTTTAAACTTAGAATTATTTTCGATTAGAACCTCTTGTGTGAGCTTTAGTTTTTCTATTTCAAGATTAAGCTCTTGACATGATTTACAATCATCGTCATTTGCTTTTCCTTTTTCAAGTCGTTTTGCTTTTTCTTTCAACTCATATACTTCATTTTCCAAAAATTCCTTTTTGGTTTTTAAAAATTTATTTTTAGTTATGATTTTTAGACTTAGCTCACACAATTAATTATATTGTTTTTGCAAGGTATCATCATCTATAGAAGAATAAGAAGAGTCGGAAAGTACCTCATTTGACTCATGTGCCATTAGAGCGATCTCTTCCTTGCTTGATTCTTCATCATCTTCACTATCACTCCAAGCACCACTTACAAAAGCTCGTTGAGTTTTGCTTTTAGGTGGCTTGGGACATTCTCCTATAAGATGACTTGCATCACCACATCTAAAACACTTTCTTTCACCTTTACTCTTTTTATCATCCCGATCTTTTCGGAATGGCTTCTTTTCTTCTCAAGGTTGTCTTACAAACTTTCCTCTTCTTCTAAAGAACTTCTTGAAATCTCTAACGGCCATGGCATACTCCTCATCTTCACTACCGGAGCAAGATTCATCATCATCGCTTGATTCCGCCTTTGCTTTTAGAGCAACGGATTTGATCTTCTCCCTTCTTCCTTTGATGATCTCCGAATCTTTCTCCATTACCATTTCGTGAACTTTGAGGTTGCCAATTAGCTCGTCTAGTGACATTATTGAGAGATCTTTTGATTCTTCAATAGCGGTCACTTTAGCTCTCCATTTGGGATGAAGTGCTCTAAGAAATTTCCTGACAAAGTTCTTACTACGAAAAGATTCATCAAGTGCTTTAAGTGATGTAATAATAGTGTTGAAACGAGCAAAGCCACAGTCAATGGTTTCATCTTCAGGGATAACAAATTGTTCATATTGTTGAACAAGAAGATCAATTTTGTTATCCTTGACTTGTGAATTACCTTGATGTGTAACAATTAAAGATTCCCAAATATCTTTGGCGGTTTCACACATAAAAATTCTTTCATATTCTTTTCTAGGTAAAGCATTATTAAGCATCATTTTAGCTTCATTGTTTTTAGCAACTAATTTCTTTTGTTCATCAACGGAAATATCCTTTGTTGTAGAACTAAAATCCCCTTTAACAATAATAAACCAAAGATCTATATCTTTTGATTTTACATATGTTTCAAAACGATTTTTCCAATAGATAAATCCATTGGTTTCAAAGAGTGGTGGTCTTTGCATAGATTGCCCTTCTTTAAAGTTTTCAGAATCCATGGATCGTTTCAAGTTTATAAAATACAAGTTATTTTAGAAATTCTTGAGCAACGAGGCTCTGGTACCAATTGTAGAAAACTAGAAGGGGGGTTGAATAGTTTACCAATTAAAAACTTTGTTTTGAAATTTATTGAAAGATCAATTGATATTGATCTTTGTATATGTAGATGAAATATGCAAGTAATATGTAAAGAGTAAATAAGGAAAGAAATGATCAAACCACAACAAGTTGTTTATAGTGGTTCGGTCTACAAGGACTCTATTTCCTTGCCCTACTCCACTCCCCGAGTCTCACACTCGAGAGTTTAACTTCACTAGTCAACAAGCTCCTTTCACCGGCGGAGAAAACCGTTACACTATTTCCGACACTAAGCTAGATGTCGAGTTCTTTCCAAGGGTACAACTACTCCCACACACAATGTATTTTGAGGACTAAAATACTAACCACTCACACTCACAAGATTATGATGGTTTAATACAACAATGAAGTATGAATTAACACTAGATCATACAACACTAAACAAACAAGACTTCCAACTTCTCGTTTGAAGCTTGAATGTAACTTGATCTTCTTTGCTACAAAAGAGATCACTAATATGATATGAAACTGAGTTAGAAAGGTTAGAGAGAAGATATGTATGAAAGTATAGTGGAAAGGGATGAAAAACAACTTGGCTTGGCATTGCTATTTATAGCCAAAATGGACAGGAGCGTCCACGGACCACGGAACCCTTAAAAGGGTTCCGCCCGTGTACCAAATTGGTACCGTGGGGTTCTGACAGCCAAGATATCAAATCATGCTAAAGTCAACTATATCTAAGTGAGATTGTGCAAGATATGAAGAGTACAAATCCACACAAAATATCTAATGAAATCTTCCAATGATTTCCATGATGCATAACATGATGTCATATGTTGTATTTCTATTTTTAGAAATATGCAAGTACTTAAGTAGTGTTTGGTTTTAAGAACCTAACACATTCTAAAAACTACTATCATACATAATGATTAGAGTCATATCAAGATGTCACTAATCACAAATGTAAATGCTTGAATGATGAATATATTGTTTGAAAAAGCTTGTTTTAATATCTATTAAACTTGACAAGCTTTAAGCTTTTATAAATTAAATTTACTTTTTTCGTTAACAAAACTTAGGCAAAGATCAAAAATATAAATAACGTTTAATGACGATATTTGTATTAACAGAAATATTACATCAATTTTGAAATAACTAACAATGCACGTTATTCGCCGTGTTAAATTTTCTGGTGCATGACATTTGAGGTGTAGACTCTTTCTTAACTGAACTCTTGGACTGGCTTTACTAATACCTCTATAGTTTAGATTGATATCCCTTCAGACGACACAACATAAAGCTGACCATGTGAGAAAACATAGTCCACTAAATAAACACGCACATTTGGAATTGACTTCCTTTAGCTTTGTTGATATTCATCGCAAAGTTAAGGTGCAAATTGCAGAAGGAACTGTTTTCTCTTTAGTTTGAAAGGAAGTGTCTTCTTCAGATAGAGCAAGAGGAATTGGCAAGAGCACTCATCAGCATGTTGGTCGACAGCGATCTCAGCATTGATGACACTAGGATCAAAACGAATATAATGCCATACAAAAGGAGACTATAAGTTCATGCAACCGGAGCTACGACAGTAAAGTGCGTTATTATAGCACATAAAGTATAAGGGACCCATTGCGAGTGTTTAACCCGTTACACTCGTATTCCGATATGGTATACGTTCGCATTGACCCGTCTGGCCAACCGAACGGGGGAGTCACCCCCAATAGATCCATTTATAAAAATCGCGCTTCCCAGCAAGAATTGACGGTTCAAGGCTTAGGTTAACTACGCAATAGTTTACGAAAAGCACAAGTATAATTTTTGGTCCAATAAAGGTTTTGCATGTTTCTCACCCCAAAGTTTTGCAAAGTAAGTATAAAGTAAAAGTGGGGCTATAAACTCACCTCAGCAAATAGCAGTTTGAAATGAATGAGTCAAATAGTGATAGTGGATGGCTTCAACACGCGACCTAGATTAGTATGAAAAGTTTAGTTTACAGTTCTAGGTTTAAGACTCGACGAAGTTTTAATAAGTTTAAAAGTTTTAAAGTATTTGTGTTATTGTTGCTTGTGTGTCAACGTTTAAGTTTAAATAGTTTTCTAAGTGTTGGTAAGTATTGGCTCTTGGAAATCCATAAGTATATAAGTATATAATAACAAAAGTATCAAAGACGAATTAGTCTCCGGTTTGACAGTAACCGAAAGACGATGTACGAAAAGTAATCACAAATAAATATTAGATGTTGTCGAAATATAAAAACATTATTGTTAAAACTTTATAAATAAATATATATAGTTTGACGAAAATTGGGCATGACCCACGTATACGTTTTAGTTTTCCTTGATAACTAAATGTTACAATTTTTATTTTTAAATGATAAGCCGTTATATAGTTTATCAAGCTCATATAAGTTTTTATAATCAAAATAAGTCTCGTTAAGCTTATATGAGCCAAAATAAGAAATATGAATCAACAATAAAAAAATAAGTTAAAATTTATATTTTTATTAGTTTACTTTGTAATTTAAACTTATTGTTTTAATGATGAGAAATATTAAGTTTCGAGATAAGTTGCTTTTTAGTAAACCGTATATATGAAGAGTTTTGTTGGCCTTTAACATGTCGGGAATGTAAGTCGAGTCAAAGAAGTCGAATAAGCCGGGAGTTAAGTCGAGAGGTAAGTCGAGGCGAAGTTGCAATTCGAATGCACCCTACTGTTATTAAATTTCTATTGGGCTTCGACCCACAAAAGTTGACACCCAAGCCCAAAATGAACACAACTAAATCACACTCATAATGTAACTCTTATTGGGTTGTGCCCCAACTTGTTAAATCCAACCCATGACAAAAATCATTTAACCCAATTCAAAAGAAATATAGCAAACGTGTTATCTTTTTCTTTTTTTTTAAATCTCATTGGCAGTAAGCCAAAGAGAGAAAAAAAAAAAAAAAAAAAAAGAACTGAGACTTGGGTGTGTCACAGTGTCTCAACAGTGGGCCAAAAGAGAAAGCGAAACCAATTTTAACACCATCCTTATTGACTTAATACTAGGCCAAAGAGAACAATTTTTCAAACCAAAAAGGGTACCACTGTGGTTCAACCACAGTGGGTTTCGACCCGTACCAAATCCAACACAAACCAAGATTTTTAACAAGCTTTATTCTAAATCAAATAAGCCAAGACTTAACACAATAAGTAAATAAGCATAGCAATAAGCAATCCAAAATTAAATACTTTCGATCCAAGCCAATCTATTTTTAGTTATGAGTTATTAGTAATTTGATGTTTATTAACACATCAACCATTTAGAAAATAACAACCAATTTACCAACTCCTTTTCTTAAAACCAGTGCTTTATATGCTTCTTCTTTCTTTTTCTTTTTTTTTTACAGTTTCTACATCTTTAGACAGCAAAAAAATGGTTGTTTGGACACATTTTTACACACTTATATGATGTTATTAGTGGTGAGTTATTAGTAATTTGATGTTTATTAACACATCAACCATTTAGAAAATAACAACCAATTTACCAACTCCTTTTCTTAAAAGCAATGCTTTATATGCTTCTTTTCTTTTTTCTTTTTTCTTTTTTTTACAGTTTTTACATCTTTAGACAGCAAAAAAATGGTTGTTTGGACACATTTTTACACGCTTATATGATGTTTTTACAGCATTTATGTAACACCCCCAATTTCGTGATACGCATCGGAATTCAAATTGGGTGTTACTTCATGGCACAACAGTTATAACAATATAAAACGAACTCTAATTGAGTCGTTTTAAAAGAGTTTTACAAAATGAGGTCCCAATAGTTTCATGATTTACAAATAAGTTTTCGGATGATAATAAAATTTATAGCCTTCTTCCGTGCCCCTCCGTTCCATCCTTGCCAGCCTCGTGCCTTATGGACCTGAGATAAACATGCTAAAAGTGTCAACACAGAGGTTGAGTGAGTTCATAGGTTTATAAGTAAATATTGTGTAAGACTTTACAAATAATTCCTGTTAAAAGTAAACTTCAAATATTCCGAGTGTATGACTATTGTACTAAGTACAATATCACATATAGGTAGTGTTTCCGTTGCACTAAGTTCTTGACATTGAAACCTTAAGTTTATGTTTCTAGTTTCTTCACAATCGTACCATCTGTTGGTTCGTTATTATACCAATTCTATTAGATCGAGATTATACCAAGTCCATTAGATCGTGATCATACCAAGTCCATTAGATCGTGATCATACCAACTCCATTAGATCGTTATAGTACCAAGTCCATTAGTTCAACAAATGATTCATGATTTGCCGTTATACCTAGTGTTCTCAAATATAGTGTGCCCGTTTTCCATAACTGGGTCAACACTAACGGGGTTTATCAATTCCAATAGTCCTATTCATAGTATTCACGCTCACTCAACTAGTGATTAGTGGTTTGTGATAGAGGGACTTAAGTGTGACAATAGTGTTACTTAGTGCTAATACAACATTCAGTTCAGATAAACGTATAGTTTGCAAATAATTGTGATTGTTAATAAAAGTAGTTGAGCATGTATTCAGATAAACGTACAGTTTGCAAATAATCGTGATTGTTAATAAAAGTAGTTGAGCATGTATCTCCCCCAAAGAGTTTACAAACAGTTAAACGATAGAAAATGGGGCTACGAACTCACGGTAATCCTTAAAAGTTTAGAGTACTAGTGAAAGTATAAAGCAAGTGTTTGAGCATGTATCTCCCCCAAAAGTTTCAAACGAGTATAAATACAGGGATAAGAACTCACCTCAGAGTAAATGATATCAAATGTATAATGAGAACGATGGATAAGCCGGGAAGTCTCTACGTACAACCTAGAAATATGATATCGTGTCTTAGGTTTGGAATAACGATGCGAAAGTATAAACAAGCCTATATATGTCCTTATATTGATCATGATGTAGTACTTGCTAGGTTTGTGAATGTTTGTTTATGAAATAGTTTTTTTGTATATCTCATACTACCGTTCGGACCATCATAATCTAGAGGTTATGTAGTAAATGTTCGAGGAGCCAGCACACTTTAAATCGTAAATCCAGCAACTCGTCGACCCATTTACCCAGATGAAACCCGTCACATGAAGCTCCCTAATGTTGTAGTACTTAATATGAAAAAACATTCGCTTTGCTTGTGGCATATAGATTAGGTGGTTACATGGTTCCTAATTACTTGACAAGTGAGAACTATATTTTGACGCCGAAAAACTCTCTTACCATTTGAGGTAGAAAAATGCCACTGATTGGTGTTTTCAGGCCGAGTTCTCTCGCGGTAGACGTAAAACATCATTCCGGACAACTTTCGTGCTTTAACTTTTTGATGAATCGGATCAGAAGTGCCTCTAAAAATTACTCAGATTCGGCAGTAAGCTAATTTGCAGTTTTTAGTTTTCTTAGTTTCGCTAACTTCTTTTGATCATAACTTATGACTCGTGTGCTCGTTTCGAGTGATTCAAATTGATAAGTTTTCATTTTAACCTTGTCGACAACAATATGTAAAGTACCAAATCTAGATATGGTCGGTTTTATGGCAATTTTGTACATAAGTTTACTAGTTTGTTAACATAATATAACATATAAAGGTTTTTACTTGTTTTTAGGACTTAGCACATCATGAATCAGTATAAAGAGCATATATAGCATGTAATAATTATGAAAACAAGGAAGAATAACATCCTTAAGTCTTACAACTTTTGGCCTTAATGAAAAGGGAACTCATGAACTAGGACAAGATCTAAACCCTTCAATCGAAAACCAAAACTTCCGATCCTTCAACACTACCCTTTCTAACCCTTGATAACCTTGATCTAACCTTTTAACAACCTTATGTATTCAGCCCCTAATCACCTTGTGCAGCTAGTAAATTTACCATGGAATCACCAAATAAACACTAGGACTTTGGATCAATCAAAGCTTAACAAGAGCTTTGGAATTGATATAGCACTTGTTCTCTTGGATAATACTTGAAAGGAATTAGCAAATGAAGGTGTGCTTGGTGTTTTTGATGGTATGAACGACTAAGAAGGGGGGAGGGGTATTTATAGTGTCTTGCGGAGGTGCAAGGCTTAGGATATTTAGGAAGCTTACTTAGGAAGTTTTGTAAGTCATAAAGGCTAAGTAAATGGACAAGTGTTACATGAATCATCACCAAGACTTTAAGTCTTGGTGATTCATCTTTAAAATTTCGTCCTTTATTGATATCTGATGAATATACAAGTTTCTTGATGATATCTTGACATTATCTAGTGTTACGGAGTGATTTTTGGTCCCCGTTAATTGCTAACTGTAAGCCGTTAAGTCACGAAACTTAAAACCGGGTATCTTAAAAATATGAAACTTATAAAAATGTTAAAACTTTATTAATATAATCTATCGTATCATATTAAATGAGTGATAAGTTTGAGGAAGCACGTAAACGCTGTTAAAGCCTAGAATGGCAAGATATTAAGAAGAGAATTTCAACTTGACTTCTCTTAGTGAGATATTTTGTAAGATATTTAACTAGGTATTATCTAAATAATATCTAGTTGATGACTAGGTATATGACTAGGCAAGGTAAACTAAAATGTATTAGTCAAAAGGTGGTGCGGGTATCGGGAGTGAATAGTAAAAATACGAGGATGGATAGTAACCTGAAAATGCGAATTGTTACAATTTATATGCTGTTTGGAGAAGCTCACCGTGCCTTCACATATGATATTCATGTTAGCCTATGTGCGATAGTTTTGGTGCAAGATATATAAGACTAATTAACCGAATAAGGCCACACACAATTTCAAAATGAGCAATTTGTAGCTCATTATTCTGTGTTCAAAGACAATGTATAACACTCCCTTATTAAACTTTGAAAAGAGCCATGTCTTCTTCTTATTCGTTTGAATTACACATTCTTTTTTGTTATATTATAATCTGAATTATGTGATCCAAGCCAATCTATTTTTAGTCGAGCCAAAATTAAATACTTAAATACCCTTCAAAATACAGTAGTTTAACATGCAAAAGTTTGAAATAATATAGGTTTTAATTTGATGTATTACATTAATAAGCTACTAATTCACCAAATAACTTTATAAAAATATAAATACTGGCTTATAATATAAACTCCTAGCTCCGGTCCGAACCCACCTTCTGCTCGAGTTCCAACTCAACTCAAGCACCAAATATACCTTTTGTAGAGCAAAACTCCCTTTTACTTGAAAGCTTGCAACCGAACCTAATAATATAGGGGGAAGAGTTTTCATTTGTTGCAAATTTGCGCCGCCAACTTGTTCATGTGACACCACGTTTTCCCTTCTTCCTCTCCTTCTCTAGAAGACTTATTCAAAAGAAGCTTTGAGATAGTGTTCAAGTAGGTAGTTTATGAACCTAGGTGTATGTTGAATGAAAGGTCCTAATCTAATATATGCTGATAGCTTATGGGGCTAACTTTTCTGTGTTTGATTCTCAGGTTTTATCCTTTGGATGGTTTGTGTTGCTTGTTGGGGAGTTTAAGGGCCTTTATGTTCAAGGTTGAAGTCTTGGGGAGGTCCCTTGCAAAGGTTGGAGGGCTTTTCTTGCCCTTAAGAGGAAGTTGAGTCTGTGTGTATAAAAGGCCTTCTTCAGCCTTTCTTCTGCTTCAACGGAAACATTAGAAAAACTCTCCCTCTCTCTCTACAAAAAGCTCTCTCTAAGAAAGCCCTAGATCTGATCTTCTAGATCATATTGTTATGTTTATTTGTGGGTTGTATTGTTGATTGAGATCAAGGATAGTTTGTTTCTGTTGCTTTATCTGTTTGAGAACAGATTTGTGTTGTATTTGTTTCTGAGTAATAAAATTAGTGGTACCGATTTTTTCCCGAGCATAAATTAGTGGTACCGGTACCGTATCGAACGGGATTCGGATACCGGTACCGGTACCGGGAAATCGGGTTTTCCCCGCTTTTTTTAGGAATTTCCCTATTTGGTACCGGTCCCGTACCGAATTAGTGGTCTCGATTTTTTTTCACCTTATTTCGTAGTTCCGGTACCGTACCGTATTTCGAGAATCGGTACCGTTTCGGTACGGTTCAGGTTCGGTTCCGGGATTCGGTTCGAAATGCTCATCCCTGAATAAAATTATCTTAATCTCTTTGGATTAAGTTTTTCTACATGGTATCAGAGCAGGCTCGATCTGTCTTGCTCTAAAATCTTTTCAAAAATATTTTAGGTCCTTGAAGAATTTGGGGATTTTTATAGTCAAAGGTTTTATCTCAATTATATTGTGCTAATTGTTAATTCTGGTGGTTAATTGCCCTTTTCTAAAAGGTTATGTGAAAACGCTTAATTTTTTGAAAATTTAGGGTTTTGAAAATCTTGGGGGTTTTTTAGTATAAAGGTTCCTGTGATCAATTAAGGTTCTTTAATCGTCAGATCTGGTCTCTTTGGCTCAATTAAAGGTAGGTCCGGTGATTTGCCCTAATTCTGAAAATTAGGTTTTGGTGATTTCTTGGATCTTGGCTCTGGTTCTTCTGGGTATCTGCTATATCCCTAGACTAAGTGAATCTAGGGTATAGTAGGGTTGTCTTTTCCGTTGCAGATCTTATATTGCGTGCACTGTAACACATCTCACGCCTTTTCTCCTTTTTTATTCTCTTAATTGTTTGCTTAGATAAAGCCCTTGACCTGCCACCTTGAGTGGTTCGGATTCCTGGGAACTTCCTTCTTCCCTTCTTGATTATTTGTTGGTTTTTCCTGCTCTCTCATTATGTCTGTGCAAAATTCTCAAAATTCTGATGATGATGAGGATGTGTTTCAACCTCTTCCAGTTACTTTAATTAGTAAGCTTGATATTATTGACTCCTTTCATTTGCACCCTAATGACTCTGCTTCTCTTACTGTTGTGTCTATTAAGCTTAAAGGTACTGAGAATTATAATGTGTGGTCATGTGCTATGATGTTAGCTTTGGAAGGTAAAAATAAATTTGGGTTTATTGATGGCACATGCGCTAGATCTCTCACTAACCTTGTTTTGGGCAGACAATGGGACAAAGTTAATGATGTTGTTCTAAGATGGATTTTAAACTCAATTTCTGAAGAACTTTTCTTGGGTCAAATTTTTTCTAAAAATGCCTCAGATGTTTGGGAATAGCTTAAGGAAACTTTTGATAGGGTTGATGGTTCTGTGACCTTTAACCTACACCATAAAATAAACTCTCTGTCTCAGAATGGATCCACTATCTCTGAATATTATAATAAGCTGTCTACCTTGTGGAAGCAATTTGATGCCATGATTCAGTTACCTAGGTGCACTTGTCATGCTGCTTCTGATTTTAAAAACCATAATCAACTTATGAAATTAATGCAGTTCTTAATGGGTTTGGATGATTCTTATATGCAAATCAGGAGTAATATCTTGTCTAGAGATCCATTACCTTATGTTAAAGGGACTTATGCTATCAGTAGCAGTGAGGAGTCACATAGGAAAGTGGTTTCAGGTAGTTCAAGTAGAGGTCATAACTCTGATTTTGCTACTAGAGTTGTTAATCAAGATAATATCAGACCTGTCATTCATCATTTTAGTAATCCTAATGCTGATTTTAATAAAGTGACTGATAATAGAAGGAACAATGGATCTGGTGGTTCCACTGTTGTTTGTGAAAATTGTGGTTTTAATGGCCATACTCAGGACAGGTGTTTTAAGCTAATTGGTTATCCTCCTAATTTTGGCAAAAAGAACAATAACATACCTCAGAATAATAATAAAAAGTTTTCAAACAATAATTCTGTTGGTTCTAGTTCTTTTTCTGGTTTTACAGATGAGCAATTATCTACTCTCATTTCTCTCATCAAAGATAACTCTGTTACTGGGAAGAATGTACAAGCTAATATGGCAGGTACTTTCTTTAATACCAGTAAAATTTTTAATAAACACTTTAAGAAGTTTTTTTGTTCTAACTCTAAAATGCATTCCAAAATGGTTTTTAGTAGTAAAGTGGTTGATTTTGGTGCTAACCAGCACATGAAATTTTCTGATAAAGAGTTAGTTAATGTCATTGATGTTTCCCATCTTAAGATTAAGGTTGGATACCCCAATGGGACTGAAGCTTTTATTTCTAAGATTGGGAATCTAAAATTGTCCAATTCTTTAACCCTATTTGATGTATTAGTTGTCCCAAAATACTTCATCACTTTGATTTTTGTTCATAAACTTGCTAAAGATAACAAAGTTTTGGTTGCCTTTGATGAAAGCAAATGTCTTTTCTTGAATCAGAATTTGAATCAGCTAAATGTTCTGGGGACTGGTAATCAGTGTGGTGGTTTATACTATTTCAATGATCAAGGTATCCAAAGTAATTTTGTGAATACTGTTTTTTAAAACTGTTTATCTCAGCATGACTGGCACTGCAGGCTTGGTCATCCTGCAGAACCAGTGCTACATATTCTAAAAGAAACCTTGAAGAATGATTCTAATCAAAAACTTGTTTTTTGTGAAGTTTTTCAAAGGGCTAAACAAACCAGAGAACCCTTTCCACTAAGTGATCATGTCACTAGTGCTCTAGGTGATCTGGTTCACTTAGACTTATGAGGTCCTTATAGGGTTCCTAGCTCTAAGGGTTATAAATATTTTTTGACTATTGTGGATGATTACACTAGGGCTGTTTGGGTTTATCTTATGAAAACCAAATATGAGGTTCCTTATTACATTACTACTTATCACAACTTGATTGAAACTCAATTTAAAAAAAAAATCAAGACTTTTAGAAGTGATAATGGGATTGAATTTGTGAATCAAACTGTTAAAAAAGTTTGTGATGATAAAGGGATAACCCATCAGACCTCATGTGCTTACACTCCACAACAAAATGGTATTGCTAAGAGGAAACATAGGCATCTGTTAAATGTTGCTAGATCCCTTCTGTTTCAGGGGGATTCCTTTAAAAATGTGGTCTGAATGTGTTCTTACTGCCCCCTATCTCATTAACAGACTTCCTTCATTTGTGCTAAATGGAAAATCTCCTTTTGAATTGATCTATAATGAGAAACCTGTTCTTGATCACTTAAGAGTGTTTGGTTGCCTGTACTTTGCTACGGTTTTAAACAATTCTGATAAAATGAGTAGCAGATCTAAAAAATGTGTTATGCTTGGGTATTCTTATTAGGTCACCATAAGTTAACACAAGATCAATATGTAAGAAATAAGATGAAAGAGAGATCGGTTGAACACAAAGCATACACGATATGCAAGTAAAGAAACGTTAGGCGTAGGTGTATATTGAAAGTGAACAACCAACCTTCAAGAGAAGGTTTACATGTGTTTATATAGGGAGGGAGCTATGGCAACATGTCTAGTCCCTTCCTTCATTATTGGCTTTGGGCCAAGGCCTATGAGCTTTCTACATAAGCCTTGCCATTAATAACTAACATAAAAGCCTAGTTTAAGCAACCTATTCCATATTAATTACTAACACTTGAAATACAAGTTAGGAGCGATTCCAACAATCTCCCCCTAAGTGTTG
The DNA here is from genome assembly GCA_019973895.1 of Chrysanthemum seticuspe. Lineage (NCBI taxonomy): Eukaryota > Viridiplantae > Streptophyta > Magnoliopsida > Asterales > Asteraceae > Chrysanthemum > Chrysanthemum seticuspe. Next base: position 157,201,938 of record BPTQ01000008.1, on the reverse strand, counting down.
GTAAGTAAATGATGACTCCAACAATCTTGGATAAGTTGTTGGTGTTGATGTAATAGCAGTTGCTTTGACGTCTTCTGGCATTCCTCTTTCTTGTGAGAAGAAGTGCCTTGATTCCAACAATCTCCCCAGTGTGAGGATCTTGTTTCTTTTGAAGTTTTCAGCTTTGACGTCTTCTTTAACATTGTTCTTTGTTCTTTGTTCTGGTGTGGATATGGTGATGTTATGTTGTTGTTATCTGTATCAGGTCTGCTTCGTTGCTCAGGTGTCTCCACGTCTTTCTCCAATATGCTCACACTATCTTTGACGTTGGATTTCAGTATTGATGTAGTTCTCTTAGTCTTTAATCTTTGCAGATCTTTGGCTTTAGTAGAAGAATCATTCTGACTTTTGTGTTGCCTTTCGAGAGAACTTCAAATAGTGTTGTTGTTGGTATGAGCATGTGGAGAATCAACACGATCATCTCCCAGGAGCATCCATAAGAAGAAAACATAAGAATGGGTTAGTGATAAACACCAATCGATCACTGTGGTCGTTTTTTAGAGAATTGACCACTACGATTGTTCTTCTGATGAATGTCTTGATTCCATTCACCTTGGTCGGGCGAATCAGCCGTCCAAATCCCATAAGGGACAGTTGGCATTAGATTGAACAAGTTCAAGTAATGACCCACATCTTCAGGACTCGATTCTTGAAAGGAATCTCCTTAGCGGGATTTCCAGCACTTACAAGTTCGAACTTCGAGCGTGTTAACAGCATAGTGTGAAAACACATCTCTAATTCTAGCAAAGGCTGTTCCTGAACTGGAGTCCCTCAAGTAGGATAACACAATGTACCGAAGTACACCTACAGTTCAGGTGAGTCGTTGAGGTACACCGAAGCATCACCCCACGACTGTAAACCGTTTGAGACAACACTAAGCGTAACCCATGAGGAGTTACCGAAGTGACCTGCTGTCAGGGCTGTTTGATGTTGACCCTGGCAGGAGTTTCCATTCAATCACTGAGGATCACAATTGTGAACCCCTCATAAATGTTCTCGACAGATTGCTAAGATCTGTGTAGGACTCTAGAATTGTATCACTTGCGTCCTTAATGTTGAACGACAAGTGATGAAATGTCAAGTGTTCCTAAGAGATCTTTTGATGAATCTCGTGGCTCTTGACTCAATAGTGCGCTTTTTGGTTTTCCTGAGCGGAGACTAGGGAGAGGGTCTCCTTCTTCAATACCAGCAATCTCTAAGAGAAAGCCGATAGTTTACGTAGCGTTCCCTGTGAGAATGAAACAAGCTTCTGTTGAGAGAAACTTGAGTGGCTAAGAAGGTTTAGTGCATGCGTCACTGGGTCCATGACGACTTTAATCTTCAATACCGGTGTCATCTAGTGACAACTAGTAGCATATGTATTGAACCCGGTGTCTGCCCTAAGTTGAATAATTTGGACGGCTATTTCTTTTCACCCTTTTCTTTACTTTTCTTTTTAATTCTTCAACTCCTTCTTTCTCCGATTCTCGTTTTCTCCTTTTTATAATCATACCTAAGGACTTCTAAATTCTAATTATTGGTGGTGTCCATGGGTAGATCCCTCCGGCTCTGGCGGATCATAGGACGTTTATTCCTAAACTTAGTCACCTTATAACTCCTTGACTATCCTATGTTACCATAAAACCATTTTCTCGAAAATCTCTCAAAGTGTTTATGTATTAAAACATTTTGTAACGCTTCGAGAGTTTTGTATTTTCAGAAATACTCCCCCTCCACATGTGCTCAAGTGTTTTGACATAAATCTGCACAGTGAGGGTAGAGCTCGCACTTTTGAATTGATCGACTCAAGATGGACAATTCCCAGCGAGACACGGTTACGTTGCATAGTTAAAGAGTTGCATTGTCAGCTTTTGGGTGACAACTAGCTCTAATAACTACCTTGAAGGTGTGGACAAACCTTGAAAAAGGTTGTCAAACCCGTAAAAGTTCATGTCTATCAAGAGTTTCTCGAAGAGGTACAATCTACTCGGATAAGTCTTGGAAGACAAATCTTTTCGATGAATGACAGTTCAGATCTCGTCAATTCATGGGTTAAGTTTTAGCACGCGAAGATTCCATCATATTTACAACATATATGTATCACACAATTTTTCTCTCCCTCAAAAATGGCATATATGTGTTAATTTTGATGAAATTTTGATATCGAATATGACCATTTCGAGTTTTGTGGGAAGATTTCCACGAAGAACGTTTTGTGAACAATGATTTGTTAGCAAATACTCCCCCTCAACAAGTAATATTAACTTTTGAGGTTTTGAAAACATAAGGGGAAGTACTTGCTCTTTTGAGCAAAACTTTGAAAAATGAAAGTTTTGATAAGTTTTACTCAAAATTAAGAAGCTTTCGCTCCTTTTATAAGGATTGTGGCACTGATGCGTACCACATGGTCCTTTCATTACAAGTACGGGTTGTACACTGTTATATGTGCACAAGCCATTGTCAATGTACAAATCATATTAGCCAAATATCAATCAATGAAATAGTTTAAGGAGTACCAGGAAATTCGTCAATAAGACCGGGAGTTCCCTCTTGACGTTGATAACCCGTAAGAGGGAAACTCTCTCTTCCACCCACGAAGCTCTCTAGTCTCAACATCTGATCCCGATGAAATTGCCTCTCATCAATCCTTGTGATTATCTTCCTAGAATCCCTCCTTTCCTTAGAATTCCAACGCTTCTTTGACCCAATTCCTTGCTGTATATCCTTCAACCGATATGCTAGCCCATCACGAACCAACTTCAACGTATGATCGTAGAAATTGTGAAGCTCGTTGCATGCCATGAAACAGTTGTGGTGAAGTTCAATGCGGTAAACAACTCCAAACTTCGGTTTCTTCAGAATGGTGAACTGAGATAGTTGGTTGATGTCGGGAAAGTGTAGCAATGGTTTAGTGAGATTGACTTGTTTCTGGTATGATTCCACAGCAAGTTGAAGATCTTCAACACGTTCCTGGATCACTCTGCTTCTAATGAATATTAGCAATGACGTGATGTACTAGAGCTGGATATTGGTGGAGAATTGTCTCATCCGACCTTGTACCTTAGCCAAATACATGTCTTCGATGTCGTTGAGCGACAACCTCGGAAAATCATCTTCAGTAAAGTCATACTCTTGCTCGTCTTGTCGTTTGACTTTTATCTCCTGCAAGAATGAGTAATCTCACTTTGACGCCAGAGTGACTGATACAGGTTTTACTGACCAGGTATTAATATTTATAGTGTCTCACTATACCTATGGTCTACCCTAGTACACTAACGGGCAGTCTACCCCGTCGCGTGTAGTGTAGTAAATGGTAAAGCCGATGTTGTCCCAAGAGCTATGTGTGTTGGATTATTACAAAGTCTAGTGTCACAGAAGAATAATTGTTTCGATAGGGTTTTAATTAATTAAACTACTAATGCAGAATAAAATAAAAGCAGATAAATGGATAAAGGGAAATCAATAGAGGAATAGTGGTGCTAACCTAGTCAATCCTCCTAGCTAGTTATGTCTACGTCTACCTACTTCCAATTACTTCAGGTGGGGTCAAATTCGAGAAGACAACATTTGGTCAATTCGCCCTAACCTATCAGCAAAGATGCCACCACAGGAGAAATCAGGTGCACCGTCATAAGTCCTGTTGTTCCTGGTGCCCTAAGCCAAGTCATTAAGTACCGCTACATGCTAGATTCATAATAGTAAGTGCCCGACCATTAGGAACACTACACCCCCAATTCTTAAGTTCATCCAAACGATAGGTGATCAGTTGGTCAAATCGCACAAGTAGAAAGGGTCGTCAGTTGGTCATATCTTACCCTTCCCGTCTCAGTCCGCTCACCTAGGGTCAGTTGGTCATATCTCCTAGGCAATTGGCCTCTACCGCCATTCAAAACTACCGAACCAAGGGTGACTACCAATGAACTATGCATGCATACACTTAGAAATAATTGTACGGAAGTAAAGGTAAACGCAAACAAAACAATTAAGGAATCATAACTAGGCTAGCACCAAAGGGTGCTTAGCCGCACATATTAATCATGCAAATCAATTCAATATTCAAAGGTACGAAATACATGAATTGAAAGTAAAAGAAATATAAAACGCTAATGCTTATCGTAATGGAGTGACTTCTCCCTTGGAAACAGCTCCGTATGCTCCCCTAGACCTGCTAATGAGTGTGTAAATACTCATCATTTTTGGTCAAATCTGAACTGCAAAACATTTAAAGACACTCAAAAATGCATCAAAATACTGAAAATATCTCAAAATTGCATTTTATATGTTTCAGATGCAAAATGTTTAAAATCAGATGAAAATTGAGCTAAGTTTGCATAATTGGCAGTTTCAGTCCCCCGACTTTCAAATCTTGACAAAATCAGTCCCTGAGCATTTGTTTTGGAATAAAAGTCAACCCAAGTCCTTTAAAAATCAAAATTTATCAAAAATGATCCTTGGGTAAAAAGTTTGGAGAATTAACAAGTTTGGTCCTTCAAGTTTCAAAATTGGCAAAAATAGTCCTTGGAATTTTAAAAATGGAAAATTATCTTTTATGGTCCTTGTACTATTGAAACTTGGCAAGATGGACCCTTGGAACAACTTTGAAAAATTGGCAGATTTGGTCCTTGGTTTTTGTGGAAATGCAAGTTTGGTCCTTGTTATTTAATAAACAAACCCTTTGTATTATTTACCCCTGTCAAAACACCCTTGAACCCCCAGCCAAATCCTTGACCCCCTGTTTTGACCCCCTGCCTTAATAATACACCCCGGTCAATTTCTTGGTCAAACCTCCCTTTTCCCTCCAACACTTCACCTCCACCTGCTCTGCAACTCCCAGACACCCCTCACCTCCAGCTCACAACCCACACCCTTATCACTCCACCTCACCCAACAATCCAAGAAGCATTAAATGCTTCCCCCTCCTTGCACTCAACCTGTCCCAGTTGCAATATCTCATTTTGGCGCCAAAAAGCCATCAATGGCTAAAATCTACTCCAGTGATCCAATGGCCCCAAATAGAAGTGGGAAATGCTCAGAGATGTGAGAGAAGGCCTTTTGCATATAAATAGAAGAAAGAGGAGAAGAGCAAGGGAGTAGTCTTTAGTTTTAGTTTTCTTGTATGTCGTTCTTATTTTTATGTCTTAATTAAGTTCTAAATTGTAATTTTAAATCTTTCTTGTACTGAACTAAGGCATTTTAGCCAGTTGCAACTCATTTTAAGCATTAATTCAAGGTTTGATAAAGGTTTTTGTTTTTATAATTTCTGTCATAAAATCAAGTTTAAATGTACTAAAAGCCAGGCTTCAAATAGCTTTATTACAACTTATATAAGCTTATTCAAGCTGTTGATAGCTTTGAATAAGCTTATCATTCAGTTTCAAGCAAATTTGGTATCTGGTCAACGAAAGTCAACGGTGGGGAAATTTTGGTTAAGCAGTTATGGAAATGGAATTTGGTTGATGCAGAGCTGGTCTTGGGTTGATTTTGATTAGAATAGTGATAAATTTGGTTCTGGATTAAGCTTCACATAAGCTGGATCACTTGTGAGTACTTATTGTATTTCCATAATCTAATATAGTTTGCATATTCTATTTGAGTTTGAATCTGTGGGTAGCATTAGTTTTTATCTGTTCATTAAACTGTTACTAGGTTACATTGATTCAGTTTCAGCATTAGCATAAGCTAGATAATCAATTAGGTAGAGTAACTAGCAAAACAGTTAGCATAATAGTGTGTTTGGATCAGATCATTGATCTGAGTTTAAGGCTCAAGCAGAGGTCAAGTTTAGGTTGCTTTAGCTTTATTTAGCATCATTAAGTAGAGTTCAGTCATCAGTTTGCACCTTAGATCTCTAAAAGTCAAAATCAATACAAATCTGTCCTATTTTCATATCTGTTGGAATTTTTAAAGATCATAAGCCTGATTTGTGTTTAGAATTCAGTAGAGTAGCTTATTTTAGTTTTAGTTTAGCTTATTACATCACATTCAGTTCACAAATTGAGCTCAAATCTCATTAAAGTCAAAATATCATTTCTGTGTTCAAAGTCAAAAGTTGAAAAATCTGTTTTTCACCCAACTTGGTAGAATTTTCATTGATTCATTATTGGATCAATTCAAGTGAAATTTTGGATTTAATAAGTTCAATTGGTCAAGAGTTGGAATCTGATTTTTGTGAAATTTTTGTAATTTTTTATAAGCTTCAAATTAGCTTGTCAAATAGCTCAAAAGTGCCCTGTGCAGGTTTGTGCAGAGCTACCAACAAGCTCATGAGAGCTTGCCTTGGTCTGATTTTTTGGTTTATAAGTCCCTTGCCAGGTCTAGTTTAGGATCCCACATCTGGTTTTGAGTTTCAGCTTATTTGAGTGGCTTATTTTCAAGCTACAAAGTAGTAGCCTGAACCTGTTTTGAACCTAGCTTAGTAGAAGTTGGAATTTTATAATTTGCTTTCAGGATAGGATTCTAAGCTCTCATTTGGCTGGATTAAGTTGTTTCCACTTAGATTTAGCCTATTTCAAGTAGTGGTAGGTTATGGTTCACCACAGTAGCTTATAGCTTAATTTAGGTTGCTTATTACTTAAGCAGTTTCACTACATCTTCATAATCTTGCACACTAGTATATGTTTTTATATTTTTCATAGATTTAGAATATTATTTTAGACTTTTCCTTATTTTTCAGATTTTTCTATTACTGTTTGCTATTTTTCCTTATTTAAAACAGTTTTTAGGACTTTTTAATTAGCCTTTATTGCAATTAAATCAGAAAAGCTTCAAAAAAATAAGTTTTCAATTTTCATAGATTAAGATAAATATAAAAAGTAAAAAAATAATTTTTCCAGATTTTTCTTAGTTAAATTTGTAATTTTTAGCAATTTAATTAGTTTTAAATAGTTTTTAAATCATAGAAATTAGAATATAAATCAGAAAAATACAAATTCAATTTTCAAAAGTTTGTTTAGTTATTTTAGATTTTTGAAAAATAGTTTCACAATTTTCCTCTTTATTTTCATAATTTTTAGTATTTTAATTTAGTTTTAAAAGTTAAAATTAGTTTTTAATTCAAATTTATAAAAGAAAAATCAGGAAAATCAAATTTTAAAAATAGTGATAGCTTTTATTTAATATAATTTAGCTTTTTAATTTTCTTTCATTTTTCATTTGTCATCTAGTATCAATCATAACCCTTTTCCCGTTCAATATCACCCGATCACTACGCGTTTGGCTATTCAGTCGCACAGCTCGTTGGGACTTAACGACCTGGGGAAACACTAAACTCTCCTGGACTTAATTGCATTGCGTTCTCAAGCTGTCTGACTTTTATTACGGTTGACCATTCACAAGTGGTTGACTTGTGTAATAAAACTGACCGTTTGGGAGCCGATCAAATTTTGGCGCCGCTGCCGGGGAGCTGTGCTAATAATCTTACGTTTAGCAGATTAGTGATTTGAATATTCACTCCTTGTTCATACCATCTATATATATCTATATTTTCTTATAAAAATCCAAAAATCCAAAAACATCTTAAAACATATAAAACACAAAAATATTTTTCTTTTGTTTCTACATATATATAAAACCATAAAACTCAAAAAGATTCTTCTTTCCCCGTTTTTCATAATTCCCTTGGCTCTGAGATTCCTTAGAGTTAACTCTAGTGCATGCGCACTCGTTCTTCTAGATCATTGAGTCCTTTTCGTGATCTAGCAGAAATTCCTAGAAGACGTTCTCATAGACGTGCTGCCCAAATAGTCGAACCCGAGATTCGTACTATTCCAAGAAACAATATGGCAGACGAACGAACTATGGCGGAAATGCTCCAGGCACCCACCGAGGGTTATGGAGATGCCATCATTTTACCAGCAATCAATTCTGATCACTTTGAATTGAAGACACATTTGATCACACTTGTGTCTACGAATCAATTCAACGGGTTTGATCGAGAAGACCCGTATGCACACATCCGTTGGTTTAACAAGTTGACCTCAACAATCAATTTCAAAGATGTACCACAAAAAGTGATCAAGTTGATGCTATTTCCATTCTCACTTGAGGGGGCAGCCCGGATTTGGCTGGAAAAAGAACCCCCTCGATCCATCGAAACTTGGGAGGATCTTGTTCAAAAGTTTGTCAATTATTTCTTTCCTCCATCAAAGACAACTAATCTTAAAAATGAAATTTCTGGATTTCGTCAAAATTTCGATGAAAACTTTGGAGAGGCATGGGAGAGATTCAAATATCTCATCAGGAAATGCCCCCATCATGAATTCACGGAGCTTCAACAAGTTAATATCTTTTATAATGGGTTGAACGGTAACGATCAAGATTCTTTGAACGCAGCCGCCGGTGGCAATATCTTGAATCGTAAGCCTAAAGATGTGATTGAGATTTGCGAGAAAAAATCAAAAGTTCCTATTTCTCGCAACAAAGTCAATATTCCGAACACTCCTGCTTCTTCATCCGGTAACTCTTCCGAGTTAGCCGCTCTAACGGACGTCATCCGTTGTATGATGAAAGAGGTAAAGGAAATCAAAAGCGAAATTCATAAGCCGGAACCAATCAAAGCCGTGAACAAGGTGTGTGAAACTTGTAGTGGTCCACACGCGTATTATGATTGTCAAGCAACCGATGCTTCTTTTTACCAAGCTCCTGTAGCTTCTGTAAACCACAATCAATACCGACCACAAGCTGATCCTCACTACCGTGCACCTAGCGGTATGACACCACCTGGTTTTCCTCCTGTGCAAAACCATGGCAATCAAAATCGCTTTGTTCCGAATCAAGGACAAAACTTCAATAACTCTCAAAATTTCAATCAGAACCGGAACAATTTCAACCAACCATATCAAGCTCCAAATCAGCAAAGTTATCAACAACCTTCTCAAGCTCCCCTACCAAATGACTTCATGAAAATTACTGAGTCAAGCATACGTTCAATGCAAACTCAGATCAATAACATGAGAGTTGAGCTAAAAAAGGAAATTGATACCACAATGTCTCGGCAGACAAATGAGTTGAAGAATATGATGAGCAGTTTCATGAACATGAATATGAACAAAGCTTCGTCATCTTCTGGAGGACTCCCAAGCAATACAGTTCCAAATCCAAATGCCGAGTTGAAAGCCGTCACCACTCGTAGTGGTAAGACGCACAATGGACCTTCGACTCCAATGCCTCCTCCACCAGGAGCAATGAGCCAAGTTACCAAGGATACAACGGACAAGGTGCATTTCTCAAGCCCACGAAGTACCGCACACGTCCCACCTTCGGTAGTCCAAGCTTTAAGTCCGGAACCCGAAGTTCCGAAGACAAATTCTGAGCCAGAAATGACTTCCGTCCCGGCTCAAAAGTCTAGTCAGCTTCCTTACCCATCAAGATTGCATGATGAGAAGCTCAAAGACAAAACCAAAGAGCAAATGGAAAAAATTTTCCAAATTTTCAATGAACTACACTTTGATATAAGCTCCGTTGATGCTCTCGTTCTAATGCCCAAATTTGCATCCACGCTTAAAGGCTTACTGAGCAACAAAGATAAGTTATCTGAGATGGCTAAAACCCCTCTCAATGAGCAATGCTCAGCGGTCCTTCTCAAGAAGCTTCCCAAAAAGCTTGAAGACCCCGGCAGGTTTTTAATCCCGTGTGATTTCTTGGGGATGGTTCAATGCTCCGCCTTGGCCGATCTTGGCGCAAGCATTAACCTCACGCCACTCTCAGTATGGAAGAAACTGTCTCTTCCTAAACTTACATCCACTTGTATGACACTCGAGCTAGCGGACCGTACCATAACTCGTCCACTTGGGATAGCCGAGGATGTCGTGATGAAAGTAGGAAAGTTTCACTTTCCTACTGACTTTGTTGTAGTAGACTTTGATGCAGATCCTAGAGTTCCCCTCATCTTAGGGAGAGCTTTCTTGAGAACGAGTCGTGCTCTAATTGATGTATTTGCTGAAGAGTTGACCATACGGGTTGACAACGAAGAACTCACGTTTAATATCAACCAGAACTCCAAACCTCTATCCAAACATAGTGTTGCCACAATTGATCAAAAATCTGAAAGAATCAATGCAACACTCTCAAATTTCACGGTTAAGAGGAGTCACCAAAAACGTGCTGAGCTAAAAGCTTTGAAAATCAACCCTGGTTCAAACAAATGGTTTGAAAGTTGTACCAAGGAAGTCAAGAGTGTTCTTGATGATGATGATCTAGAATCGGAGACTTTATCGGAAGTGGTGGAAATTGCTAGCTCTAAGAGCACACCACTTGTCCCACCTCCGGAATCAGTTTATCGTATCGAGTTTGTTAACTCTGTGGATGAAACCAAACTCTCTTCAGTTTCATCCGGATTGGATGATGATGTTTGTGATCCAATGGGAGACATTCTTTGTAAAACCCTAAAAATCGTAAACGCGTTAAAAGACTATTTTGCCCCTCAAATTAAACATTTATGAAATACGTAAGATACGTCAAGTTCATTTAATATGATTCTAACCTAACCCGTAAGTGGCTAACTTGTACAAAATAATAAAATCGAGTCACACTTACGTCCAAAATTGATAGCACATGTTTACCTTATGGAATGGGCCGAAATATACAAACAATTACATTCATACATTAACTTAAATTACCAAGCCCATAATACCTAAAATTATTAAGGTCCATAGCACTTAAATCAAAAGTCCATAAAGGTAGTAATTTGGAAAATGAATTTCAGTTTGGAATTCCCTTGATACACGCCCAAGATTGACGAACATATCTCCTCATTTAATTCCAATATCACGTTTTCATTAACTTACCATGCAACTCTTTCAAAGCACTCCTAAACCCTAATACAAAGAAAAATGACGGCAAGACCTTAATGTCCTTCTTTCATTCGATCCAAAATCAAAGAAAAACAAGCAAAGGAGAAAGGATGTAGGAGCTGTGAAAGTGGTGGTGATCGAGTGTACATGAACTATGGTTGATCATATGGTTGATTCGAACTTTGAATGGTCATGGTTTTCTCCTTTAGCCTCGTTAAAGCAGCCCCAAAGGTAGTCATACGTCCTTGATGAGTGTCTAAATACTCATCATTTTTATACTATTAGGATGCCAAAAACATCTGAAAACACTCAGAAATGCTTCAAAATGATAAAAATATCACAAACAAGTGTTTTATATGTTTTAAATGCAAAAACATCAAAATCTGATAAAAAACGTATCAAGTTTGCATAATTGGCAGTTTTAGTCCCCCAAGTTACAAAAGTTGTCAAAAACAGTCCCTGGTAATTTAAAAACTTGTAAAATATCATTTTAGGTCCTTGGGATTCAAAAGTTGTTAAAATAAACCCTTCAAAGTTTAAAAATCACAAAATTACAACTTTGGTCCCTCAACTTTACAAAAATGTCAAAATTAGTCCCTGGGTGTTTTAAAATGGAAATTTATCAAACTACACCCTTGTACTATTTATAAATGGCAATATTGGTCCTTATTATAAACTTTTGAAAAATTACAAGTTTAACCCCTCAAAATTCAAAAATTACAAAAAAAAGGTCCTTTAAAGTTTATTAAATGCAAAAATCCAACTTTGGTCCTTGTATTATTATGTAATGGCAGGTTTGGTCCCTTGAAGGAAGTTTGGAAAGTTGGCAATTCAGATCCCTCAAGTTTTCAGATTTACAAAAGAAGTCCTTGGGCTTATATTAATATCCAATCCAAATCCTAAAACCTAAACCAGCTATTGGCCCAACCCCAAGCCCAAAACCAGACCCGACCCAAATTTTAAAATAAAACAGGCGCGTGCACTGTTCACCATCTCCCACCCCAACACCTGTTTTCACACCAATGCTCCACCTGCTACCACCACCTGTCTATCACCTTTCCAGCTCCTTAACCACTCCATATCCTGTCCCCCTCCACCTCCACAAACACCAAGAAGCATTAAATGCTTAAACCTGCTCATAAGACTTTTCCCGCCATTTTTACACTTGGACGATTTGGATGAAATATGAAGATCCAATGGCTAAAAAATGGTGGGATTAACTCAGAGGTCGACAAAAAGTTGAAAGAAACATTATAAATGGAAAAAGAAGCAGTGTGGAAGAGGGAGTAGTGTAATTTTAGTTTTTAGATGTCGACTTAGTTAAATTTAAATTCCCAGTGTTCATTTCAGCTTTCAAGTGTCTTGTAATAATATTTCAGTGCAATAAGAACTCGTTTTAAGTCTCAATTTCAGTTTTTATTTATTAATTCAGTTTAAGTGATTTTTATGTCAAGAATACCCAAAATTCTTAAACATTGTTTTCAGTTGTTGTAATTACTTAATAAGCTCTTATAAGCTTTTGACAAAGCTTATAAGCTCTTAAAACCCTCAAGAGACCAGTTTTACTTAACAATTCCTAAATTACCAAAAAATTCACTTAAAATTAGTTAAAAATAAAAAGGCAAAGGTAATGAAGATCAAGATTGAGGCATGGTGATCTGTGGATTGTTTGTGGTTTAGAGGCTTAGTGGTAAGCTGTTAGGAGTGGTATTAACCACTGGTTCATGGTCTTTGGCTGGAATCCATTTGTAAGCCATCTTGATCTATTTTGGCATTGTACTGTGTAAGTCAATCTTAAGCTTGATTCTTTGCATGTTTATGTTCATTAGTATTAGTTGAGTATAATTAAGCTTTTAGAATAGTCACTTGTTCTGTTTAATCTATAGTTAATAAAATTTTATTTTAAATAGATATTATAGCTTAAGTGTTAATTCTTAGTTATATAATGTTATTATTGTTATTTAATGCTTATTTAGTTATATTATATGATAATATAAGCTTATGGGTCAGTTTCATAGTTTTAATCTATGTCTAGCTTTGATAATCACAAAAGCAGTTTTTATAAGGGATGTTTGGATAAGCTCAGTTAACTGAGCTTAAGGCCAGTTGGATTGTTGACTGTACTTGTTTCAAGTCTCTTTAATACCTAGTAGTTCAATCAAGTCAATAAATCCAGTCCTCATTAGTTGCAAAGTCAAAATCACCTTAATTCCATTTTAAGTAGTTAACTGTTAAGGATTTTGAGTGCAAAGCTCATCACAGTAGTTTATAAACTAATACATTAGCTTAATTTCACCTTATCATAGCTTAGAATAACATAGTTAGTGAGTAAAATTAGTTAAAAGTTCATGAAGGTCAAATTTGCATTTTGTTCAAAAAGTCAAAACTGTGCTCTGTGCACAGTTTTGATGCCATTTTCACAAGCTTCTAAAAAGCTCACTAGTTAATCTTAGCCTATGATTTTTAGTTCTTTGGCAAGCCAACCAAGCCACCTTGATGTCCCAAGTTCATTTTTCCATTTTCTAGCTTATTAGATAGGGCTGCATGTGATTTGTATTTTGTCCCATTTCTGTCTAGACTAGATATCTCAGTGAGATGGTTCCATTTTCATAAGCCTGTCATAAGCTCCTCAGTGCACCACTGTGCATGAGCTTTGTTTTTTTGGAAAGCCTACCAAGCCAGCTTGTTGACTTAACCTTTGTTTTGAGCTTGTGAGCTTATTCACTCAGCTTATTTTGACCTTGAAAGTCTGTACAAGTCTGTTTGAATATTAGAATAGTCATAAGTGCTTATTTGTTTGTTTCAGCTTTTCAGAGTGCTTATTTGTTCTTTTTAGCCTTATTTGAGTATCATTAGCTTATTTATAGCTTATTCCACCTTTGGTTTTAATTTTGAACCTTATTTGAGCTTAAAATCTTCAAAATAAGCTAAAACCTTCACTGTTGAAAGAATAAGCTCATACAGAGCTTATTATCAGTTTTTAGAAAAAGTTCTAGTTATAAAATATGCTCATTTTATTGTGCTTATTAAGTTTGTAAAAAGAAAATTGAAAAAAAAAATGTTTTGCAAAAAAGGGGAGGTCAAGGTTCGAACATGCAACCTCCCCCTTATATGGGTGTTAGCATATGTACCTGGAACCAATAGCGCCCTTGGGTCTTTCTTGTTATCATTTGCATAATCAAATACATAAGCCCTTTTGTCTTAATAAGCTTATACGAACATTTAAGCTTATTTCTAGCTTATTCTTAGGAGCTTTTTCAGTTTTTGTATTTTTTATAAATATGTATTAGTATAAAGTATTTTCTAAAAAAGTTTCAGATTTTTATAAATAGTTTTAGTATTTTTTTACATTTAATTAGTGTAAAAACTTATTTAAATCATAATAAAAAATATAAAAGTCAAAAAAATATAATTCTTTTTCCTAAAATTTTCTTTTATCATATATTTTGTAAGAAAATTAGTTTTATACTCATAGGCCTTTTATTTCTTAAAATTTACGTTTTTGTTTGCGCTCCAGCGCCATTTTCGTAAATAACGCTCGTTTCCGTTTTAAATAACGTTTTTAAGTAATTTAAGTTTACGTTTTGATTAATATAGTTTATTTAAGTTATTTTATTTTATAAAATCACATAAACGTTCATCAACCTGTAAAAATAGTGATAGCGTTTATTTAATAGATTTTAACTTTTTAATCTTTTAATTTGCATTTAAGTCGCTTTTATTTGTAAATCTTTTCTTTAGGTAATTATCCATCGAAAACCCTACTGATTGCTATCCTTAGTGATCATTCTACCATCTGATTAAGTGTTTTAACACCAATTCATCCTCCGTGGGACTTAACGACCCAGGAATTCCCTATATTCCTCTGATCTTAATTGCATTTGTGTTTAAGCTGTTTTAAGTCTATTAGACTTGACTGTTTAGCACCAATCAAATTTTGGCGCCGCTGCCGGGGAGGCTGTTTAGCGTGTTTTAAGCATTTCCAGACCCGTACTTGCACATATACCATCGTTTGTAAATCAGTTTTTTGTAAAGTTTATTAAAAATCAAAAAGTTCATTAACACTTTTCCTAAAGTGTTAACAACACCAAAAACATTTTTTTATTCAAGTTTTCAACAAACACAAAATCCAAAAATATTTTCATCCTTTGTTTTTTCAAAATGTTTATTCAAAAATCCAAAAATATCCATCTTTACCCTCTCACATCTTTGATTCTTCATTTCTTACCCTCTGTTAACCTTTGATTCTTTCTATGTCTTATCCTCACCCTCTTGATTGTCAATGGTGTGGTGGTCCTTATAATGGTGGCAATTGCCCCAGTTGTAGCATGGTGGAATCAGGAAACGGGTCTGTCTATAACCAGGATCCCTATTCCTACCATAACACGACTGATTTATTCCATCAGCTACCACATTGTGAGACTCAGCAGTTTTACTGTTGTGAGTACTGTGGTGGTTCACATTCCAGTTCTGATTGTCAATCAGGAAACACGCTTGTCTATGAGCAGGTTCCTGATAACAATTATGACAACAACACACATAACTCACAGCCACATCAGTTTTACTGTTGTGAGTATTGTGGAGGTCCTCACTCTAGCTCGGATTGTCAAACAAGGAATCCATTTCCTTGTTACGATTACGACTCTTCGTATCAAGACCAACCTCCACTGTACCAAATCATTCAAGCAACTCCTCATGAAACTACGACAGACCTTCTACTGAAGAGTCTTGAGTTATTAAAAGATCTTAAGGAGGAGTCGGCTATGTCCTCCCAAGATAATCCAAATGAAAAATCCATGGAAGTTTTGTTAGCCGAAGAGCGTGCTGCTAAATTAGATTCCCAGATTGCCATTGAAAACACTGTTAGGGAATCAATTGCACTACAAAAAGCATTCAAATCTAGCTCTCAATTCCATTTCATTCCTGATGACGATGATGATGAAGATACCCTTGATATTCTACAATTTTATTCATCAAGTTCATCAGTTGAGATTCCATCCGTGGAAATACAGGGAGAAAAGAATATGACTGAATCACTAGCAGTAGAAATAATGGAACTTGTAGAATCCATAACTGCTAGTCCTTCTCAACTCCCTCAGTCTACTGCTTTCACACCAGAGGTTCCCACTCACTCTTTGAACATGGGGGATGAGCTTCTTGACACTGTTCCTGAAAAGGAATCGGACGAATTCATAAAGTCTAGTGTTGAGGACCTTGTCCCAATCCCAAGAGAGTCACAGGGAATTCTTGATCATGTGTGTGATATCCCTCCTCCTCTTGTCTTCCAAAGTAATCATGTTGAGATGTGCTCCGATTCTAATGATGACGATTCGTTATCTTGTGGAGACATCAGTTATATGGAAGAATTACCTTCTGAGCTTGTCAGCTTAGGAGAAGAGAATGAAGAAGAAATAATTCAAGACGAAGCTCTTCGTCTTACAGTATTGAATGTTAATCTTCTCATTTCTAGAATCGAGGCTTTTAATGAAGAGCCTACTTCATATCCTATCCCCTTTGAGGATAGTGAACTTTTGTTCAATGATTCTATTCCCGAATTGCAAACGTTCCATTTTGATCATATGGGAGAGAAGATTAGTGGTATTACCACTTCTCATTCTCATAATTCTCTCCCCGATTATGAATCATTCACTTTTGAGGAGTTCCCCAGTGAACTCACTCAAATCAATCCCGAATATGAATCATTCTCCTTTGAGCTCACTCATATCATATCTCCACCGGAGTATGATAACTTCTACTTTGATCTAGACACACCCGGGATATGTCTAGACCAATTGAGCTTAAAAGATGAAATTCATGAAACCATGAATTCTCCTGTAAGTGATGATGAGTTAATCATGATCTTTATCATGACTTTCTTTCTCTTCTTCACCTATCCCGTAGCTTCTCCTGTTCTTCACTCCTTCGGGAATGAAGACATTATCTTTGATCCCGGCATTTTCATTTATCATTTTTGAGCCGGTTCTCTGTATATCTCATCGGTGTGGAACTTTCACGTACTTCAATGTTTATACAAACATCTTGAATGAAAGTCCGATGGAGATTGTATCTTCCACTTACTTCCCCATGAACAAATTAATTCGGGGTCGAGTCAAGCTAGCGACTCGGTAATCAAAAACAGTAGCTAAACATGGGTTTTCACCCGTGTGTACCACCCTAGTGTGGGGGAGATGCCCCACATGTTGTATATAGACCTTTAAAATGAATGAAAATTGTAAATATTCAAAAACAGAATAATTGTTGTGTTTCTACACTTAGTTAGTAAATGTTATCTTTTTACGTTCTAAGTTTCGGCATAGCAGCCGGTACTTTGAATATTGAGGACAATATTCATTTCTAAGTGTGGGGGGGAAATTCTGGCGAATTTGATCATAAATGTACCCTTTTAGTCCCTTTTTCCCCCAAAATGGCCAAATTTTAAAATTTTTTATTTAGTGGAAGTACTATGTACTAAACACAACAAATGGTAATCAGTCCACCATGTCTAACCCACATAAGGATTGGCTAATCCAGGAGCAAACGGCTCTTGGTAAAGATATCTCAAATCCGTTTATGGCTTGCAATTTGCCTAAAATTGTATGGTGTTCAACTCACCATATCTTTAAACTAGTAAAAAGTTGGCTAGCCCGCAAGGTTATGGCTTGTGGTAAAGGCAGTGGAAAATCCATAATTGGTAATCGACTCACCAAAGATAATATTGATAATTTATCTAAGAGTTGGCTAGTCCAGAAGGGTACGGCTTCTGGTAAAGACAAATCAAATCCGTTGACAGCTTATGATTTGCTCAAAATCATTTGGTTATCATTGTACCAAAGTTCTTACTTGAACTGAAACAATTGGCTACTCCAGAAGTAATGGCTTTTGGTAAAGAGATAAAATCCATTAACTTTTCATAAATCATTGCTAGGGACTAGCAATATCTTAGTGTGGGGGATTGATGAGTGTCTAAATACTCATCATTTTTATACTGTTAGGATGCCAAAAACATCTGAAAACACTCAGAAATGCTTCAAAATGATAAAAATATCACAAACAAGTGTTTTATATGTTTTAAATGCAAAAACATCAAAATCTGATAAAAAACGTATCAAGTTTGCATAATTGGCAGTTTTAGTCCCCCAAGTTACAAAAGTTGTCAAAAACAGTCCCTGGTAATTTAAAAACTTGTAAAATATCATTTTAGGTCCTTGGGATTCAAAAGTTGTTAAAATAAACCCTTCAAAGTTTAAAAATCACAAAATTACAACTTTGGTCCCTCAACTTTACAAAAATGTCAAAATTAGTCCCTGGGTGTTTTAAAATGGAAATTTATCAAACTACACCCTTGTACTATTTATAAATGGCAATATTGGTCCTTATTATAAACTTTTGAAAAATTACAAGTTTAACCCCTCAAAATTCAAAAATTACAAAAAAAAGGTCCTTTAAAGTTTATTAAATGCAAAAATCCAACTTTGGTCCTTGTATTATTATGTAATGGCAGGTTTGGTCCCTTGAAGGAAGTTTGGAAAGTTGGCAATTCAGATCCCTCAAGTTTTCAGATTTACAAAAGAAGTCCTTGGGCTTATATTAATATCCAATCCAAATCCTAAAACCTAAACCAGCTATTGGCCCAACCCCAAGCCCAAAACCAGACCCGACCCAAATTTTAAAATAAAACAGGCGCGTGCACTGTTCACCATCTCCCACCCCAACACCTGTTTTCACACCAATGCTCCACCTGCTACCACCACCTGTCTATCACCTTTCCAGCTCCTTAACCACTCCATATCCTGTCCCCCTCCACCTCCACAAACACCAAGAAGCATTAAATGCTTAAACCTGCTCATAAGACTTTTCCCGCCATTTTTACACTTGGACGATTTGGATGAAATATGAAGATCCAATGGCTACAAAATGGTGGGATTAACTCAGAGGTCGACAAAAAGTTGAAAGAAACATTATAAATGGAAAAAGAAGCAGTGTGGAAGAGGGAGTAGTGTAATTTTAGTTTTTAGTTGTCGACTTAGTTAAATTTAAATTCCCAGTGTTCATTTCAGCTTTCAAGTGTCTTGTAATAATATTTCAGTGCAATAAGAACTCGTTTTAAGTCTCAATTTCAGTTTTTATTTATTAATTCAGTTTAAGTGATTTTTATGTCAAGAATACCTAAAATTCTTAAACATTGTTTTCAGTTGTTGTAATTACTTAATAAGCTCTTATAAGCTTTTGACAAAGCTTATAAGCTCTTAAAACCCTCAAGAGACCAGTTTTACTTAACAATTCCTAAATTACCAAAAAATTCACTTAAAATTAGTTAAAAATAAAAAGGCAAAGGTAATGAAGATCAAGATTGAGGCATGGTGATCTGTGGATTGTTTGTGGTTTAGAGGCTTAGTGGTAAGCTGTTAGGAGTGGTATTAACCACTGGTTCATGGTCTTTGGCTGGAATCCATTTGTAAGCCATCTTGATCTATTTTGGCATTGTACTGTGTAAGTCAATCTTAAGCTTGATTCTTTGCATGTTTATGTTCATTAGTATTAGTTGAGTATAATTAAGCTTTTAGAATAGTCACTTGTTCTTTTTAATCTATAGTTAATAAAATTTTATTTTAAACAGATATTATAGCTTAAGTGTTAATTCTTAGTTATATAATGTTATTATTGTTATTTAATGCTTATTTAGTTATATTATATGATAATATAAGCTTATGGGTCAGTTTCATAGTTTTAATCTATGTCTAGCTTTGATAATCACAAAAGCAGTTTTTATAAGGGATGTTTGGATAAGCTCAGTTAACTGAGCTTAAGGCCAGTTGGATTGTTGACTGTACTTGTTTCAAGTCTCTTTAATACCTAGTAGTTCAATCAAGTCAATAAATCCAGTCCTCATTAGTTGCAAAGTCAAAATCACCTTAATTCCATTTTAAGTAGTTAACTGTTAAGGATTTTGAGTGCAAAGCTCATCACAGTAGTTTATAAATTAATACATTAGCTTAATTTCACCTTATCATAGCTTAGAATAACATAGTTAGTGAGTAAAATTAGTTAAAAGTTCATGAAGGTCAAATTTGCATTTTGTTCAAAAAGTCAAAACTGTGCTCTGTGCACAGTTTTGATGCCATTTTCACAAGCTTCTAAAAAGCTCACTAGTTAATCTTAGCCTATGATTTTTAGTTCTTTGGCAAGCCAACCAAGCCACCTTGATGTCCCAAGTTCATTTTTCCATTTTCTAGCTTATTAGATAGGGCTGCATGTGATTTGTATTTTGTCCCATTTCTGTCTAGACTAGATATCTCAGTGAGATGGTTCCATTTTCATAAGCCTGTCATAAGCTCCTCAGTGCACCACTGTGCATGAGCTTTGTTTTTTTGGAAAGCCTACCAAGCCAGCTTGTTGACTTAACCTTTGTTTTGAGCTTGTGAGCTTATTCACTCAGCTTATTTTGACCTTGAAAGTCTGTACAAGTCTGTTTGAATATTAGAATAGTCATAAGTGCTTATTTGTTTGTTTCAGCTTTTCAGAGTGCTTATTTGTTCTTTTTAGCCTTATTTGAGTATCATTAGCTTATTTATAGCTTATTCCACCTTTGGTTTTAATTTTGAACCTTATTTGAGCTTAAAATCTTCAAAATAAGCTAAAACCTTCACTGTTGAAAGAATAAGCTCATACAGAGCTTATTATCAGTTTTTAGAAAAAGTTCTAGTTATAAAATATGCTCATTTTATTGTGCTTATTAAGTTTGTAAAAAGAAAATTGAAAAAAAAAATGTTTTGCAAAAAAGGGGAGGTCAAGGTTCGAACATGCGACCTCCCCCTTATATGGGTGTTAGCATATGTACCTGGAACCAATAGCGCCCTTGGGTCTTTCTTGTTATCATTTGCATAATCAAATACATAAGCCCTTTTGTCTTAATAAGCTTATACGAACATTTAAGCTTATTTCTAGCTTATTCTTAGTAGCTTTTTCAGTTTTTGTATTTTTTATAAATATGTATTAGTATAAAGTATTTTCTAAAAAAGTTTCAGATTTTTATAAATAGTTTTAGTATTTTTTTACATTTAATTAGTGTAAAAACTTATTTAAATCATAATAAAAAATATAAAAGTCAAAAAAATATAATTCTTTTTCCTAAAATTTTCTTTTATCATATATTTTGTAAAAAAATTAGTTTTATACTCATAGGCCTTTTATTTCTTAAAATTTACGTTTTTGTTTGCGCTTCAGCGCCATTTTCGTAAATAACGCTCGTTTCCGTTTTAAATAACGTTTTTAAGTAATTTAAGTTTACGTTTTGATTAATATAGTTTATTTAAGTTATTTTATTTTATAAAATCACATAAACGTTCATCGACCTGTAAAAATAGTGATAGCGTTTATTTAATAGATTTTAACTTTTTAATCTTTTAATTTGCATTTAAGTCGCTTTTATTTGTAAATCTTTTCTTTAGGTAATTATCCATCGAAAACCCTACTGATTGCTATCCTTAGTGATCATTCTACCATCTGATTAAGTGTTTTAACACCAATTCATCCTCCGTGGGACTTAACGACCCAGGAATTCCCTATATTCCTCTGATCTTAATTGCATTTGTGTTTAAGCTGTTTTAAGTCTATTAGACTTGACTGTTTAGCACCAATCAGTCCTCCCCTTTGTCATTCACTTGTACACTACTAGAACTATAATCGCAAATATGTTTTGCTACTCGTGTTAATCTTCTTAGTTTCCTTGCTGTCTCGTTAGAATTGTTTTGGTCTCGCGAAGGTTTATGGTTTAAACGATTGGTCTCGCGATGCCTCGTTGTCTCGCAAATGTGCCCTTTTGATTCGCATCGAGTCGTGTTTTGTTAAGTACATGGGCTGATATCGCTTGCATAGGTTTTACATACGTCGACCAGGTCTCGTTTTGTATGTGTTAGTGTGATCGCATGCACGCTTTGAGTTATCAGATATGGTTGCATTCTTGACAGATTATTTTCTTTTTTTTGGTGTCGCATAAGAGTGATCATGGCCTAGTATTCGTGTGCGTCTGGAGGTAATATCATAACTAAATCATGTAGGTAGGCATGCATATAATAGGGGTTAAAAGATGGAAGTATAGTTATACGTGTGATAGCATGCATGAATCCAATGGCATATGAGTTTGTGTTTCATGAGCGTGAGAAACGTGGGGTATGATTGGGAGGTTTGAAATCACAAGTTGAATATAGTTTTTGTATAAACGTGCGTTGGGTGGGAGTATTTGAGTCACACGAATTTAATTGGGTTTTAGTGTCTACATTTAGGCTTCAAGTGTGATCTCGACCCGGGTTTACTAATATACGTATAACTTATAGAAATATAAATTGTGTTGGGTATAATTCGAAGGGTATAATAATATAGTGTGATATAAGAGTGTGTGTTATGTATTTTTCGAATATGGGCCTCGTTCGTATTCGACAAAACATTATTCGAGAAGCATTTAAGAAAACGTGCGTAATTATTTAATATGGTCAAACTTTAAAACATGAGTATGAAATATAGACATATATTAAAACCCATTTCGACATTTAGTGATTCTTAAATAATAAAACGACCGTTATTCGTGTAGATTCGCGGAGGAAGGAGTAGCCTTTGGTTACTTGTGTATTCTGGTGGGTTGCGTTACGGTTTGAGGTACAGATATTCTATCCCTTCTCAGTAGGGATTTCTCATGACTCTCTGATCCTTCGAATTTATTTCGTTTATGATATTTCATTTGCTATGATCCCTTTTGTTATTGACCCTCTAATATTGAACCTTTGATATCGATCCCTTTGCTATTTGACCATTGCTATTGAATCTTTGCTTTGCTATTGACCCCTCTGTTATTGAACCACTGTTACTGAACTTCCGTTATTGAACCTTTGATACTGAACTGTTGCTATTGACCTGTGTTATTGAATCTGTGCTATTGAACCTTTGATATTGAAATATTGATATTAAACATTGATATTGGACTATTGTTATGAACCTCTGAATTGTGACCTACTGATACTTAACCTCTGATTATGATGACTGATATATATTGCTACACTATGGACCTTTGTTTGACCCTTCAGATTTATACCCGAGCCAAATACTGTTAACTAGTCATGGGGGTTCCATGACCGTGTCATTGATGCACCAATGGCATGACTCCAGTGTGTACGAGTGATGTTACACACCGTCCCTATACTGTACTGATTATGCGCGCTTCACTGTTATTGTTATGGCCACTACTGTTTCTGCAGGGGCGTATGGATGCATCCTAGATCTATACTGTACTGTTACTGATATATATACTGTTCTGGTGATGTGGTGCGTGTGTGCAATACACCCCCTCACAGTCTGGGAGCTAGCTACTCCACTGGTTACTGAGGTCTCCCCTCCTATTGTCTGGTATTCCGAGGTCACCCCTCCGAATACGATGGTTACTATTGATTACTGGGCTGCTATTGCCACTACTGATATTACTGTACTGTACTGTTGGCTCGGGATGGATTTTTGACAACCCTTATACTGTTGACATACTTATATTGTACCATCTGTTTACCCCAACGCACCATATTCTGTATTGACTGCCCGTTACCCTGTACCCTTATGTGACTTATTCTTCTACCATTCCATTCACGTACTGGGTTATTATTATTATGGTTATTGAATTGATTATGCTTTTACATGTTTTAGGTGACAATCGTTTGCCCTGCTACTATATGATTAATATGTGATTGTCTGATTCAACTACTGACAGACTAATAACTGAAAAATGGTTTACCATACTGTTATGTGACTCTTTGATTTGTCTGGTCCATGTTAGTGTATAAATGATTGTTTTGACGACTTATCATGTAAACTCTGTTTTGTTAACCTCGTGGTCTATGAATACCTGTTAGTATCTTTTCTCGCTTATTGTTGATCTGCCATGTGTACATTGCTGTTTATGTTACTGTATGATTGGGTAAATGGTTCGACTTATGTGGTCTGGCTTGTTAACTTGTTTAATTGCCCTGATATGTCCCTAGTTCATTTAATTATAGTGTTCATACTGTATTCCTACTTGTTACGTATGACTGCCATGTTTTGACTGCTGTTATGATACTGGTTATGTCTTCAACTAAGGGTTTCTGTCCTGTTTGATTGCCATGCTCACTTACTAATTATCTGCTTCCGCTTGCCTTTAGATTTTTGTGTGTGCTTGTATTTATGTCATTGATGCTTTGCTTTGCTTCGTTCTCCTTGTTATCTGTGCTTTGGATATCTGTATAATTGTGTTCTGCAGGATCCTCATTGACTCATTTTCCACATTTCGCTGCGACCTTGTTATCAGTTTCATTATTCCATTTCGCATTTATGATTTTATTTAGCTTTCATTTTGTTATATCTGTTCACTGGGCTTTTTAAGCTCAGCCGCATTTCTTTTCCTGCGGCAGGTATTTAGGTTTGAAGATGGGCTTTGATGGGCTGAGAGTTGGATTATCTGAGTAGACCAACCCTAGTGACCTTATTATTTGGACTTATTTTGTCGGGCTTTTGTTTTGAAATTTCAGTTATTTTAGTCATCTTGAATTTTGTAATTTTCATTGTAATCATTCGTTTATATGACTTGGTTCGTTATTCTTTTAGACTTTCACTTGCAAAATTTTAATTGTATGTTCTGATATGACACCAGAATGTGACACTTCTACCCTTGTCGGGTTGGGGTGTTACAATTATGGTATCAGAGACTAAGGTTTCGTCTTGTTGACCTTAGGATTGACCTGTGAGGGCTTGGGTAGACACTAGGCTTCCGTCTGTTATGATCTATTCCGATTCCTTTTGATTGTCGTTCAGTTTTGACTTCGATAATCTTTTATCTTCACTGTTTTGGTCTTCTTCTCTTCACATTTGATTTTATTATTTTGTCTTCGCACATCCGTTTGTCGATCGTTAGATGGAGACTACCCGTGGAGCCGAAGATGATGGTGCCGAACCTGCGTTGCTGCAACAGTCTCTGAGCTGGAGAGGTTCGTGAAGCAGAAGCCACACCCGACTGCCGTGTTGCTGGAGACATCAGCTGGAGGAAGCTAGGCGGATCAGCCAAAGACGCAAAAGACGGAGACAAGATTCAACCGGTGGCTGAGAGGGTTCATCTACTTCATATCATTTGGGCGCGACTTATGTTACTTCTATTCGTTTGTCATGCGTTTTGAGGCGGTTTGATATTCTGTTAAGTGATTCTGATCGGTATTGCTTTTCTTGATTTGTTCGGAACTTGGTTTGAATCGTGAAGTTTTATCGTTTGGCATTTTGTTAATATCTCCGCTTTTCTTTTGGATCGTCAAAAATGAGTCATGAGGAACCGTTTTGTGCAAGGTGGTGGCCTTCTTTCATTGTGATATGGTAAGTTGGTTTGATGTATTATATGCTGCATGTATGTGTATCTGGTCTGCTTTGGTATGTTACTTGATATCTGTTATGTGATGCAAGTATTATGACGCCTGATCAACGTGATAATACCGAGATCACATAATCTGAACTTATTGAAATCGTACGACGTCTTGGGAAATGCCTGGGGTTGATACGTGAATGGAATATGACCTATATCCGTTATTTGGCACTCCTCATGTTCGTTTAGAATTCTGTACCTCTTTGCGAGATTCACATCGACATCTGTTATGTATAAGTTTGCTACGTCTTGGAAACCGAAATCAGTATGATCTGTGTGGGACTATGGATTGATACGTCTGCCTTAAGCCGGTACGTCTCTGTGTACCCTTGCGACTTCAATTTTCGAGGACGAAAATTTTCTTTTAGAGGGGAAGAGTTGTAAAACCCTAAAAATCGTAAACGCGTTAAAAGACTATTTTGCCCCTCAAATTAAACATTTATGAAATACGTAAGATACGTCAAGTTCATTTAATATGATTCTAACCTAACCCGTAAGTGGCTAACTTGTACAAAATAATAAAATCGAGTCACACTTACGTCCAAAATTGATAGCACATGTTTACCTTATGGAATGGGCCGAAATATACAAACAATTACATTCATACATTAACTTAAATTACCAAGCCCATAATACCTAAAATTATTAAGGTCCATAGCACTTAAATCAAAAGCCCATAAAGGTAGTAATTTGGAAAATGAATTTCAGTTTGGAATTCCCTTGATACACGCCCAAGATTGACGAACATATCTCCTCATTTAATTCCAATATCACGTTTTCATTAACTTACCATGCAACTCTTTCAAAGCACTCCTAAACCCTAATACAAAGAAAAATGACGGCAAGACCTTAATGTCCTTCTTCCATTCGATCCAAAATCAAAGAAAAACAAGCAAAGGAGACAGGATGTAGGAGCTGTGAACGTGGTGGTGATCGAGTGTACATGAACTATGGTTGATCATATGGTTGATTCGAACTTTGAATGGTCATGGTTTTATCCTTTAGCCTCGTTAAAGCAGCCCCAAAGGTAGTCATACGTCCTCCCCTTTGTCATTCACTTGTACACTACTAGAACTATAATCGCAAATATGTTTTGCTACT
Organism: Chrysanthemum seticuspe; assembly: GCA_019973895.1. Taxonomy (NCBI): domain Eukaryota; kingdom Viridiplantae; phylum Streptophyta; class Magnoliopsida; order Asterales; family Asteraceae; genus Chrysanthemum; species Chrysanthemum seticuspe. The sequence goes on along the minus strand of BPTQ01000008.1, from coordinate 157,175,607 downwards.
CGTGTTAATCTTCTTAGTTTCCTTGCTGTCTCGTTAGAATTGTTTTGGTCTCGCGAAGGTTTATGGTTTAAACGATTGGTCTCGCAATGCATCGTTGTCTCGCAAATGTGCCCTTTTGATTCGCACCGAGTCGTGTTTTGTTAAGTACATGGGCTGATATCGCTTGCATAGGTTTTACATACGTCGACCAGGTCTCGTTTTGTATGTGTTAGTGTGATCGCATGCACGCTTTGAGCTATCGAATATGGTTGCATTCTTGACAGATTATTTTCTTTTTTTTGGTGTCGCATAAGAGTGATCATGGCCTAGTATTCGTGTGCGTCTGGAGGTAATATCATATCTAAATCATGTAGGTAGGCATGCATATAATAGGGGTTAAAAGATGGAAGTATAGTTATACGTGTGATAGCATGCATGAATCCAATGGCATATGAGTTTGTGTTTCATGAGCGTGAGAAACGTGGGGTATGATTGGGAGGTTTGAAATCACAAGTTGAATATAGTTTTTGTATAAACGTGCGTTGGGTGGGAGTATTTGAGTCACACGAATTTAATTGGGTTTTAGTGTCTACATTTAGGCTTCAAGTGTGATCTCGACCCGGGTTTACTAATATACGTATAACTTATAGAAATATAAATTGTGTTGGGTATAATTCGAAGGGTATAATAATATAGTGTGATATAAGAGTGTGTGTTATGTATTTTTCGAATATGGGCCTCGTTCGTATTCGACAAAACATTATTCGAGAAGCATTTAAGAAAACGTGCGTAATTATTTAATATGGTCAAACTTTAAAACATGAGTATGAAATATAGACATATATTAAAACCCATTTCGACATTTAGTGATTCTTAAATAATAAAACGACCGTTATTCGTGTAGATTCGCGGAGGAAAGAGTAGCCTTTGGTTACTTGTGTATTCTGGTGGGTTGCGTTACGGTTTGAGGTACAGATATTCTATCCCTTCTCAGTAGGGATTTCTCATGACTCTCTGATCCTTCGACTTTATTTCGTTTATGATATTTCATTTGCTATGATCCCTTTTGTTATTGACCCTCTAATATTGAACCTTTGATATCGATCCCTTTGATATTTGACCATTGCTATTGAATCTTTGCTTTGCTATTGACCCCTCTGTTATTGAACCACTGTTACTGAACTTCCGTTATTGAACCTTTGATACTGAACTGTTGCTATTGACCTGTGTTATTGAATCTGTGCTATTGAACCTTTGATATTGAAATATTGATATTAAACATTGATATTGGACTATTGTTATGAACCTCTGAATTGTGACCTACTGATACTTAACCTCTGATTATGATGACTGATATATATTGCTACACTATGGACCTTTGTTTGACCCTTCAGATTTATACCCGAGCCAAATACTGTTAACTAGTCATGGGGGTTCCATGACCGTGTCATTGATGCACCAATGGCATGACTCCAGTGTGTACGAGTGATGTTACACACCGTCCCTATACTGTACTGATTATGCGCGCTTCACTGTTATTGTTATGGCCACTACTGTTTCTGCAGGGGCGTATGGATGCATCCTAGATCTGTACTGTACTGTTACTGATATATATACTGTTCTGGTGATGTGGTGCGTGTGTGCAATACACCCCCTCACAGTCTGGGAGCTAGCTACTCCACTGGTTACTGAGGTCTCCCCTTCTATTGTCTGGTATTCCGAGGTCACCCCTCCGAATACGATGGTTACTATTGATTACTGGGCTGCTATTGCCACTACTGATATTACTGTACTGTACTGTTGGCTCGGGATGGATTTCTGACAACCCTTATACTGTTGACATACTTATATTGTACCATCTGTTTACCCCAACGCACCATATTCTGTATTGACTGCCCGTTACCCTGTACCCTTATGTGACTTATTCTTCTACCATTCCATTCACGTACTGGGTTATTATTATTATGGTTATTGAATTGATTATGATTTTACATGTTTTAGGTGACAATCGTTTGCCCTGCTACTATATGATTAATATGTGATTGTCTGATTCAACTACTGACAGACTAATAACTGAAAAATGGTTTACCATACTGTTATGTGACTCTTTGATTTGTCTGGTCCATGCTAGTGTATAAATGATTGTTTTGACGACTTATCATGTAAACTCTGTTTTGTTAACCTCGTGGTCTATGAATACCTGTTAGTATCTTTTCTCGCTTATTGTTGATCTGCCATGTGTACATTGCTGTTTATGTTACTGTATGATTGGGTAAATGGTTCGACTTATGTGGTCTGGCTTGTTAACTTGTTTAATTGCCCTGATATGTCCCTAGTTCATTTAATTATAGTGTTCATACTGTATTCCTACTTGTTACGTATGACTGCCATGTTTTGACTGCTGTTATGATACTGGTTATGTCTTCAACTAAGGGTTTCTGTCCTGTTTGATTGCCATGCTCACTTACTAATTATCTGCTTCCGCTTGCCTTTAGATTTTTGTGTGTGCTTGTATTTATGTCATTGATGCTTTGCTTTGCTTCGTTCTCCTTGTTATCTGTGCTTTGGATATCTGTATAATTGTGTTCTGCAGGATCCTCATTGACTCATTTTCCACATTTCGCTGCGACCTTGTTATCAGTTTCATTATTCCATTTCGCATTTCTGATTTTATTTAGCTTTCATTTTGTTATATCTGTTCACTGGGCTTTTTAAGCTCAGCCGCATTTCTTTTCCTGCGGCAGGTATTTAGGTTTGAAGATGGGTTTTGATGGGCTGAGAGTTGGATTATCTGAGTAGACCAACCCTAGTGACCTTATTATTTGGACTTATTTTGTCGGGCTTTTGTTTTGAAATTTCAGTTATTTTAGTCATCTTGAATTTTGTAATTTTCATTGTAATCATTCGTTTATATGACTTGGTTCGTTATTCTTTTAGACTTTCACTTGCAAAATTTTAATTGTATGTTCTGATATGACACCAGAATGTGACACTTCTACCCTTGTCGGGTTGGGGTGTTACATTCTTCCCATTGAAGAATTGCTCAAAAATGATCCATCATCTCCTAGTCTTATTATTTCCGACTCTTCCATCCCTTCTCTCACTCCGGATGAGGAAGATGACAACTTTTGGAATGAAGTCGATGCCTTTCTTAGTGATGAGTCAATTCCAACAGGAATTGATAATACTTACTTTGATTCGGAGGGGGACATCCTTTTTCTGGAAAATCTGTTGATTGAAGAACCGTTTCCAACCCTCCCTCCCGGACATCTTATTGACAATCACCATATAAGCTTCAAGTTTAAGCTTAAAACTGTTAAAAATTGTGATTTGCTTCTTACTGATGAGGAATGGACATGCATTCTCATGCACATCTTTATTCCATTCTTCACAGATGGTGTGGTTGCTCTTTCCCTTTTCTCTTTCGGGAATGAGGACACCATCTTTGACCCCGGTATCATCCTTTATAGTTTCTACTATTAACAATACCGCGGTTGTATCTCGTCGGTGTGGAACTTTCTGATGTTCATATGTTTATTAACACTGTGAACGAAAGTCCGATCGAGATTGGTTTTCCACGTTGCTTTCCCCATGAACCAATGAATGCGGGGATCGAGTCAAGCTAGCGACTCGGGAATCAAAAACAGTAGCACACCATATGGGTTTTCACCCATATTTCTGACTTCTTTCTACTTTCTACCACCCTAGTGTGGGGGAGTTGCCCCCCGATGTTGTATATAAGTTTTCAAAAAATAATAATAATAATAATAATAATAATAATAATAATAATAATAATAATAATAATAATAATAATAATAATGGCCGTAGTATTTCCCTTTTACGTTCTATGTTTCGGCATAACCGCCGGTACTTTGAATATTGAGGGCAATATTCATTTCTAGTGTGGGGGGGAATTCTCACGAATTTTATCATATAATTATACCGCCCAATTCCCCCATTTTTGGCCAATTTTTTTTTTTGGAGTAAGTGTTTTGCACTTACTCATCTTACGGTTATCAGTCCGCCATGTCTAATAAACAAAAGGATTGGCTAATCCAGGAGCAAACGGCTCTTGGTAAAGATATCTCAAATCCGTTGACGGCTTGCAATTTGCCCAAAATTGTATGGTGTTCAGCTCACCATATCTTTAATTAGTGAAGAGTTGGCTAGCCCGCAAGTTTATGGCTTGTGGTAAAGGCAGTTGGAAAACCATAATTGGTAATCGACTCACCAAAGATATTTTATCTAAGATTTGGCTAGTCCAGAAGCAAACGGCTTCTGGTAAAGACAAATCAAATCCGTTGGAAGCTGGTGATTTGCTCAAAATCATTTGGTTATCATTGTACCAAGGTTTTTACTTGAACTAAAACATTTGGCTACTCCAGAAGTAATGGATTTTGGTAAAGAGATTCAAATCCATTAAGTTTTCTCAAAAGATTGCTAGGGACTAGCAATAGTTTAGTGTGGGGGATTGATGAGTGTGTAAATACTCATCATTTTTGGTCAAATCTGAACTGCAAAACATTTAAAAACACTCAGAAATGCATCAAAATACTGAAAATATCTCAAAATTGCATTTTATATGTTTCAGATGCAAAATGTTTAAAATCAGATGAAAATCAAGCTAAGTTTGCATAATTGGCAGTTTCAGTCCCCCGACTTTCAAATCTTGACAAAATCAGTCCCTGAGCATTTGTTTTGGAATAAAAGTCAACCCAAGTCCTTTCAAAATCAAAATTTATCAAAAATGATCCTTGGGTAAAAAGTTTGAAGAATTTACAAGTTTGGTCCTTCAAGTTTCAAAATTGGCAAAAATAGTCCTTGGAATTTTAAAAATGGAAAATTATCTTTTATGGTCCTTGTACTATTGAAACTTGGCAAGATGGACCCTTGGAACAACTTTGAAAAATTGGCAGATTTGTATAACAACCCGCAAAATTTCGGATTATTTTAATAATATTTATCGCGTCAGAAAATTCAAATCAATTATTTTCTGACAAAATGCCAATATCTAAAATTTAAAACCGAGAGGTCATCTCGTTTCCTTAGAAATAAGACTCCGCTTGTCCACTATGTATCCGTATAATAAATGTGAAATTTATTATTATCCCAGTAAAAATTAAGGCATACATAAGCTTAATTCATTAGTTATTCCGCACACTGCAGCGCAGTAGCAAACAAAACTAAAAATGAATACTGAGATAAGAGAAATACACTTTTTTATCAATCACTAATAATTTACGAAAGAAAAACGAGAAGTTATTTCGTGAATTTAGAAAGTCACGGCACCGCACGCGTACCGACACCAATTAAATAACGGCAAACAATTATAATCAAATTACAACGTAATAAGAATGTCATATTATTACGCTTATAAAATCGTTTCCGAAAATATAATTTCTATATTCTTCGGGTACCGGGAAGGTACGTTTACTTAAGGATTCGACAAAACACGGGGTACATAAAATACACTGTACGATAATAAGACAAAATAAACAGAATACTAATCCTAACCCACCCATTTTTGCCCCATCATCTTCTTCTCTGCATTTCTTCCTTCACACCTTCCCAAAATAGCAAACCTACTGCTAATCTACTCCTAAACATCAAAAGATGATCAATCCTTGTCAAACTCCTACAAAACAGAAACCTACACTTTAGACATCACATGATGGTGTAGCTATGGGAGGGGGACGAGAGCCAGAAGAAGAGAAGACCCTCCATGTGAGGCCAAGAAAGACAAAAGGCTCCATTCCTCTTCTATCTCTATAAGTAGAGACTCAATTTTCACAGTTTTTACTCACATCCCATACAAATCACAAAAACTAGGGTTCCAAGAATCAAAGGGGTTTTCAAAATTTCCAAAGAGGTTTTGTTATGCAAGGTGTAAGGAGTTCGAATCAAGTTTCAATTTATTAAAATTCATCCTTGTTCTTGTTCGATTGGAGTTTGTGTATCCGGTGTTCATGCTCACTCGACCCACTAATTGGGTTCATTGTAAGGAACCTCACTTATTATCCTTGATTAATCCATGTTGTTACTTTGTTAAAGTCACAATTATTATTATTATTTTCTTTTTCTTCCTTACCGATCGACCCATAAAAGTTTACTTATGAATATGATTAAATTTTGTTGTTGTTGAATATGTGTGGCAACCAATGAATTAGAAACAAGATATATAAAAGATTAAGGTGTTGGCTCATGGATTAGAAGTGCTTATTGCCTTTCTATAACTTACCACTTTGCTTATTGGGATAAATATTTAGATATTGTTCTATTTTTGTTGCGCCATCTTGAGTGCAATCGACCCACTGTCCAAAACAGTGGGTACCCTTCTATTGTTCTTTCTTTTCTTGCAAACACCAAATGGGTTTATTTTGTTTTTGTTGCTCCATGTGGTCACCAAGTGATAGATGCAAAATATTAATAGATTCATCACCAACTTCTAATTTAAGTGTGATCGTGACCCACTGTCCAAACAATGGGGTGGTCTTACTTTTGTTTCCTTTGCTTCAAGTCTTTTTTTTTTCATCTAAACTTTAGTATAAAAATATAAAGAACGGCTCTTGGTAATAAGTTGAATTGATGAATGTTTTTAATCTTGAATGAGTTATTTTTGTGTTTGTGTCGGGAGTATTGAATCGTTTTACTTACTGTGTCGAAATAAAACTCAAACCACTTAACACTAAAATGGCATAAACAATATTTCGGAATTTTGGGAGGATTACATTTTGGGCTTGTGTTAGTGTTTGATACACTAAATAGTTCAACAAATGTAACTATTATATGTGATGGTCTTTTGTCAATCAATACACATTCATTATTAAGTTAATGAAGTGTAACTTATATTTGTGTTGTTGTGCTGGATCGAAGGGGCAAAAGAAAGGCAGTGGGCCGAGCCCATTCATATTTAAAAATGTATTTTCATTGTTTAAGTTGTCACGGGTGTGTTGTGCCGAAGCCCAACCGAGTGTTAAAGGAGTGTGTTTAATATTGCTTATTTAGGCCTTGAAATACTTATTTCAAAAGCTAAAAAGCTTATTTGATTAGCTTATATTTTTTCGGCTTTAAGGCTGTATAAATTATATAAAAAGTCTAATCCGCGGCCTCTTTGGCCTATTTTGATATAAATTATATAAAAAGTCTAATCCGCGGTCTCTTTGGCCTATTTTGATATGAATTATGTAAAAAGTTTAACATGCGGCCTTTTCGGCTTATTGTGGACTTATTAAATCTAATCTGATACAAATATAGAAATTTTACTTATTTTAAAGGCTATCGCTTATTGTAGCCCAACTGAGCTTGTTGGACATATTTTAACTAATTGAAACTATTCTACTAATTCAAACAAAACTTATTTCTTGAATACGAGTATTGGGAATTCTTCTAGTAAAATTTTATTTAAAACTTGTCGAAACATAATTATCATTTTAAAATGTAACCACGATATATTTTATAAATTGTGTATAAAGATTTAGTTGAGGTTTAAACTTTCTTTAAAATAAACACCTTTATTTTAAAGACTAGATATCACGTGTATATATATATATATATATATATATATATATATATATATATATATATATATATATATATATATATATATATATATACATATTTCTTTCTTTCGTTCACACCGAGAATATCTCATCCTACGTACTACCTTCGTACATCCCCTTCCGGTGGTCATCAAACCAAAGACTCATTCGTCTTTGGCATCTTCCTATTCCCTACTTAAGCACTTCCAAGAGCCAATACTTAAATACAATTGGAAAACTATTCCAAACTTAAATGCTGCCACACAAGCAACAACAACAAACCAAACATTTAAAATCTATAAAGTTAGTTAAACTTTATCGAGTATTAAACATAAAGACTAAATTGTCGTATTAATTAGGTTGCGTGTCGGATGCCGTGCACTATCACTCCTTGATTAAATTCCCTTTAGACTTCATATTGCACATTGCCAAGGTGAGTTTATAGCCCCACTTTTACTCTTATTTACTTGTTTTATAAAACTTTGGGGTGAGAAACATGCAAAACTCTTTTCGGACCTGAAACTGAAAACACTATTACGTGAAACAACCTTGAATCCCAACTATGCTACCGTTAGTTCCCTTTGGGGAGGCGCGATTGTTATGAATAGATCTATTGGGGGTGACTCCCCTGTTCGGTTGACCCCGCTTGGGTCAAGGCGTAACATATAGCATGTCGGGACCGAGTGTATTGGGATAAACACTCGCCATGGGCTTCATATTGTATGACTTCTTGTGCATACAGAAACTGTCGTAGCTTCGGTTGCATGAACTTAGTGCTAGCGTAATAGATTCAATATATGACATTATATTCGTTGTAATGTTTATACACCCTACTTATAGTCCACTAATGAAATCTCTTTTATGAAATCTTTTTATGAATTGAAATCATAAACTTTATGACATTACGCCAGATGTAATGATCACCAAAAACCAAATTTGAAACAACGTACTGAAATTCCTTTTTAAATAAACCTATGAACTCACCAGCGTAAGCTGACCCCTTTTAGCATGTATCTTCAGGTTTTGAAGTGATAGCTTATCTTTGGAGGCGCAAGGCAAAGGCATGGCATGGTCATAGATGACTCTGATTTATGTATTGGGACCACTCGTTTATAATGGGCCATTTTCCGCACTAATCAATAATGTAAACATTGTTTTTAAGAAATGAATAAAAGTTTATTTATGAAAAACCAATTGTTCTATGCTTGTGTTGTGATACCAATTTAGTAGCACCCCAATACACGTATGCTTCCGCTGAGTCATTTTTGGGGGTGTTACAGATTGGCATCAGTGCCTAGGTTATAGAGAACTGGGTATTTATTTTTTTAAAACCTAGACTATAACCACTTTTACAAAAACTTAACCCTATGACCGACACGTGCCTGCCTGCCAAGCTGATGCCTTACTTATGATCCTGTTGAGATCATACTTGTTAAGATACATGTTTTATCACTGCTCACCTAATTTCATAATAGGTTATAATTATATTTCCTATACATAAACTTGCGTATCACATCACTCCACATTTCCCTCACACAAAGAGAATAATTGTTCTAATCCTTCAAGCCGACCTTTAAAAGTATTGTGACATATTACTAGCGTAACTAAGCTAAGTATTTCAAAATTCATTGAACCTCGGGTGAATATAGACTGATCACCTATATTCAACCAGGGACAGTGGGACATAGCCTGATCACCTATGTCCGACTCAGAGGTGAATTTTGCAGTGCTTAGGATAGTTATAATAACTTTATGTCCAGAGAGAAGATGATAATATTTTGATAAACATGTAACATTTCAATAAACCACACATTGATGGTTACCTTGAAGCCACACACTGGCGTCACACTATCCTTTAATCACAAGCCACTCATCGGCATACCCTAATCACAAGCCACTCATCGGCATACCCTAATCACAAGCCACTCATCGGCATACCCTAATCACAAGCCACTCACCAGCATATCCTAATCATAAACCACTCACTGGCATTCCCTAAACATAAGTCACTCACTGACATCCCTTAATCACAAGTCACTCACTGACACTCATTAATCACGAGTCACTCACTGACACTCATTAATCACAAGTCACTCACTGGCATTTCTTAGTCATATAACACTCACTGGCATCACAAAATTTCTTAAGCATAAGCCACTCACTGCATCATACTACTTCTTAATCATAAACTTTATAGTTCCATATCACAATCGGGTTATGTTATAGTTACTCCTACCCCATACCTTACACCCTATGGACAAATCAAACCATTCTAGGAGCAACCTTTCAATGACACCTATGAGAAAATACAATAAACCTTTGGAAAAATCTAGAAGGGCATGATAAAGGACCTATCATCCTACAGAAACTTGAAAACTTTACGCCCTACCATGAGAATTAAGAACCTAGAAGCTCCACCCACCTCTTAAGAATAACAGTGCTTACCTTATCACCTTCCTACAAACGAAATAAAAGAATTGTCATACAAACTATTCCCAATTATTCCTTAAACCATTATAATCAAGATACTTCATAAATCACTTCATGAATCAGTCTACAAACCAAATTACCACCTTACCATTTCACCATAAAATAAACTACAATTCTACCCATACCTTACCAAAATAAAGTGTTCCTTACTACTTTGAAAAGTATTCCAAAACCACTCTATTTGGTTACTTATTTTCTCGAAATATGCTTTAAGTTAATACCCCATAAACAAAAATGATCAATGTCCTCCTTGATAGCTAAGCCTGACCTTAGGATGTATCCTACACCTCTGCCTAAAACCCTAGGTAACCATGAGGTTCATCAACTATTAAACCTCCAACCGTACCCAACTTAGACAACTAAACCTTACTCGTAGCCATGGGTAAATGTGATATCTTGATACACATCCTTACTACAATAAAATTTCCAAATTTGAGGATTACTCTTTAAAATCCAACAATAATACTTTCCAAATCCCTCGTAAAATGAGACAAAATACTCATACACTAAAAGTTTCGCAAAACTTCCTTATACATCCCATAACTAAGAACCGGTTTTAAAATCTTTTAAAAACATGTCATTTTTACATGTTATCGATTTTGAAATCTGGTCTTAGTAAAACTTGTATAAACATTTACTCGAAAGAAAATTCGAAAACAAATATTTCTTCACCCTTTAAAGAAGAAAGCACACAAACCCATAGCAAACCTTAAGAATCAACCCATACACTTTAGAACCATTAAACACCAGAAAAGGGTACGTTTTGATAAAACCATGAGAAGTTGGAGGTGTCCACACTAACAAAATAGTGAAACCTCATAACATCAAAATTTGAACTTACACCTAATGAACCTACCCCAGACAATCATGGTTCCTCAGATAGAGGATGTGCTGCTTGCATAACACCTAGGTACCCATACCCAAAAAGGAAACCCTAGGACAACCGAGGAAAACTCAAAACTCATTCCAAATACCATCACCTCGTTCCCGACACCCTATCGGGTAACGTAAACTGAGATCCGGGACGGATCTCCTGTAAGGTGGGTAGACTATAACAACCCGCAAAATTTCGGATTATTTTAATAATATTTATCGCGTCAGAAAATTCAAATCAATTATTTTCTGACAAAATGCCAATATCTAAAATTTAAAACCGAGAGGTCATCTCGTTTCCTTAGAAATAAGACTCCGCTTGTCCACTATGTATCCGTATAATAAATGTGAAATTTATTATTATCCCAGTAAAAATTAAGGCATACATAAGCTTAATTCATTAGTTATTCCGCACACTGCAGCGCAGTAGCAAACAAAACTAAAAATGAATACTGAGATAAGAGAAATACACTTTTTTATCAATCACTAATAATTTACGAAAGAAAAACGAGAAGTTATTTCGTGAATTTAGAAAGTCACGGCACCGCACGCGTACCGACACCAATTAAATAACGGCAAACAATTATAATCAAATTACAACGTAATAAGAATGTCATATTATTACGCTTATAAAATCGTTTCCGAAAATATAATTTCTATATTCTTCGGGTAACGGGAAGGTACGTTTACTTAAGGATTCGACAAAACACGGGGTACATAAAATACACTGTACGATAATAAGACAAAATAAACAGAATACTAATCCTAACCCACCCATTTTTGCCCCATCATCTTCTTCTCTGCATTTCTTCCTTCACACCTTCCCAAAATAGCAAACCTACTGCTAATCTACTCCTAAACATCAAAAGATGATCAATCCTTGTCAAACTCCTACAAAACAGAAACCTACACTTTAGACATCACATGATGGTGTAGCTATGGGAGGGGGACGAGAGCCAGAAGAAGAGAAGACCCTCCATGTGAGGCCAAGAAAGACAAAAGGCTCCATTCCTCTTCTATCTCTATAAGTAGAGACTCAATTTTCACAGTTTTTACTCACATCCCATACAAATCACAAAAACTAGGGTTCCAAGAATCAAAGGGGTTTTCAAAATTTCCAAAGAGGTTTTGTTATGCAAGGTGTAAGGAGTTCGAATCAAGTTTCAATTTATTAAAATTCATCCTTGTTCTTGTTCGATTGGAGTTTGTGTATCCGGTGTTCATGCTCACTCGACCCACTAATTGGGTTCATTGTAAGGAACCTCACTTATTATCCTTGATTAATCCATGTTGTTACTTTGTTAAAGTCACAATTATTATTATTATTTTCTTTTTCTTCCTTACCGATCGACCCATAAAAGTTTACTTATGAATATGATTAAATTTTGTTGTTGTTGAATATGTGTGGCAACCAATGAATTAGAAACAAGATATATAAAAGATTAAGGTGTTGGCTCATGGATTAGAAGTGCTTATTGCCTTTCTATAACTTACCACTTTGCTTATTGGGATAAATATTTAGATATTGTTCTATTTTTGTTGCGCCATCTTGAGTGCAGTCGACCCACTGTCCAAAACAGTGGGTACCCTTCTATTGTTCTTTCTTTTCTTGCAAACACCAAATGGGTTTATTTTGTTTTTGTTGCTCCATGTGGTCACCAAGTGATAGATGCAAAATATTAATAGATTCATCACCAACTTCTAATTTAAGTGTGATCGTGACCCACTGTCCAAACAATGGGGTGGTCTTACTTTTGTTTCCTTTGCTTCAAGTCTTTTTTTTTTTCATCTAAACTTTAGTATAAAAATATAAAGAACGGCTCTTGGTAATAAGTTGAATTGATGAATGTTTTTAATCTTGAATGAGTTATTTTTGTGTTTGTGTCGGGAGTATTGAATCGTTTTACTTACTGTGTCGAAATAAAACTCAAACCACTTAACACTAAAATGGCATAAACAATATTTCGGAATTTTGGGAGGATTACATTTTGGGCTTGTGTTAGTGTTTGATACACTAAATAGTTCAACAAATGTAACTATTATATGTGATGGTCTTTTGTCAATCAATACACATTCATTATTAAGTTAATGAAGTGTAACTTATATTTGTGTTGTTGTGCTGGATCGAAGGGGCAAAAGAAAGGCAGTGGGCCGAGCCCATTCATATTTAAAAATGTATTTTCATTGTTTTAAGTTGTCACGGGTGTGTTGTGCCGAAGCCCAACCGAGTGTTAAAGGAGTGTGTTTAATATTGCTTATTTAGGCCTTGAAATACTTATTTCAAAAGCTAAAAAGCTTATTTGATTAGCTTATATTTTTTCGGCTTTAAGGCTGTATAAATTATATAAAAAGTCTAATCCGCGGCCTCTTTGGCCTATTTTGATATAAATTATATAAAAAGTCTAATCCGCGGTCTCTTTGGCCTATTTTGATATGAATTATGTAAAAAGTTTAACATGCGGCCTTTTCGGCTTATTGTGGACTTATTAAATCTAATCTGATACAAATATAGAAATTTTACTTATTTTAAAGGCTATCGCTTATTGTAGCCCAACTGAGCTTGTTGGACATATTTTAACTAATTGAAACTATTCTACTAATTCAAACAAAACTTATTTCTTGAATACGAGTATTGGGAATTCTTCTAGTAAAATTTTATTTAAAACTTGTCGAAACATAATTATCATTTTAAAATGTAACCACGATATATTTTATAAATTGTGTATAAAGATTTAGTTGAGGTTTAAACTTTCTTTAAAATAAACACCTTTATTTTAAAGACTAGATATCACGTGTGTATATATATATATATATATATATATATACATATTTCTTTCTTTCGTTCACACCGAGAATATCTCATCCTACGTACTACCTTCGTACATCCCCTTCCGGTGGTCATCAAACCAAAGACTCATTCGTCTTTGGCATCTTCCTATTCCCTACTTAAGCACTTCCAAGAGCCAATACTTAAATACAATTGGAAAACTATTCCAAACTTAAATGCTGCCACACAAGCAACAACAACAAACCAAACATTTAAAATCTATAAAGTTAGTTAAACTTTATCGAGTATTAAACATAAAGACTAAATTGTCGTATTAATTAGGTTGCGTGTCGGATGCCGTGCACTATCACTCCTTGATTAAATTCCCTTTAGACTTCATATTGCACATTGCCAAGGTGAGTTTATAGCCCCACTTTTACTCTTATTTACTTGTTTTATAAAACTTTGGGGTGAGAAACATGCAAAACTCTTTTCGGACCTGAAACTGAAAACACTATTACGTGAAACAACCTTGAATCCCAACTATGCTACCGTTAGTTCCCTTTGGGGAGGCGCGATTGTTATGAATAGATCTATTGGGGGTGACTCCCCTGTTCGGTTGACCCCGCTTGGGTCAAGGCGTAACATATAGCATGTCGGGACCGAGTGTATTGGGATAAACACTCGCCATGGGCTTCATATTGTATGACTTCTTGTGCATACAGAAACTGTCGTAGCTTCGGTTGCATGAACTTAGTGCTAGCGTAATAGATTCAATATATGACATTATATTCGTTGTAATGTTTATACACCCTACTTATAGTCCACTAATGAAATCTCTTTTATGAAATCTTTTTATGAATTGAAATCATAAACTTTATGACATTACGCCAGATGTAATGATCACCAAAAACCAAATTTGAAACAACGTACTGAAATTCCTTTTTAAATAAACCTATGAACTCACCAGCGTAAGCTGACCCCTTTTAGCATGTATCTTCAGGTTTTGAAGTGATAGCTTATCTTTGGAGGCGCAAGGCAAAGGCATGGCATGGTCATAGATGACTCTGATTTATGTATTGGGACCACTCGTTTATAATGGGCCATTTTCCGCACTAATCAATAATGTAAACATTGTTTTTAAGAAATGAATAAAAGTTTATTTATGAAAAACCAATTGTTCTATGCTTGTGTTGTGATACCAATTTAGTAGCACCCCAATACACGTATGCTTCCGCTGAGTCATTTTTGGGGGTGTTACAATTTGGTCCTTGGTTTTTGTGGAAATGCAAGTTTGGTCCTTGTTATTTAATAAACAAACCCTTTGTATTATTTACCCCTGTCAAAACACCCTTGAACCCCCAGCCAAATCCTTGACCCCCTGTTTTGACCCCCTGCCTTAATAATACACCCCGGTCAATTTCTTGGTCAAACCTCCCTTTTCCCTCCAACACTTCACCTCCACCTGCTCTGCAACTCCCAGACACCCCTCACCTCCAGCTCACAACCCACACCCTTATCACTCCACCTCACCCAACAATCCAAGAAGCATTAAATGCTTCCCCCTCCTTGCACTCAACCTGTCCCAGTTGCAATATCTCATTTTGGCGCCAAAAAGCCATCAATGGCTAAAATCTACTCCAGTGATCCAATGGCCCCAAATAGAAGTGGGAAATGCTCAGAGATGTGAGAGAAGGCCTTTTGCATATAAATAGAAGAAAGAGGAGAAGAGCAAGGGAGTAGTCTTTAGTTTTAGTTTTCTTGTATGTCGTTCTTATTTTTATGTCTTAATTAAGTTCTAAATTGTAATTTTAAATCTTTCTTGTACTGAACTAAGGCATTTTAGCCAGTTGTAACTCATTTTAAGCATTAATTCAAGGTTTGATAAAGGTTCTTGTTTTTATAATTTCTGTCATAAAATCAAGTTTAAATGTACTAAAAGCCAGGCTTCAAATAGCTTTATTACAACTTATATAAGCTTATTCAAGCTGTTTATAGCTTTGAATAAGCTTATCATTCAGTTTCAAGCAAATTTGGTATATGGTCAACGAAAGTCAACGGTGAGGAAATTTTGGTTAAGCAGTTATGGAAATGGAATTTGGTTGATGCAGAGCTGGTCTTGGGTTGATTTTGATTAGAATAGTGATAAATTTGGTTCTGGATTAAGCTTCACATAAGCTGGATCACTTGTGAGTACTTATTGTATTTCCATAATCTAATATAGTTTGCATATTCTATTTGAGTTTGAATCTGTGGGTAGCATTAGTTTTTATCTGTTCATTAAACTGTTATTAGGTTACATTGATTCAGTTTCAGCATTAGCATAAGCTAGATAATCAATTAGGTAGAGTAACTAGCAAAACAGTTAGCATAATAGTGTGTTTGGATCAGATCATTGATCTGAGTTTAAGGCTCAAGCAGAGGTCAAGTTTAGGTTGCTTTAGCTTTATTTAGCATCATTAAGTAGAGTTCAGTCATCAGTTTGCACCTTAGATCTCTAAAAGTCAAAATCAATACAAATCTGTCCTATTTTCATATCTGTTGGAATTTTTAAAGATCATAAGCCTGATTTGTGTTTAGAATTCAGTAGAGTAGCTTATTTTAGTTTTAGTTTAGCTTATTACATCACATTCAGTTCACAAATTGAGCTCAAATCTCATTAAAGTCAAAATATCATTTCTGTGTTCAAAGTCAAAAGTTGAAAAATCTGTTTTTCACCCAACTTGGTAGAATTTTCATTGATTCATTATTGGATCAATTCAAGTGAAATTTTGGATTTAATAAGTTCAATTGGTCAAGAGTTGGAATCTGATTTTTTTTGAAATTTTTGTAATTTTTTATAAGCTTCAAATCAGCTTGTCAAATAGCTCAAAAGTGCCCTGTGCAGGTTTGTGCAGAGCTACCAACAAGCTCATGAGAGCTTGCCTTGGTCTGATTTTTTGGTTTATAAGTCCCTTTCCAGGTCTAGTTTAGGATCCCACATCTGGTTTTGAGTTTCAGCTTATTTGAGTGGCTTATTTTCAAGCTACAAAGTAGTAGCCTGAACCTGTTTTGAACCTAGCTTAGTAGAAGTTGGAATTTTATAATTTGCTTTCAGGATAGGATTCTAAGCTCTCATTTGGCTGGATTAAGTTGTTTCCACTTAGATTTAGCCTATTTCAAGTAGTGGTAGGTTCTGGTTCACCACAGTAGCTTATAGCTTAATTTAGGTTGCTTATTACTTAAGCAGTTTCACTACAGCTTCATAATCTTGCACACTAGTATATGTTTTTATATTTTTCATAGATTTAGAATATTATTTTAGACTTTTCCTGAATTTTTCAGATTTTTCTATTACTGTTTGCTATTTTTCCTTATTTAAAACAGTTTTTAGGACTTTTTAATTAGCCTTTATTGCAATTAAATCAGAAAAGCTTCAAAAAAATAAGTTTTCAATTTTCATAGATTAAGATAAATATAAAAAGTAAAAAAATAATTTTTCCAGATTTTTCTTAGTTAAATTTGTAATTTTTAGCAATTTAATTAGTTTTAAATAGTTTTTAAATCATAGAAATTAGAATATAAATCAGAAAAATACAAATTCAATTTTCAAAAGTTTGTTTAGTTATTTTAGATTTTTGAAAAATAGTTTCACAATTTTCCTCTTTATTTTCATAATTTTTAGTATTTTAATTTAGTTTTAAAAGTTAAAATTAGTTTTTAATTCAAATTTATAAAAGAAAAATCAGGAAAATCAAATTTTAAAAATAGTGATAGCGTTTATTTAATATAATTTAGCTTTTTAATTTTCTTTCATTTTTCCTTTGTCATCTAGTATCAATCATAACCCTTTTCCCGTTCAATATCACCCGATCACTACGCGTTTGGCTATTCAGTCGCACAGCTCGTTGGGACTTAACGACCTGGGGAAATACTAAACTCTCCTGGACTTAATTGCATTGCGTTCTCAAGCTGTCTGACTTTTATTACGGTTGACCATTCACAAGTGGTTGACTTGTGTAATAAAACTGACCGTTTGGGAGCCGATCACCTGCCTTGAGCTTTTTCCCACGTTCTCAGAGTGTTGTGTGTGGAATGGGATGATTAGAAATGCTGGAATTCGTGGGGTATTTATAGGCCAGATCTGGGTTATGGCGTAACCAATATAGGAATTACGCCGTAACCTTCTATTTCTTCGTAAATGCACTAGATCTGCTAGTTATGGCGTAACCTTATTAGTGGTTACGCCGTAGTCTTCAATAAACTCGGTTACGTCATAAGTGATGCAGTAGTTACGGCGTAAGTATCAGCGGCGTGGAACCTCATTTGACCTAATGGAGTTACGTCGTAACCTTTGGGAAGAGTTACGCCGTAACCTCTTGATAAGTTGGTATTCTGGGTCACGCATTAGTTACGGCGTAATGTGAGAGAGGAGTTACGCCGTAACTTTTTCAAAATAGCATACTGTGATAAATCTTTAGTTATGTTTCCATTTCCGCGTCTCTTTAGCTCAAATGCTCGTAATTTACCTGAAAGTGGAAAACAATGGAAAACAAGCGTAAATCCATATAAATGATATAAATAACGAGCATTATCGGGGGAAATTGACACTTAATATTCAGGACTATTTGATGTTATTAAATATCCCCCCACTTGAACTCTACTTGCCTTCAAGTAGACCTTATTAGATAGATTCCTAAAAAGATATCTCCCAAAATCTGGAAAATATGAGTTTACAAATCCCTTATGCTAGAATAAAACAAAGCCGAACACCTCACGAAAGGGGAACAAACACTCAAATCTCTCAACTATTCTAAGTGTCAATTTCGAGGTGATCACTCAATCGCACAGTCATAGAATGTATTCTATCATAAGCTTGGCGGTTACACAAATCTCCACCACTAGAGTTAAGGGCTAAACAATTCTCGAAGGCAACATGGGTAGACACGACAAAGGTTAAGGGGTGACTCGTCATTACTAACATGTCACGGTGAAGTGGACAAAATTAATGATACATGACCAAATCCATGGCCAAGACACCAAAGATTGCTCGCTGCATCACCTAGACACGCTTCATGACTAAAAGGTAGGATAAGACATGGAATATATAATTGGTGTAAAATGAAAAACAAGCAGGTAGTCTAAATCTATAACCAAGTCATCACCATTTACCGTCTGCCCAAAGTTCAAGCTTAGAAGTCTAGAAACCGGATCATGAAATGCAAGGTAGATGTGTCATTAGAGGATGTCGTGATGGGCACACTACCTTTTCTTCTTCTGTTGGCATAACTACCAACTCAATCAACTTTTTATTATTATTTTTTGTTTAAATCTAACATAACATCCCCCCACTTGAGATGAATAATGGGAATTCGGGGGGTCTTCAATGATCTTCATAAATTTTGTCGATGAAAGCGTAATTTCCAAACATTTCCACTCGAACCTTGAACTTAGGTAAATGATGACTTCCCAATCACAAATAAAGACTACAGGGTAGGCTAAGGTGTATTGGTGTAACGAAACAATATATTTGGTTGACAAAATGAAAGGAATGGCTCAGAAGGGTGTATCTAGGGGTATCTTGCCCTAAAGGTGAGTGCAACAAAAGGGTTTCACATGGGGGTCGAAAAGTCGAGGTGACTAATCGATAGACTCACAATGGTAGGATGTTTGGGTGATAATCCTATAATATTGCCTTCTAAAACTGAAAAGTCCAAATACATCGAGCTAACTCAACATACCTCGTCTATGGTCTCGAAATGATGCAAAGGCCAAGTTCTAAAGTTTACAAGCTACCGGCACACTCATAATTTGGTGGATTTGGGGTAAAATATTGGAAACGGATAAGGCTAATCTCACCATGTAATATCAAGGGTTGTATGTGCTCGGCTAAGGTCTAATCTGGTTAGGTTAGGAAAATATGTCAAAATTTTAAAAATGGCATAATTTTTCAAAATGAACTAGAAAAATGAGGGCGAAATAAAGTTCAAGAGATAATTCTACTCCCGTCCCCCCACTTGAATTGTACAAAGTCCCTTTTGTACTAGGCATTAAAATAAAGGTGAAGAGAAAGGTAGAATTAGAGCGAGAACTTCCCTGAAATTTGCTCCATAAAGAAGAAGGCCCACGAAAAAGAACCGTGCCTTCGTTTAAGTGTCATGAAGAAACTACAATCCCTGAAATCACAATACCGACAAGCATAATACTAAAAATAAAAAATGAAAAACGAAAAACAAACCTAACTCACTTTCGTAGGAATCACGGTTGCATTTAGCCTATGCAACAAGCCTTTTAAACCACTTGGTGTCCCAAGTGGACGAGTGAATTCTCGTGAGGGTTTACAGGGAACACACCCACAAAGTTCATTTAAAAACTAATACAAGGTTAATGTGTTTTAAAATGAAAGAATTAAATCAGAGGCAAGTTACGTCGTAACTTCTATGAGGGAGTTACGCCGTAACTGGCAAAACCTGGTATGAGCTGTAAAGCGAGGAGTTATGGCGTAACCACTGAGATGGTATTACGCCGTAATTAGTAATGCGTCAAGAATTCTACTGCTAAAATGTTGGTTACGGCGTAATCACCAAGATGAGTTACGCCGTAACTCTGTTCAGATCAGCAACTTCAATAGCAATTAGTTCCTCGTTTCCTGCAAAATGGTTAAAAAACACAAAACCCAACAGAAAGGAAATAAAAACAAAAGAAAGGGATAATTCGGGTTGTCTCCCGAAAGAGCACTTTTCTTTATTAACGAGTCTTTAAGTTAGACTCAGAGCCGCGGGGCTTCTATGGGGCCTTTGGACATCCCCAACTTCTTCCATGTCTTTCATTAAGTTGCGCCTAACCCATCCGACATTTGTGGCAGTGCGGAGATATTCTTTAGTTTCAATTTTCCGGATCTTGCAAAAAATTTCTTCAGGCCCCAAATGGTATCGCGTAAACTCAAATTTTTCGGCTATAATAGGTGGCGGCCTCTTAAATGGGATGCCAAGAAGCTTGCATCTTCTTCTCTTCCCTTTTTAGTGGATGACTCGTCGGGCTGTCGGAGGGGGACTTCTTTGACTTCTTTGAGAAAAAGAACTTGAATAACTTCGTTTTTCTGAAGGAGTCGTCATTTAGGAGGGCTATGTCATTTACAAGCCCGGCGTATTTCGGATGCTTGAAGGCCCCGTGATTCTATGTCCTGTAAGCATCAGACTAGATCAAAAACCTGCCCTTTCTCCTCTCGATGTGTGTCAGCTCCTTCCAGGTACGCAGGTTGGCTAGTGTTATGAAATAGAGAGAAGATAGAAAGGGCTTTTATCGCTTGGTTAGTAAAGTCAAGTTTTTGGCCTTATCTTGCAGGTTCATCATCTGGGTCAATGAAACCGTCTTCGCCTTGTAACTCGAGATAATCGAAATTATCATCGTCGGAATCGGTATCTTTAAGTTGGTTGAGTATTTGCTTGCATTCTTCATTTTCGACCTTAGACGAACCCTTGATGTCTTCTTCTGGTTTTTTATGGTGAACATCGTTGTTAGGTTGATCCTTACTCATACACCCTTCCCAGATTTTATTTTTAGTTAACGCGTCAATTTTTCCGTATTTGATTTTGACCCAATCGTTGAATCCGAGATCATCTGGCCAAGGCAGTTCTGTTCTTTCAGAATCATTAGTTGAAGTCCAAAGTAATTCGTCTTCCCCAACTCTCTCAATGTTGCTTCCTCCATCACATTCATACTCAAAAGGGTTGCAGGAAGCCCAAACTTTTCCGTCGCTGGTTTTAATTTGTTCGCACCAATGATTTCGAACTCCTTCGTCATCATCATCTTCAGAAGGAATATCATCGAGGGGCTTAATGGTTTTTCCCCGAAGAATGTGTTTCTCATATTTGAGTTCCAGATTTCTGAACAGAGTTGAATTAATTATCGCGTCCCCGAATCTTATCGAATACCAATCACTGAATGACAGATTTTCAAAATCAACGTCGTGCCTCCCAGATTCGTATGGGCATATCCAAACTTCATTCTTCTCATTACCTCCTCCGTTGCAATAGTCACGAAAAGGATTGCACGTTGGCCAAGCTTGAGTAATCTCATCTTCTATGATGAGTAAGGGTTTGCAGTAGTGCTTAATGGGTGGTCCTACCACTTCGTTAATCGAGAACTTGGCTAACCTTTCTTCGTCGTTTAGTGTAGTCCACTTGTATCTGTCATCTTTTATCCTTTCTTTATCAACACCACCATCGCTGGTTTTCCGAGGATCACACGAGGCCCACATCGTCAATTGCAATAGCCTTACACCAATGACTTCTTCTTTTAGGGTTGTCGTCCTTGTTCCCCGTGTCCTTGCTTGAATTTAAGTTACGCCGTAACTCTGAGGTGTGATTACGACGTAACTCACTTTTGCCATCAATATTGGACTCATCAGAGTACTTGTTGTTATCAGAGAATACAGCCTTACATGTAGTGGATTTGCTCTTTTGTTCTTCGTTTCTTCTTTGTACCTCGTCGCCAAGCTTTCCAATTAAATTTTCCAAGTTTTTAAGTGCTAGGTCATGGGAAGAGAGGCTCTTGTTTCTATTATCTTGGAAATTTTTAAGCCATTCCTCTTGCTCCTTTTGCCTCTTGGTAGTGTCCACAAGGTACTTGTTAATAATTTCCTCCAGGTTAGCTCTTCTCTCATTACGCTCATAATACGGTGGGGGTCCTCCACGAAACCCATTACGATTATCCCCGTAGAAAGGCCTATTCTCTCCATATTTAGCTTCCTCGATCGTATCTTCCTTGTCAAATTTAGGATAGTTTTTAGTCAAATGTCCCCCACCACATTTTTCGCAGCCGACTTGGATAGCATGAACAGTTTCTCTGATTTTTAGCATATCTCTACCGAGATTTTCAATTTTACTGGCGATTGCTGCAATTCCATCTAAACTTCCGCCTTGGTTTCTTTTGTTCCCACCGTCGTGCCATTTTTGAGAGTGGTCCGCCATTTTTTGAATGGCTTCAATTGCAGTGGTAGGAGTCATGTTTGGGATAGGTCCTTAGTAGTCCAACATTTGCCTTGTAGTTACGTTAATTCCTTTGTAGAAAATATTGACCTTCTGCTAGTTATTCAGATAATTGGTATGACACTTATAAAGAAGATCGTTGTATATGTCCCAAGCTTGATACAGTGTTTCGTCGTCTTCTTGTTTGAAATTATGGATCTCCAAAAGCTGGTTAGAAATCTTCGATGGTGGTCAATATCTTTGGATAAAGTGTTTCTTTAGTAGCGCCCAAGTATTAATTGCCCCGGCGGGCAATCTTTCGATCCATCTTCTGGCTGCTGCAGTAAGAGTCATTGGGAATACCCTTAGCATAACAGCATCATGAGACACACCCGGAATGTTGAAAAGGCTAGCGATGTATAGGACATTTTCAACGTGCTCATATGTGTCTTCGTCCCTGTTTCCTGAAAAAGGGTTAGCGCGAAGCTCCCTCATAAATTGGTCTTTGATTTCGAAACGAACATCCGCTCTGATTGTCGGTCTTACGAGACCCGGCCCTTGTTCCGCTCTTGTCAACGCCAAGTATTCCTCAAGAGTGAGGTCATCGATGTTAACAACTTCCATGGTACCTGAAAACTTGAAATATGATTGTGAGAAAAGTTTAAAAATGAAATGAAAGACTTAATATTAATCCTAATATAACTCCCCGGCAGCGGCGCCAAAAACTTGATGCAGGTTTTACTTACCAGGTCTTAATATTTATAGTGTCTCGCTATACCTATGGTCTACCCTAGTGTACTAACGGGCAGTGTACCCGGTCGCATGTAGTGTAGTAAATGGTAAAGCCGAGGTCGTTTCAAGAGCTATGTGTGTTGGATTATTACAAAGTCTAGTGTCACAGAATAATAATTGTTTCGATAGGGTTTTAATTAATTAAACTACTAATGCAGAATAAAATAAAAGCAGATAAATGGATAAAGGGAAATCAATAGAGGAATAGTGGTGCTAACCTAGTTAATCCTCCTAGCTAGTTATGTCTACGTCTACCTACTTCCAATTACTTCAGGTGGGGTCAAATTCGAGAGGACAGCATTTGGTCAATTCGCCCTAACCTATCAGCAAAGATGCCACCATGCGATTAAGTTAGAGATATGTCTATTTAATCAACAACCTCATGATAAATCTAATTAAATGGCCAAATTGTTTCATCTTTTGCCTAATAGAACATCGTGTTTTGATATGCTCGATCAAAATACGCAATTTGAAGTGACATTATTCTCAAGCGAGTGATGCAGGTTTTACTGACCAGGTCTTAATATTTATAGTGTCTCGCTATACCTATGGTCTACCCTAATGCACTAACGGGCAGTGTACCCGGTCGTGTGTAGTGTAGTAAATGGTAAAGCTGAGGTTATCCCAAGAGCTATGTGTGTTGGATTATTACTAAGTCTAATTGTCACAGAATAATAATGGTTTGATAGGGATTTAATTTATTAAACTACTAATGCAGAAAATAAAATAAAAGCAAATAAATGTGTGAAGGGAAATCAATAGAGGAATAGTGGTGCTAACCTAGTTAATCCTCCTAGCTAGTTATGTCTACGTCTACCTACTTCCAATTACTTCAGGTGGGGTCAAATTCGAGAGGACAACATTTGGTCAATTCGCCCAAACCTGTCAGCAAAGATGCCACCACAGGAGAAATCAGGCGCACCGTCATAAGTCCTGTTGTTCCTGGTCCCCTAAGCCAAGTCATTAAGTACCGCTACATGCTAGATTCATAATAGTGAGTGCCCAGCCGTTAGGAACTTAGACACTACACCCCCCAATTCTTAAGTTCATCCAAACTATAGGTGATCAGTTGGTCAAATCGCACAAGTAGAAAGGGTCATCAGTTGGTCATATCTTACCCTTCCCATCTCAGTCCGCTCACCTAGGGTCATTTGGTCATATCTCCTAGGCAATTGGCCTCTACCGCCATTCAAAACTACCGAACCAAGGGTGACTACCAATGAACTATGCATGCATACACTTAGAAATAATTGTACGGAAGTAAAGGTAAACGCAAACAAAACAATTAAGGAATCATAACTAGGCTAGCACCAAAGGGTGCTTAGCCGCTCATATTAATCATGCAAATCAATTCAATATTCAAAGGTACGAAATACATGAATTGAAAGTAAAAGAAATATAAAACGCTAATGCTTATCGTAATGGAGTGACTTCTCCCTTGGAAACAGCTCCGTATGCTCCCCTAGACCTGCCTTGAGCTTTTTCCCACGTTCTCAAAGTGTTGTGTGTGGAATGGGATGATTAGAAATGCTGGAATTCATGGGGTATTTATAGGCCAGATCTGGGTTACGGCGTAACCAATATAGGAGTTACGTCGTAACCTTCTATTTCTTCGTAAATGCACTAGATCTGCTAGTTACGGCGTAACCTTATTAGTGGTTATGCTGTAGTCTTCAATAAACTCGGTTACATCATAAGTGATGCAGTAGTTACGGCGTAAGTATCAGCGGCGTGGAACCTCATTTGACCTAATGGAGTTACGCCGTAACCTTTGGGAAGAGTTACGCCGTAACCTCTTGATAAGTTGGTATTATGGGTCACACATTAGTTACGGCGTAATGTGAGAGAGGAGTTACGCCGTAACTTCTTCAAAATAGCATACTGTGATAAATCTTTAGTTATGTTTCCATTTCCGCGTCTCTTTAGCTCCAATGCTCGTAATTTACCTGAAAGTGGAAAACAATGGAAAACAAGCGTAAATCCATATAAATGATATAAATAACGAGCATTATCAGGGGAAATTGACACTTAATATTCAGGACTATGTGATGTTATCAGTGACATTCATTATAACAACGATCCTTTTGTCACTAAACACCTCTTTGCTTGACTTTTGAACTTGGCAGCTTCTGTAGTATAGTTTTCTCCTTTCAGGCCAATGGTGAATGCCATACAGAGCATCGAGATCATATCCCACCACTTTGTCAATGAACATTCTGGCGGCTTCTTCTTCGATGGTGGCATTGTTGGCGAAGACTGCTGCTGGAATGTTATAGGTAAGTGACGTAGCGTATTTCTTGCTGACTTTGCTACCGTGTTGAAGAAATTCTAGGTTGTTGTTGAAGAAGTATTGGTAGGGAATCCTGGATTGATCTGGTCGACCAATGGTTAGTAGTGGCTTGGTCCAGTCAGTATAGTATGGAGTCTTATCTTGTCTTGTGAAGTCAATGTTTGATTCTGGGTTGAGCCAATCAATGTTGTTGGACATAGCTCGTGCGATGTTGTTGAGATGATATTCGACTTCAATGGCACTATCGGAGCTGTCTTTTAGCAGTTGAAACGCATCATTCTTGATTCGGCTTAACTCCCCTTTCGTCATCTTCTTCACTTTGAACTTATCATGGATGATCTTAACGTGCTCCATAGTACGACCATCTACCGGTTCTTGGCCTTCCGGTAATCTAGGGGTCGCATCAACCAGTTTGGAAAACCATTCGTATTCTTCTGTATCATCTTCATCCAACCATGATACAACTGAGGTTGACCTTTTATTCTTTGGCTTGGAGGATGATTCCTTTTGTTGCTTGGTTGATGTTGTAGATGAGGGCGGTTGTTGGGGCTCAGGAATTTCTTCGTCTTCACCACTAGTGTATTGGAAATGATCACCAGTTTTCTCCGATGGTGGTG
This sequence comes from Chrysanthemum seticuspe, assembly GCA_019973895.1. Lineage (NCBI taxonomy): Eukaryota > Viridiplantae > Streptophyta > Magnoliopsida > Asterales > Asteraceae > Chrysanthemum > Chrysanthemum seticuspe. Next base: position 157,149,313 of record BPTQ01000008.1, on the reverse strand, counting down.
GAGACTCAGAGTCCTGAGGTTTATCAGTAGCAGGAGGTCGTTGAGATGATCTTGTTGTGGTGGTGGTCTTTGGTGGAGGCATAGATGAGGACTCACCAGTTTGCTTTGGACGTTTAGCCTTTGGATCCTTGTCCGCATCATCATCGTCTCTTGGTCGCTTTTCCTGACCAGCTGCTTCCTTGCAAGTTGTCTTAAGTTGATATGCAAGCAATGCCTCAAAGAGTGTTAACTCATCAGACGTGAAAGATGATGATCGAGGAGACATCTGCATAATCAGCTGTGAGATCAAGTCAGCTTCAGTGACGTAAGGAGGCTGAACTGGTCGGGTTTGCATAACCACTGGTGTTGTTGTAATTGTTTTCTTGATCATTGACTTCAGATAAGGGTAAAGTTGTTTTGAAAACATTTCTTTAGTTACACCAGGGACAATGTCGAGAAGGAACTTATGAGTGTATTCCCTAATCGTCTTGTCCATTTCACCTTGAATGTCTCTGTTGAGAAATTACTGGATTTGTTCTCTTTCCTCCGTGAACTCGTTCATCATATCACCGAGTAAGTTACCCCTGTCAGCCAGCTGATTCAACTTTTTGTTAACCACATTTCGTTTTCTTGCTTGCTTGACAGCCTTAACAATCTTGGTTTTGGCACGAGATGCCCAAGTATCGGTGGGTTTCTTGATTGATTTGGAAGATGATCTGGTGGTTGTTTTATCAGATGGTGGTGGTGAGGAGTGAGATGATTATTCAGTTGTGGATGAGTCTTGAGGTGACTTAGGGTCTTGAGGTGGCTCAGAAGATTGTTCCAGGTTATGTTCAGGGTTATCTTGAAGATAGTTATCAGCTTCCTCTTGAGCTTTTGCCTCTTCTTCAGCCTTTTCCTTAGAGGCTCTCTCCACATCTTCATCTGATATCTTCTCAGTCTTTTCTTGTTCCTCTTCCTCAAAGTCAAATGGAACTTCATACTCTTGTTGCAGTTGCTCTGTTGATTCCTTAGTGGTCGTACCAGTTCCCTTATCGGGTTGATTAACCGCATCAAGAACTGGTGTGGTTAGTGCTCCACCACTGGAACCTCCAGGGCCTCTAGTCTGTTGAAGATTGAATTCTGTTGCAACATGCTGTAGCCTCAGTTGCTTAAGTGTTTTGTGAAATTGTTGTTGTTCATCCTTTGGTTCTTCATCATCAGAACTTTCTTCTTCTTCTTCATTCACTGATGTCTTCTCTTTGTCTGATTTGGGACTTAGTGGTTTGTCATCTAACCTCTGTGAGGTTGTCTCATATGTGATAGTTTCAGAGTAGTAAACCACTTCTTCAGACTCAGTAGCTTCAGAGTCGTCATCCTTTGAAGTCGGTTCTGGTTTAGGATTAGGATGAGCGACCTGAAAAGGGACTTTTCTTTTGAAGCTTGAATGCCTCTTTGGGTACTTGCGAGCGCTCCCAGTGCTACTGACACTACCAGTGCTTCCTGCTCTTCTGGTCTTCTTGACAGGAACAATTGAAGTCTTATCATCCATAAAACCTACCTTACCTGCATTCACTGCTTCTTGATATCGTAGATACGATGGAAGACTTTTGATTGCGTCAGTGAGAAGGCAGTCCAGTAAAACTGCACCTTGTTTCTTTGTTGATGAGTCCTTAAATCTAACAATGTTTAATGTAGGTTCATACAACACAGAGTGGTTCTTGGGGTCATTAATTCTCAAGGGGATGTCCTGATTTTTCCCGAGAATATTCTGAATCAACAGCTTCGTGTATCTGATAAAGGGAACCTTTGTCCCGGGCTTCTTGAGGTGGGACATCATATCTTCCCATATCAAGCTTACAAAGTCAATATGCTGTTTATTGACCATCCCCCCAGAAGGTTTGTAGGTGCATGAGTTTAGGATGCTCATGACCGCTGTCTCTTCCAGACACAGACTTGGCGATCATGATGTACAAAGCCCTCCACGGTTAAGGAATGTTCTTTAGATCGACCGTGGAGTGCTTGGTAATGACTCCAGCAGCTTCATCATAGCCAATGTCGACCATGAATTGCATTGTAGCCTCTTCATTAGGAATGGCTACATAGTCAACAGGTTGAATAACAGGAAGAATAAGAATCGTTCGAAGATATGCTACCATGACGGTGACTTCCTTATGATTGAGGGTCACAGTGACAACATCTTGACCATCAACCTTTTTCATCGTGTGCCAGAATTGATGAATATAGATTTCCGGTACAGTTGCTGAGTTGGTTAGCATGTTGTTGTAGGAATGAGTTTTGAGAATATCCACAGCAATCCTGCATGATGACTTTGAGCATGTGAACTTTTCAAAATGACCTTGAGATGTTCTTTCCAATCGTCTTGCTGTAATCAGTTGGGAAGATATCTTCCATTGTGAGCACGTTTGGTGCGTTGACATTTTCCATGATGACGTCCATTTCGTGATCTGAAAGGTATTGAGACAAAAGTACCAACATATCGAAAGACATTACGTTAGTCAAAAGTTGATTTTATTGTCCAATTATTGAATTTGTTATGTTAATGAATGTTACGAGTCCAAAGTCACATATTGTCCAATAGTCCAAAGTTGACGTGATAAGTTATGTGAGTATGTTAATTTTGAATGTTAAATTCCAAAGTTTACTTAAACACACAACGTTTTAACTTTTGTAGTTTATTAGTGACATTTTGGTTTTGTGACATTATGAGTAACTTATTACAAGTTTGTACGCGTAACATTTCAAAAAAAATAAGTTACAATTTGGCTTAAGCGTAGGTTTGTAAGCTTATGCGTAAACAGTGTAACCATAAGCGTAGGAATAAGCTTATGCGTAGGAATCACCCTTAGGCATAAAGAGGGCTTACGCGTAGGAGTGGATTCTTAGCATAAGGCTTAAGCATAAGCTTATGTTAAGGACTTACGCGTAAGGTTTACTCGTAAGAGTATCCCTTAGGCGTAGAAGTCCAAGTTTACGCATATCCTTCACAGGATATGCGTAGTCCATTGTAGAACCTTATGTGTATGCGTTACGCGTAAGATTGCTCTTATGCGTAACATCTACGCATAAGGCGATCCTTAAGTGTAAGTTCCATGTAACCTTGATTCTGATTTTGGTACGCGTAGAAGCCTGAAATAGTTTAAGCATAACACTCATATCAACAAGTTATTCAATCACTTTCAACATCACATGGTATCACAAGTTAAATCCAGTTACGCGTAAGATAGGTTTAGGCGTAGACTTAAACCCTAATATTCAAATTCTACGTGTAAGAGTTCTAGCCATGGGAAATCAACCAAACTTTTTCTGGGATGTCTTAGAAGATAAATGAGTTGTTTTCAACAAGTTTTAACATCAAATGTACAATGAATCAAGAATACCCAATTCTACGCGTTCATAAACCCTATAGCTCAATTCTTAGAATTTGTTGTTTCTGGGCATGATTCAAAGGTGTTAAAGATCAATTAACCATGTAACAAACATTTCCCATGCATCTAATTATCCTGAAACACTCACAAATGAAAGAACCCAAATCCACGCATAAACCCTAATTATGAAAAATGGTTAAAAACAGTTTCTGGGTTGAATTTGTTGTTAGAAACAGGTTTAGGATTGATATTTAAGCCTTTTAACACTTTCCATTTCACAACAACATTATTATCCAATCTTATGTTTATACGCGTATGCGTATGAACGCAAAGTCACTCATATCTCAAAATCTAACCGTTGGAATCGTTTAGGATTAAAAACCTATGTTTGTAAAGATGGTTAGATGTAAAAACAACTTACAAATACAAATTATGAAGCACGGATTTGAGAATTAATCTTAGGCGTGGATGATGTAGTTGAAAGAGTTAATGTTTGTAATAAATGTGTAAAGGATAGTTAGGTAAAGATTTTTGTATAAAATTAGTTTTCACTTTTGACAATAATAGTCCCTCCACCTCAACCATTTTCAACTACGACCCTAACTTCCATTTTGGTTAAGCAAAACGTAATTGTTTGGAAAGAAACTTGATGACACTCCCCCTCGGCTTTAGAAATAGTGAAATTTTACAAATTTGAGTCCGAGGAGAGTTTAAAACAAGAAACATATTCACCATTATCAAAGATACAACCAATTTGGGTAACATGCAAGTACAAGGTTTTATGAGACTGAAAAATATTTACATTCTTCCCCTCAACACTTGTTCGGGAATTATAATGAAAGTTTTGATAGAACAAAGTATTGACGGAAGATTTGTACTTCCAATGTTTGAAAGAAATTAGACAGAAGAATATTTTTGTGTTTTATCAGATTTTATATTTTTCTTTTTTTGTTTTTGAAAAATTTATTTACAAAAGAGGTTTTGGTGTTTGACTGGTTTTAATATTGTGTTAAAAGTTCGTCTAGTTCCTCTGGAGTCAAACACCTCATGCCAATCCGGTGGATCAAATCAGTAAACCTAGCAGGAGCTAAGGCTTTTGTGAAAAGATCCGCCAGTTGGTGTTCAGTACCCACAAAATATAATTCAACGGTACCCTTTTCCACGTGCTCTTTGATGAAATGATATCGAAGATCGATGTGCTTGGACTTCGAATGTTGAACGGTGTTGCACGAGATCGCAATAGCACTTCGATTGTCACAGTACACCGGGATTCTATCAAATACGTAACCATAATCTTTGAGTTGTGTTCTCATCCAAATAACTTGAGCACAACACGCCGACATGGCTACATATTCTGCTTCGTTTGAGGACATCGATGTACAATCTTACTTCTTCGATTGCCATGACACCAATTTATCACCAAGGAATTGCAAACCACCTGAAGTACTTTTCCGAGAATCTAAGCTTCCTGCATGATCAGCGTCTGAAAATGCTATTAGTTCAAAACCAGAATCCTTGGGATACCAGATCCCCAAATTAATGGTTCCATTGATGTATCAGAAGATTCTTTTAGCCTCAAAGAGGTGTGTCTTAGTTGGTCGCGAATGATAACGGGAGCAAAGATATACAGAAAATACAATGTCAGGTCTACTGGCTGTTAGATACATGAGAAACCCAATAATACTTCGGTATTTGGTAGGGTCAACCAATTTCCCATGCAAATCAGCATCCAGTTTTTTGGTATGTGCCATTGGTGTGGCATAGGTATCACAACTTTGCATTCCATGTTTGTTTAAAATTTAAAGAGCATATTTGGACTGAATTAGGAAAATACCACGGGGTGATTGATGAACTTGTAGTCCTAAGAAGAACGTAATTTCACCCATCATTGACATTTCAAAATGTGTTTTCATAAGTTTTGAAAAAGCGTTTGAGTACTTTTTATGGGTTGACCCAAAAATGATGTCATCCACATAAATTTGAACGATTAAAATGTGTGCCCCGTGATATTGTATGAACAGTGTTGGGTCGACAGATCCTTTGACAAAATTATGGGATAGAAGAAAGGATGATAACTCATCATACCACGTCCGAGGGGCTTGTTTGAGACCGTAGAGAGCCTTGTTCAGTTTGTAGACGTGATTAGGGAACTCTGGATCAACAAATCCTTCTGGCTGACTGACATATACCGTTTCCTTCAGTTTACCATTCAGAAAAGCGGTTTTGACATCCATCTGATAGACCGTGATGTTTATGTGAGCAGCGAATGCCAGAAAAATCCGTACAGCCTCAAGTCTAGCAACCGGTGCGAATGATTCCTCGAAGTCAATCCCCTCTTCTTGTCTATAACCCTTAGCCACCAGACGTGACTTATTTCTGATAACCATACCTTCAGCATCCAACTTGTTTTTCCAAATCCATTTTAGACCAATAACATATACCCCAATTGGTTTTTCAACAAATTCCCATACTTCAAGACGTTTAAACTGATTAAGTTCTTCTTGCATGGATTCAATCCAGTTTTCATAAGTCATTGCTTCTTTAATGTTTTTGGGTTCAAATTGGCAAACGGTAAGTGCATAGATGCAATGTTCATCGTCAGTCTGAAGGCGTTGTCTAGTTACGACTGGTTGATTTGGGTTTCCAATAATGTTCACAAGAGGATGGTCTTTAGTCCAACGATGTGTGGAGGGTTGATGTTGATATACATTATGCAGATTAGGTGGGTTCAAATGGCTTGTAGATGATTCCGCAACATATGAAGTGGCAGTTTCATTTGCGAAAGGGTTGAAGAACGCATTTGGATCATAATATGCGGGTGTAGGTACATCATGATTCAGAAGATCATCAGCTGGTTCAGCGTCATTGGATGCGGTTTGTTCGACTGTTGTTGTATGTTGGAATCACTCCTAAACCTTAATTCAAGTGTTAGTAATTCATATGTAATAGTTAGCTTAATATGGCCTTTATGTTAGTAATTAAGCTTAGGCTTATGTAGAAGGCCCAAAAGCCTAGGCCCAAGCCCATACGAGAAAGGAAGGGACTAGGAGTGTTGCCCTAGCTCCCTCTCCTATAAATACCTTGTAATAACCCTCACTTGAGGGTTGGTTGTTCAATTTATTCACTCTCACATTTCCTACGCATAACCGGTCAAGTCATACGAGTGTGTGTGTGTGTGTTTATTGTTCATCCGATCTCTATCTCTTCTCTACTTCTACATATTGATGCTTGTGTTACATATATGGTGACCTAACAGTGGTATCATTCGCCAAATAGTTAGGTGAATCATTTTCGTTGTTTATGTGAGTTTCGGTCTTACGCGTAACAACGAGTGATACTTTGGTTCGCTTAAAAACGTATTTTTTACACTTTTTAATCCAAGATTCTTGTCCTTTCAATGTTCTAAGGTGTTAAAATAACTGTTTTTGGCAAAAAGTTTCAAACTTTACGCGTAGATATTTGTTTTTAAGCTTGGCTTTATTCGTGGTACTAGTTCTACGCGTAACTGTTTTATAAGCTTTAGATCATCAAGTTTCACACTTTTGTGATATTTTGGTGATATTGAAGCTATTTCATCACAAAAATCTGGTTTGGAAACATCGGTTGGCAGAAATCATTTTTGGCTAATTCCTACGCGTAAGAGAAACCCTAATCTTACGCGTAACTGTTACGTGGTTTGATATTCAGTTTCGTGGCTTACTCAGTGTTTTTCTTGCTTGGATAAGCTTGAAAACACTTCGACTTTGGATATCTTTTGCACTGTGATAGTGTAAAAGATCATTTGGGCAAAACCCTAAATTTACGCACTACGCGTAGAATTTTTTACGCATAAGATTTATCTTACGCCTAAGCTCTGTCTTACGCATAAGTTAATCCTACGCTTAAGTTTGCTATGCCTAACTTCTTGTTTACGCATAAATTTAGTGTTTTCTCCTTACTTACGCGTAAGCTAATCCTACGCGTAACTATTGCTGTTACGCGTATCTTTGGTGTTTTTACGCATAAGTAGTACTTTGCTCTTCTGTGATTTCTACGCCTAAGGATACTTCATCAACAACGGTTCATTCGACTACAAAGATCCATTTATAAACACAAGTTTTTCAACATGTCTCAACCTCCATACTCTAACTACTTTCCTTACATGTATAATCAAATTCAACAACAACAACAACTAAGTCCACAACAGCAACAATTCAATCAACAACAACAAATTTGTCAACAACAATTTAATCAACAACATACTCCACAAATGGTTCAACCACGTAGCCTTCAAGTACAACCTTACACAAACTTCTACAATCAACATCCATCCAGGAATACTATGAAGGAACCATCATGGTTTGGCAAGATGTGTGAAGCCTTAAGTAGCCAACAATCAATTCATGAAGCTGGCTCACTTGACAGACCTCCAATGCTCACTCCCGGGAATTATGATCAATGGGTGATTCGGTTCTTTAGGTTTTGTGATCTAAAGAAGCCACATGGAAAGTTCTTAAAGAAGGTCATCATGGAAGGTCCATTTCAGATGCCTACTACTGTCACACCCGCAGATCCAGATGCCAATCCACCAAGAGATGTTGTCACCAACATTGCAACTATCTCAGATCTCACTGCTGATCAACTTCTACAATTTGAAGCCGATGAGCTTGCAATGCAATACATCCTTTTAGGACTACCCAATCCAATCATTCGAAGTGTTGATGCTCAAAAGACTGCAAAAGCAATGTGGGAACATATTCATCTTCTTATGGAAGGCACAACACTCAATCAGGAAGACATGGAATCCAAAATCTACTTGGCTTATGAACACTTCATGATTGAACCAGGAGAGACATTAGAGTCATATCACCATCGTTTTTCAGACATCATTAATGATTTGGACAAACACAATATAATCATGCCTCGAATTGCTGTCAACACTAAGTTCCTAAGTAGTCTTGGTCCAGAATGGGAGAAGTATGTCATTTTTCTCCGTCAAGCTAAGAACCTTCATCATGCTACATACGGATTATTGTACGACTATCTCAAGCCTCACCAAAAAAGAAGATGACAAAGAAAGGGCTATCCGTGGACTCCCGGCTTCACAGTTACTTCCGGACAATCAACAACTTGCTTTATGGGCTCAAACAAGTGTTACTCCTCAAACAGCTCCGCAACCCGCTCCTCAACCAACTGCAACCATCACACCGTATGATCCATCACAACAACAATCTCAACAAACTCAATTGGTTCCATACAACAACAACACTGCTCAAGCACTTTACAGTGAAGCTGATGAGGACTCCGATGCCTTTGATGAATTGCAACAAGGATTTGTTATGATTGCCAACGCATTCGGCCGGTATTCAAACAAATCCAACAATCACATTCGTTCCTCATCTAATACAAGAAATCAGGCTGTTGTGAACAATGGACGCGTTGAAGTTCAGAATCATAGTTATGGTCGTTAGATGGGAGGTCGTCAAGGGTTTAATGCTATAGGAAGGAATAACATGGGTGCTCCGCAACAGCAAAGGGCTCAAGTGGTTGAACAGGGGAATGCTCAGAATGGGGTTAATGGTCTTCGATGTTATAACTGTAATGAGAAGGGTCATCTGGCTAATGCATGTCCTAAACCGAGGACAAGAGGCAGTGCTTATTTCAAGGAGGCATTGCTCTTGGCTCTTAAGAATGAAGCTGGTGGGACTCTTACCAACAAGGAACAGAGCTTTATGGCAGATGCAGATTCCGATGATGATATGGAGGACTTGCAGGCTAATGCAGCAGTGATGTTGATGGCACAAATGCAAGCTCTACACATGAGTGACACAGGCCCAGTGTATGACACTGATGGCTTGTCTCAGGTACCGGAACAATATACACTCATTCATGATCTGATATCTCCGCCACTTTCTCCATCTGACAAGGATCAGAGTGTTCAACATGAGTCTTCCACATCTCATTCCGATGATTATCAAATAGATCCCGTAGTTATATTTGATGATCAAGATAACCTTGTGGTTAATATTGATAACCAAGTTGACTCTGTGGTTATATTTGAGGATCTAAATAATGATCATGTTGAGACTCACGTTGAACAAGATGAGCTTTTGTCTGACAGAGAAACTGAGCTCCTGACCTTAATTAAAGACCAAAATTCTCGGTTGGAAATTTGCACGAAATTAAAAGTGAAAAATGCACTGTTAACCAGGGATAATGAATGCTTAATTCGACAAATCAATTTCTTTAAAACTCAAGAAAAACGTGAAAAAGGTTTTGAGGTCGCTTTTGCTAAATCGCATCAAAATGAAAAATCTTTAGAATGACAGATACGTGATCTAGCCGCATCGAAGAATGCTTTGTTGTCTCAAATAGAACAACTGAAACATGAACATAAACAACAACTTAACGCTCTTACTTTGGAAACTCAAAAAGCCAAGGCTGAGTTGTAAAATTGTCAAAAACAGTTCTCTGAGTACAAAAAGCATTCCACGAAACGAATAGATAACTATCTTGAAGAAATTGTCGACTTACAACACAAAATCAAAGAGTTTCGAAATGTCATTTATAAACATGGTGAGTCAATCACAACTATTCAAAAGTTTACCTTTAAACCAAATCCAAATGGATATGGTCCGATTCTTGCTGATTACAAACCTAAGTTTTCAAACAGAGCATTCACACCAAATCCTAAAGTTTACAGTGCAGAACATAGAATTGATGATTCAATTATGACTGTTGTTGAATATAATCGCATGGAAGAATTAGATGCAGATGACGAGAGTCGGTCAAAAATGGAAAATGTCTTTTATAACAAACCATTTAACTATTCGAAAGCCGTAACTTTTGTCACACAACAAGATACTTCTAACACACCTTTGGTTGTCACACCAGTTTCTGAAGTTAGTCCCCAACACAATGGTGCACAAATTAATGGTCCTTTACCTTCACTTAGTGAAGTAAAAACTAAAGCCGAAAGTTGTCGTGTTATCAAATACTTTGACACTTTATTATCTGACATCAAACTTTTGGAACGTGAGATTGAATTTCATTCTGAAATAAAAGTTGAACATTTTCAATCGCCGTTGGCGCGGGAACAAAGAGACATTCTTCAGAAAAGAATTTTACCCCATGTCAAAATTTTGAAAAATTGTGCACTATATTGGGAAAGGGATTTTCACAAGGAACTTGGTCTAATGAAAACAGTTTTCGAGAAAACAGAAACATCGATTTCAAATACAAAACGTAAAAAGAAATTGTTGAGAAAAGATGTTGATCGACTCTTGGAAAATGTTATCTGTGCTGATATCAATAATCTTGTGTTATTACAATCTGTTGCATATGCATCTGATCATATCTCTGCTGATTCTGTTGATTCTCTTGATATTGTTGTGAATACTGATAATGTGCTTCAGATCGAGTCTTTAAAAGTTGAAAATGAACGATTGACAAACGAACTTTCCAATGCAAAACGTCGTCTTAACTGGTGTCAAAAAGATATTCACGATCAACAACTTGCTTTTCAAAACAAAATCGCCCAGTTGCGTACAACATCTTCTGATCCTAAAATTGAACAACTGGATGATCAAAACGTGTTTTTCAAGTGTCAAATCTCAAAATATGAACAAGAACTTGCAAAAGTTAAAAAGGAATATGGTGTCATATTTGATTTACTCAAACAGACTCGTGATGAAGCATCAAACGAACTTGATCATTATCTTGCATACACTAAAGAAGTCATGAAATTTTCTGGAAATCTTCGTTCTGAAAATCAAGAGCTGGTGCACACTATCTTTAAATTAAGGGAAATGTTAGGAAAGTATGAACAAGTTCAGCCTAGCATCATTAAGAGAATTGCACCTGTAACACTTAGCAAACGTGAACCCAGAATACCTACTGACAAAACACAAGTTACTAATGTGATTCCCTCTACTGAAACAGGAATAGTTGCCTCTTTTCCAAACGTCCGCACTTCACAGCCTAGGAGCAATACAAGGAAGAATAGGAAGTTGCGACCTAAGAAAAGACAAATAAAGAATGCTGAAGTAGAAGAACACCGTAGGACTTTGAATAAGACTTCAGTTGCACCCACTTTAGATATTGCGTCTAGCAAATGTAATGGAAAAAGTGTTGTAACTAATGCTGAACCTTTAAGCACTTTTGATATTCAGTCTGATGCCTCTTGTGTTATTTGTCATAAAAGTATGCGTTCTGATTGTCATGATAAGTGTGTTGCTAAGGCTATCTTGTCTCGTTTACGGAATCCTAAGATTCGGAATACCTCTAGGCCCACTACTGCTTCTAAGTCTGTGCTTGGTAAACCGCCCTCTTTAGATTCTAAGAAACGAATTGATGTCCCTGTAGCTCCAGTCTCACCTCCAAGGAATGTAGTACCACCTAGTGCATTCACTAAGACTAAAGTTAAGACTAGTTGGAGATGGCAGAAATGGATACATAATACACTAGGATTTAAATGGATGCCTAAAATAATTGATGGGTGTATTTCAACTAAAACTGCTTCGGAACCCTCTAACTCTTCGGGTTCCACATCTACTTCTATTCCATCTGTGTCGTCTGTATGTAATGCAGGTGATACAGATCATCCTTTGGATTGTTGATAGCGGATGTTCCCGACACATGACAGGCAACCTTAAACTGTTATCAAACTTTGTTGCAAAGTTCATTGGCACTGTCAGATTCGGGAACGATCACTTCGCAGCTATCATGGGCTACGGAAATTACATCAATGGCAACATCGAAATTTGCAGGGTTTATTATGTGGAAGGCCTCGGTCACAATCTCTTTTCTGTTGGTCAATTTTGTGATGGAGATTTGGAAGTCGCTTTCAGGGAGAAAACTTGTTTCATTCGTGATCTACAAGGAAATGATCTTATGTCTGGCCAACGTTCATCCGGTCTCTACACTATCTCCATGCAAGACATGATTGCTTCATCTCCCATCTGTCTTCTCTCAAAGGCTACATCTATAAAATCTTGGCTATGGCACCGTCGCCTCTCACATCTAAACTTTCAAACCATAACCAACCTTGCTCGACACAAACTTGTTGAAGGTCTCCCGATTCCGGTATTCTAAAGATCACCTATGTTCAGCTTGTGAACAAGGGAAAAGCACTCGTGCTCATTTTCCTTCAAAGGTGGAACACAACACTCAGCATGTGCTTCATCTTCTTCACATGGATTTGTGTGGCCCGATGCGCGTGCAGACGATTAATGGCAAACGCTACATCTTAGTAATTTTTGATGACTACTCACGATGGACTTGGGTTTATTTTCTTCGAAGTAAAGATCAAGCTCCACAGATGATCATCACCTTTCTCACGAAAATTCAAATTCAGCTCCGAAACACCGTAAGACAAATTCGAACAGACAAAGGAACTGAATTTGTGAATCAAACTCTTCGGGAATATTATGAGAAAATGGGAATTGAGCATCAAACATCTATTGCCCGCACACCAGAACAAAATGGAGTTGTTGAAAGACAAAACCGTACGTTAGTGGAAGCTGCCAGAACGATGTTAATCAATGCTAAACTTCCAGATTACTTATGGGCTGAAGCTGTCTCAACTGCATGCTACACTCAGAACCGCTCAATGATTACAAAATGCCACAACAAAACACCAAAGCCAAAGCTTAAACACTTTCATGTATTTGGATCCCTTTGCTATCCGAATAATGATCGTGATGGCTTTGGAAAGCTCAAAGCCAAAGCTGACATTGGAGTCTTTATTGGATATTGTGAGAATTCTAAAGGTTACCGGATCTGGAATCGTCGTACAAAGCAAGTTATGGAAATGATTCATGCTCATTTTGATGAACTCACAGAAATGGCTTCTGAGTATAACAGCTTGGAACCCGGTCACAACCGTTTAAACTTCCCTCAAACCCCATCATCAGCTGAACCAAGCCCTCAGCTTACTCGTTAACAAATGGAAAGGCTATTTGCTCCTCTGTTCAGTGACGATATTGATGAACGTGCTCCAGGTGTATCCGTTGTTTCCGCTGCTCAACCTGATAATACTCTTATACCTGATACACCTGCTACAACAACTACTGTTGAAGAAGCACCACCAGTTGACTCTACAAAAACAGTTGCACAAACTGCTTCCAATGACGCTGAACCAGCTGCTGATGTTCTTAATGAAGTACCCCCACCTGCAGATTTTGATCCAAATGCGTTCTTTAACCCGTTTGCCAATGAAATTGCTGCACCTGATGTCGCGAAATCATCAACAAACCATTTGAATCCTCAAAATCTGCACAATGTATACCAACATCAACCCTCTACACATCGTTGGACAAAAGACCATCCTATTGAGAATATTATTGGCAACCCAAATCAACCAGTTGTTACGAGACAACGTCTTCACACAGATGGTGAACATTGCATTTATGCTCTCACTGTCTGCCAATCTGAACCTAAAAACATTAAAGACGCAATGACATAAGACAATTGGATTGAATCCATGCAAGAAGAACTCAACCAATTCAAATGTCTTGAAGTATGGGAACTGGTTGAAAGACCAACAGGGGTCTACGTCATTGGTCTCAAATGGATTTGGAAAAACAAATTAGATGCTGAAGGAAACGTAATCAGAAATAAGTCACGTCTGGTGGCTAAGGGTTATAGACAGGAAGAGGGTATTGACTTTGAAGAATCATTCACTCCGGTTGCTCGTCTTGAGGATGTTCGGATTTTTCTCGCGTTCGCGGCTCATATGAACATAACGGTCTTTCAGATGGACGTCAAAACTGCCTTTCTGAATGGGCAACTGAAAGAAACGGTTTATGTTACCCAGCCAGAAGGATTCGTTGATCCCGAGTTCCCGAACCATGTCTATAAACTAAACAAAGCTCTTTATGGTCTCAAACAAGCTCCTCGGGCGTGGTACGATAAGTTATCATCCTTCCTTATTGCAATTAAATTCACCAAAGGTTCGGTCGATCCTACACTTTTCATACAATATCACGGGGCTCACATCTTAATCGTTCAAATTTATGTGGATGACATCATTTTTGGGTCAACACATTTAAAATACTCAAATGCTTTTGCTAAATTAATGACAAAACATTTTGAAATGTCAATGATGGGTGAACTCACATTCTTTCTAGGAATGCAAGTTCATCATTCACCTCGTGGTATTTTCTTAAGTCAGTCCAAATATGCCCTTGAACTGTTAAACAAATTTGGAATGCAAAACTGTGACACCTATGCCACATCAATGGCTCATACCAAGAAGCTAGACGCTGATTTACATGGGAAATTGGTGGACCCTACCAAATACCGTAGTATTATTGGGTCTCTCATGTATCTAACAGCTAGCAGGCCTGATATTGTTTTTGCTGTATATCTTTGCTCCCGTTATCAGTCAAGACCAACTAAAACCCACCTCTCTGAGGCTAAAAGAATCCTCCGATACATCAAGGGAACCATTAATTTGGGGATCTGGTATCCGAAGGATTCTGGTTTTGAACTAATAGCATTTTTAGATGCTGATCACGCAGGATGTTTAGATTCACTGAAAAGTACTTCAGGAGCATTACAATTTCTTGGTGATAAACTGGTGTCATGGCAATCGAAGAAGCAGGATTGTACATCGTTGTCCTCAACAGAAACAGAATATGTAGCCATGTCGGCGTGTTGTGCTCAAGTCATTTGGATGAGAACACAACTCAAAGACTATGGTTACGTATTTGACAGAATCCCGATGTACTGCGACAATCGGAGTGCTATTGCGATCTCCTGCAACTCAGTTCAACATTCAAAGTCAAAGCACATCGATCTTCGATATCATTTCATCAAGGACCACGTGGAACAGGGTACTGTTGAATTATACTTTGTGGGTACAGAATACCAATTGGCAGATCTTCTCACCAAAGCCTTAGCTCCTGCTAGGTTTAATGAGTTGGTCTACCGGATTGGTATGCGGTGTTTGACTGAAGAGGAACTGGATAAACTATTAAAACATTCTTAAAAACCAGTCAAACACCAAAACCTCTTTTGTAAATATTTTTCGAAAACAAAATACAAAAATATAAAACCTGATAAAACAACAAAAATATTCTTCTGTCTATATTTCTTTTAACATGGCAAGTACAATTCTTCCGTCAACACTCAAATCTTTCAAAATTCAGTATTTTTTCGATCACGTGTTGAGGGGGAGAAAACAAGTACTTAACAGTTTCATAAAAACCTTGTACTTGCATGTTACCTTATCATGGTTGTTTCTTTAATAATGGTGGTCACTTTTCTGGTTTACTGACACTCCTCGGACTAAAATTTATAAAATTTCATTATTTCTTAAGTCGAAGAGGAGTGTCGTCAAAATTCTTTCCAAATATCCTTCGTTTGGTAACCAAAATGGAAGTTATGGACATTAGATGTAAATGGAAAAGGTGGATGGGCTAAAACTGTCAAAAGCTTAAAGTTATTTTTATTAAAACATTCCACCTAACACATTTAATATCTCAACTAATCTCATCCACGATCCAAATTCGTTTCACAAATCCGGAGTTTTGATCATCAATTTGTAAGTGAAAACATGTTCTTTGTAAACATCTAAGCAATGGTTTTTAACCATTTTGAAATCCAACGGCTAGATTTTTATCTAGAAGTGATTATGTGTTCTACGCATAAGCGTATGAACACATAATCACTGGTGTGTGTTTTTGGTTGATTTGATAGTGTCAAAACGTTTATTTTATCATCTTGAAACCATTTCCATCATCAAAACACACCCAGAAACATGAATTGAATGATTTCTAAAAAACTAGGGTTTATGCGTGGATTTGGGTATTGTCGTATATGAGTGTTTCTGGTTAATTAGATGGTAGGAAGATGTTGTACACACATTGAATTGATCATATCTTTACCCAGCATTCGCCCAGTAACATCAATTGAGATAACATTTAATTTTAGGGTTTTAGTTCATACGGTTTGGGTATTTTTGATTCATGGCATGTTTGATGTTAAAACTTGGATAGAACATCTCAATAGGCATCTAAGATATCCCAGAAAAACTTTGGTGCAAATCCTATGGTTAGATAACATACGCGTAAATATTGAAACTTAGGGTTTAAGTTTACGCATAAGTCATCTTACGCGTAACTGCTTAAATGTGTTTTTCATGCTATGATCTGAAAAAGAAAATGAATGTATGTGTTAATATTGGTGCTATGATGCTCTTATTTCAGGATTGTTACACGTGAAATTCAGAATCAAGGTTGTTTGACATCTACGCATAAGGATCACCTTACGCGTAGCATGTTATGCGTAAGAGAAATCTTACGCGTAACGTTTATGCGTAAGGTTCTACATAAGGGACTACACGTATCCTGTGAAGGACATGCGTAAACAGTAACCTCTACGCATAAGGTTGACTCTTACGAGTAAGCCTTACGCGTAAGGTTTTATATACGCTTACGCGTAAGCTCTACGCATAAGGTCCCCTTTTCCTACGCGTAATATTTCTTATGCGTAAGTCAGGATCCTCTGCATAAGCTTGCGTTTACGCATATATCATTCCTGTTTACACATAAGCTACCATTTCTACGCCTAAGCCTTGTTTAACCTTCATTTTGAATTGTTACGCGTGCATTCTTATAAATAATTAAATCATAACGCCACGAAACCAATAATGTCACTTTAAGCTTAAATGTTTAAACAAGTTGTGAATAATAAGTGAAAACATGGACTTTAAAACTTAAAGTTAATCTTCTCACGAAAATTATCACGACATCATTGGACTATTGGACAAAACAAGTGACACTGGACTCGTAACAATCATCAACATATCACATTCAATAATTAGACAATAAAACCATCTGTTGACTAACATAATGTCTTTCGATATGTTGGTTCTTTTGGCTAAATATCTTTCAGATCACGACATGGACGCTCAAATGCAGAATGTAAATGCACCAAATGTTCTCACCGCTGCTGATATCTTCCCTCATGGTTACCCGATGAAGATAGGAAAGAACAACCTTCGTGTTGACTTTGAAACTCTCACCTGCTCAGAGTCTTCTTGCTTAATTGCTGTGGATATTCTGAAGAATCATCCTTATCAGAATATGCTCTCCAATTCTGCTACTGTGCCGGAGATCTACATTCATCAGTTCTGGAACACAATGAAAAAGGTCAAAGGATAGAATGTTGTGACAGTGACTCTCAACCACAAACAAATCACCATCACACCTGCAGACTTAAGGACTGTTCTCCTCATTCCTGACATCGAGCCTACCGATTACGTTGCTGCACCAACTGAAGAGACTGTTCTACAATTCATGATCGACATTGGTTATGATGAAGCTACAGGAGTAATCACTAAGCATTCATACGTGGATCTTAAGAATATTCCTCAACCTTGGAGAACTCTCTACATCATCATCACCAAATCTGTTTCCGGTCGTGACAGTGGCTATGAGCATCCCAAGCTCATGGAACTGCAAATCTTTTGGGCTTTGATCAACATGAAGCACATCGAAATTGAAGCTCTGATATGGGACGACATGATGTCATTCCTCAAAAAGCTTGGCTCAAAGATTCCTTATATCAGATATACAAAACTGTTGATCCAAAGATCACTTGGGCTTAATCCTGATATCCCCAAGAGACTCAATGACCCCAACAATCACGACATGTTGACTGAACCTACTCTAACTGTCAGATTCAAGGAATCAACAACAAAGAAACAGGGTGTTGTGTTGCCAAATCACCTTCTATCTGATGAAATCAAAAAGCTCTACACATACAAAAGGTATTTGGTAGCAGTTGAAGAAAGCAAAGTTGGTTTTCTCGATGACAAGCCTTCTGGTACACCTACCAGGAAAGTTTCCTTAGAGGAAGTGCAGGAAGTGTTGCAACCACTGAGAGTCAAAGAAAGTTTCCTAAGAGGAAACCTGGACTCAAAAGGAAAGTTCCCTCTAAGGAAGCCATTCCTATTCCCAAGCCTAAACCGCAACGAAAGCTAAAGGATGAAAGCTCTGAGGAAACTGAATCAGAAGAAGAAGTAACTTACTCTGAAACAGTCAAAGATGACACTCAGACAGCCACAAAGCCTTCAAGTCCCAAATGTGATAAAGGAAAGACTCCAGTGATTGAGCACGAAGAAGAAAGCTCTGATGAAGAGCCTCTGGATACTGATTACAGGAGGAAGTTCAAAATCATTAGACTCCAACACGTTGCGAAAGAGTTTGCAAAGGATCAAATGGGTGGCCCCGAAGGGTCAAGTGGTGATGTTCAATCTACACCAATTCCTGATGCGGTTAATCAACCCGATAAGGGAACTGGTGCCACCACTCTTGAGCAACAACAAAAGCAACAGGAGGATTCTATTGAGTATGACATTGAGGAACCAGAAACTGAAAAGTCAGAGAAGGAAAAAGCTGATAAAGAAGTTGCAGCTCAAGCTAAAGTTGATGAAGAGGCCGCAACTCAAGCTAAAGCAGATGAAGATGCTAGGATTCAGGCTGAAGAAAAAGCTAAAACTGGACAAGATGACAAAGTGAACTATGATGATTATCTTCTCAACAGTCCAACTCGTTCCAAGTAGAAAACTTCTGAACCTCCTAAGGACCCTGAACCTCCTCATGACTCTTCATCATCAGATTCATCCTCTCACTCTTCACCACCACCATCCAAAAGATCAACCAGATCCACATACAAATCAGTAAAGAAGCCAACGGCATCTTGGATCTCTCAAGCTAAGACAAGAATCGTTAAAGCTGTCAAACAGGTAAGGAAGAAAGACGTGCTTTACAAAAAGCTGAACTTTCTCGCTGACCAGGTACAATACCTTCATGACGAGAATGACAAGATGTCAGATGCAAAGGAGTACATCCAGAAGTTCATGGAACGTGATCCTCAAAGAGAAATGAACGAGATGATCAGAGGTTACACTCACAAGTTCCTTCTTGACATCGTTCCTGGAGTTACAAAGGAGATGTTTACCAAACAACTCTCTCCGAATCTATTGCATTTGGCCAAGCAAACTATGAGATCAACACCAATGCATGTTAACATCAACCCAGTTGATCCCATAATCTTCTCAGATGCTGAATTGGTTAACTGGCTGGTAGCTCAAATGTCTAAACGATCTGCAACATTTGCCTCTTACGAAGGTAAATTGTTTGAAGCATTGCTAGAATACCAACTTAAATCAGCATGCAGAGAAGAAGCTGAAAGGCCTAAGCATCCAAGAGACGATGAAGATAAGGATAAAGATAAGAATAATGAGCCTAAACGTCCAAAGAAAACTGGTGAATCATCTTCAATGCAACCTCCATCCCAAAGGACTCCAGCTCAACCACGATCTCGTCCACGTTCTTCTACTGAAAAACCTCAGGACTCTGAGTTACCACCTCAGACAGAGAAAACCGGTGATCACTTTGAGTACACTGGTGGTGACGATGATGAAGTCCTTGAGCCCCAACAACAACCCACTTCTCCCGCTTCAACAACAAAGAAACCATCATCCTCTTCAAAGCCTAAGAAAAAGAAGAAGACTCCCAAGGCTGATGTCGTCTCATGGCTTGACGATGACGACACCGAGTATGATTGGTTCTCCACACTTGTTGCTGCTACACCCGCCTTAACTGATGACCAAGATATGGTAGAATGGAGTACATTGGAGCATGCTAAGTATCTTCAAGAAAAGTTCCGTGTGAAGAAAATGACGAAATTAGAGTTGAAACGAATCAAGAATGAAAGCTTTTCAACTGCTCAAGAGACAGCTCGGAAAGTGCTATCGGAAGTTGACATATCATCTTGAAAATATAGCACGAGCCATGTCCAACAACAGTGATTGGCTCAACCCTGAAGCAAACATTGACTTCACCCGAAAAGACAACGCTCCATATTACACTGATTGGACCAAACCTCTACCAACCATTGGTCGACCAGATCAACCTCAGATTCCATTTCGATACTTCTTCAACAACGACCTGGAATTTCTTCAACATTGTTGGGAATTATGTGAAAGTCTGATTATGCTGATATTAATGCCGAAGTGTTTCTACTGAAGTGAAGTGGATTCTGCCGAAGACTTATTCTGCTGAAGAATAATAGTGATTAGTTTGTTTCTACGGAAGTGTTTATTCCGTGTTTAGTTTATTTAGTGTGGATATACATGAGCTTTATTAGGAAGTGATTGTGTATATCTTATTTAGTTTTATGATTATACGTTTCTTGGAAAACGGTTTAGCGATATTGTTTAGGGTTCCTTATCTATAAAAGGAACGCATTAGAAAGGTTTATGTACCGATTGGAAAAACTTAGTTTTAGTTAATATAAAGATCCATAGAGGATCAAGAAGTTCTTAGTTATTTACTTGTGTTTATATTCCGCTGATAAACATTAGTTGTAGAGATTGTCTTTTATGGTGCTTGTGATTACATAGGCATACATAACGATCCACGAGCTCAAGATCTATCAAGGTCTTTGTCTGTTTCAACAAGTGGTATCAGAGCCTCGTGAGAGTCTCTACGATACTAAGGACAAGTTTTTTCTAAACACCCATACAACCATAACAAAAAAACATGCCTGGTTCAGATGCTGATACTGAACTCACCAACAACCAAAACTCCACCCATCTGCAGCAACTAAGTCTGTCTAATAGCAATGCTAAGTTTCCTTACCTTAAGAGGGAGGAATATGATCTTTGGGCTATGAAGATACAAAACTGGATCTCCAACATTGATTGGAATCTATGGCAGGTAATTTTGAAAGGGAACAGTTTGAAGAGGACTACCACGGATGCTGCTGGTAATATGATGAATGTTCCTCCCAAAACTGCTGAAGAGTTGCTGGCAGTTCAGAGAGAAACAAAGGTCAGAACTATTCTTCTGCAAGCTATTCCTGAGGATCACTTGAGTGATTTTCACTTCATGCAAGATGCCAAAGTATCTGGTTAGCGATTAAGGCGAAGTTCGGTGGGAATGAGGAGTCCAGAAGACTGAAGAAGTCGATGCTAAGACAACAGTTTCAGGATTTTCAGATCTCTGAAGAGGAAGGAATTCACAAGGGCTATGATAAGTTTCACAAGATCTTAAGTCAGTTGAATCAGCTACAGGCAAAGCCAGATAATGATGACTGTAACTCTAAGTTTCTGAGGTCCTTACCTCCATCCTGGCTACATGTGAGCATAGCTTTAAAAGCTAAAGGTGGTTTTGGACATGATGACCTTTGATGAGCTGTATAACAAACTTAAAGCTCTTGAACATGATGTTAGAAGCCCTTTTCGATCAAGCAAGGGTCTACAGAGTGTGATTCAAATGACAAGTCTGACCTTCCCAAGTCTGACCTTCCCAAGTCTTCACCCCTGCCTGCACCCAAGACTACCAATAAGCATGACAGAGTTGCTGCCAAGGAATGCCCTTCCAAGACAGTTGCCTCTGAAGACTTGCTTTTTAATTCTTTGCATAATAATACTGTTAAAAACAATTCTTTTCATGGTTTTGGTTTGAATACTTCTGCTTGTAAGAATACTTCTTTTGGTTTGAATAAATCTTCTCTTCAGAAGAAATGTTTTGTGTGTGGAAGTAAATCTCATTTAATTAAGGATTGTGATTATCATGAGCAAAGAATGAGTAGGTGTGGTGATTCTAGGAAATCTAGACCAATGTGGACTAATGTTAATGATATACCACCTTATGTTCCACAAGCTGCTAATTATAATACTTCTTTTCCTTGGAAAAGATCTTTTGGAAAACCATATGTTCAACCAACCAGTGAATATTTTAAAAATGGTTTTTGGCCTAGATATGTTAACCCTATGACTGATGGGAGAGGGTACTGGGATACTGCTGTCAAGACCTCAGTAGGTTGTTCTTGGAATAAACAGAGACCTAAGTTTCATTGGAAACCCAAGAACAATAGTGGATCTTATAATTCTACATGGCACAACTCATATGATCCACAAGGCAGGTTCAAGTCAGCAATGACTTGAGCCTCCATAGTGTACTAATTCTTTGTATATTTTTGTTGTTGTAGGATCATCCCCTTAAGCATAAAGATGTTGGAATTGTTGACAGTGGTTGTTCTAGAAGTATGTCAGGAAACAGGGACATGATGCATAACTTTATACCTATTGAAGGTGGAGGCAATGTAACCTTTGGAGGAAGTGATGGACGAATTACAGGAAAAGGGACCATCAAAACACCTCAGCTGGACTTTGAGAATGTTTATTATGTTAAGGAACTTCAACACTTTAATTTGTTCTCAGTCTCACAAATCTGTGACACTAAGAACAAAGTACTCTTCACTGAGGATGAATGTCTTGTGCTGTCTAAAGACTTCAAACTCCCAGAAGATACTTCAATTCTACTGAAGGTTCCTCGGAGTCACAATTTGTATACATTCAACTTAACTAATGTCAAACCAGCAGGTGACTTAACATGTTTGGTGGCTAAAGCATCTGTGAATGAGTCCACCAAGTGGCACAGAAGGATGGCCCATGTCAATTTCAAGACCATCAACCAGCTCTCTAAGCTGGGCCTAGTTCAAGGTCTTCCTGCCAAAGTATTCACCAATGATCATAACTGTGTTGCATGCAACAAAGGAAAGCAGCACAGAGCCTCCTACAAAGGTGTTCCTGTTACAGCAGTAACCATTATTTCTGAACCTCTTCAGCTACTTCATATGGATCTGTTTGGTCCAACTAGAGTGAGAAGCATTGATCATAAATATTTTTGTCTGGTGATCACTGATGGATTTAGTAAATTTTGTTGGGTATTCTTTCTAAGGACCAAAGATGAAACATCTGAAATTTTGAAAGACTTCATTACCCTGATTGAGAATCAGTTGAACAAAAAGGTGAAAGGAATTAGGTGTGATAATGGTACAGAGTTCAAAAATGCTATCCTAATAGAACTCTGCAGGCTAAAGGGAATAAAAAGGGACTATAGCACTCCAAGAACCCCTCAACAAAATGGGGTGGCAGAAAGAAAAAATAGAACCTTAATAGAGGCTGCAAGATCAATGCTAGCAGACTCTAAACTTCCTACCATGTTTTGGACTGAGGCTGTTGGTACAGCTTGTTATGTACTCAATAGAGTGTCCATTACTAGACCACATCTTAAAACACCATATGAACTTCTCTTTGGAAAAGTTCCTGTTATTCATTACCTTAAACCGTTTGGCTGTCAGGTGACAATCTTAAATACCAGTGATCCTTTGGGCAAATTTGATGAGAAAGCTGATGATGGCTACATTGTGGGGTATTCTGCTCATAGTAAGGCATACAGGGTTTACAATGTATCTGCAAAGAAAATTGAGGAGACATTGAATCTGAGGTATCTTGAAGACAAGCCTAATGTTCAAGGCCAGGGTCATGTTTGGTCATTTGATCTTGACTACTTGACTGATTACTTGGGTTATGCTAGACATAAGGCTGATCAAAATGCAGATTCTGAAGCTTCTCCAACTCCTAATACAGACACTTTGGATGCTAATTCTGACAGTGGGTCTGATGATGAACAACCCATTATAGTGCCTTCCTTCTCTCCTAACAATTTTGTAGGTGACACTTCTAAAGATTATACTGATGTGGGTGAAGATGAATTCTATTATGCTGAAGACCTTGCCAGACTGAAGAAACAAGAGTATGCAGCCAATTTAGATGCTGAGAGGAATGTTGAAAATAGTACAAATGAAGCTGATCCACCTGTGAATGTTCATTTGTACAGGTCTATGATTGGGTCTTTGATGTATTTAACAGCTTCCAGGCCTGATATTACTTTTGCTGTGAGTGTTTGTTCGCGACATCAAGTTACTCCACTGACTTCCCATCTCAATGCTGTTAAGAAGATCTTTAAGTACCTTAAAGGCCAACCGTTTCTAGGTCTTTGGTACCCAAAAGAGTCTCCTTTTAAGTTGGAAGCTTATAGTGATAGTGACTATGCTGGTGCTAATCTGGATAGGAGGTCCACCACTGGAGGTTGCCAATTCCTTGGAAAGAGATTGATTTCTTGGCAATGCAAGAAACAAACTATTGTGGCTACCTCATCTACTGAAGCAGAGTATGTGGCTGCTGCTAATTGCTGTGGACAGGTTCTTTGGATTCAAAATCAGTTGTTGGATTATGGGTATAATTTCATGAACACAACAATTTTTATTGATAATCAAAGTACCATATGCATTGTTAAAAATCCAGTTTTTCACAGTCGAACAAAACATATTGAAATCAGACACCACTTTATAAGAGATGCATATGATAAAAATTTGATAAATGTGGTCAAAATTCATACTGATGATAATGTGGCTGATCTGTTAACAAAGGCTTTTGAAGGACCAAGGTTTCAACACCTTGTGGTCCATATTTGCATGCTTAACCCTTAACTGCAAAGTTTAAGGGGAGGCATAGGCCTCAGGGGAGGCATATGCCTCAGGGGAGGATTTGTGTATAACTTTGCATTTTGCTATGTAATTTTGTATATTTGATAGATTTTAACTAACTCTAACCTGCTAATGTAATTTTAGTGTGTTTCTTTGTTGGTTTGTGTATGTTTCTGTGTTTGTTTTGCAGAATGGTTGTCCCTGATCAGTTGAGATATGGTCATGAAAGCTTAAGCTGGTTTCCACTGAATTCATTATGCTGAAGTGTGCTATTTGTTTCCTCTGAAGTTGAAGTACTGAAGTTATATGATTCAATCAAAAGAAGTACAGAAGCAAATAGATCATTCATTCATTCAAGAAACAGTTTACAGCTTACAGATTACAGAGTACTGGCAACATCAAAAGCATCTACATGATCTAATAGTCCTAATCTATTACATATCATCTGTTCCAACATCTAAGATGAGCACGATGAGCATGACTGCTCACATCTTTCACACTAATAGCTGTTGGATATGCACGATCACTCACATCTTTTGGCACTATGTGATTACTATGCTTTTGTGATGTGCATAACCAACTCTAACAGATGCTAAGGATCAAAATGGAGAGGATGGATTGATGAAAACGAAGAAGCTGAAGCTGATTGTGGTAGAGAGATGAGAAGGAAAGATTTTCATTTGCGCATCATCTACTCTTTCAATCATACATCAACTTACATCATTTTCCTTTTTCCATTCCCTGATACGATATGTGATGATGCACCAAAAC